>JAIFZK010000017.1:1955000-2445000 GCA_027481765.1 Tenualosa thibaudeaui | reverse complement strand
CTATCCCTCACACCAGTAAGAAAAGCTGTCCACAAATGCCTTGTTCAGGCACGCACAGACACACACACACACACACACACACACACACACACACACACATACACAGCTTGACTCGCCAACAGAACCACCCCTACCACGCACACACACAGACATACACACACACACACCCCGCCTTGCTGCCACAGAGGGGTCTGGGGACCAGCCACCTGTCACTGACCAGATACAACACATGGCCCCAATGGCTCTAAAGCCCACAGCATTCTGTCTGCGCTCCTCATTCCTTATGCTTGGACGATCAAGTGGCAGCTTGTCCTCAATGATCTGTGCTGTGAGGTGCTTAAAAGGTTAAATGCTAGTTGGTTAAATTACACCACCAGCCTGGCAAAGTAGGCTCATTTCATTTGGCTCAGCTCAGTCTAGACTCGAGTAAGTTTGAAGTGACCCCCCCTCATCCCACACAAACACACACATACACACACACACACACACACACACAGACACACACACACACACACACGCACACACACACACGCACACACATACACACTCTTTCTGCTTTCTTTCCTTAACCTCTCTAGATCTCTCTCCCTCTACCTCTCTCTCTAGTCTTCTTCATTCTCTCTTTCCTGTCTCTCTCTTGTCTGCCTCCCTCTGAAAAGGTCATGCAATGTTGGGGGAGAGCGGAGAACAATTGAGAGACTGTAAACAGTCCAACTCTGGCCTGTTAGCTGAAAAAGCCTTGTCCGCTTATCGGGGGAAGTCTTGATTTCAGCCCCCTGTTTGGAAGAGGGCAGTAGACAGTCTGGTCTCAAGGCAGAGCTCCCCACACACACATTCATACACTCACACACACACAAGGCATCTTGCCAAGAATGTGGCAGGAATGGGCCGTGCCACAGTCGGAGCAGAGCTGGAAACAGTTCCGATCCAGAACTCTGTGGCTGAGAGCGCTCAGGTGTGCCGTGGGGGGTGGGTGGTGGTGGTGCAGTGGGAGCCTCCTGTGTGGATCATTAGGACTAGGAGAGCCACTGGAGGGGGATTAAGGGACTTTGAAAAGGTAGGCAGCTCAGCCTCACCGATCTGCCTGGTGGCCACTTAGCAGCCATCACGGATGGAGCCTGCCGGAGCAGAGCGCCGTTGCTGCCGCTACTGCTGGACTGAGCTCAGGGTCAGACACACACTGTGTTGTGCGTGTGTGTGTGTGTGTGTGAGTGTGTTTTAAGTGAGTGAGTGTCTACACTCAAGCTTCGGATCCTTTTTTCTGTGCCAAGGACTTTCAGTGTTTTGGTGCTTGCTACTCAGTTTATTTGTGTACTGCATGATACAGTGAATGTGGTGTGTGTGTATGTATGTGCGTGTGTGTGTGTGTGTGTGTGTGTGTGTGTGCGCGTGCATAAGCCAAGTAAGAAGTGTAATATCCCTATCCTTGCTTCTGCCAAAAGCCTCACTGAACACAGAGCAAAGTTATCAGGGCACTGCTGAGCCTAGTCCAGTCTTAATCCGTCACACACACACACACAAACACACAGGGAGAGAGAGAGAGAGGGAGAGAGAGACAGAGAGAGAGAGATGGGGCTCAGTCATTCATCCCATGGGAGTTACCTCAATGCATTCTTTCTTCTCCTCTCTTCTGTCCATTGACAAACACACACACACACACACACACACACACACCTTCTACATACTTTTGTGTGTGTATTTTACTTGCATGTGTTTCTATGTGTAATAGTTTCATGTCACCAGCTTACAATTCCTGACAATCTTTGAGAATTTATTCAATTCATTAAGTAAGGTAGCTATATGTTCGAAACTGCATCTAAACTGCATTTTCATATAAGAACGTATGTCCATAATGTATTAAATACAGGTTCTATTTGAAGGAGGTGTACTTTGAATTGAAACTGCACAACTCTTTTAGTTGAGAGTGGCTAGGAACACCTGACAGTGTATTTTTAAATAATTCTGAGAACTGAAGACAGTTTTCTGACTTTAAAATCAGTGCCAGACCAGCTTTTCAAAGACGCTGAAAAAGAGGAAAGAATAGGGTTTCCTTTTCAGCGCTATTTTTGCTGCTCCAATGAATACAAACTTTGCCACAGATGGTTCTCAAAAATAGGACACGAATCCCCTTCTCTTCACTCCCTCCCTTCGTCCCTCCCTCTCTCTCTCTCTCTCTCAGCCAGTCACTCTAACTGCATTCTCTCTTTCGACCCACTCCTCTCTGTCTCTCTCTTTCTCTCTCTCTCTCTCTCTGGGGTCCTGAGCAGATTTTAAAAAGCAGTCAATGCTTCGGAGAGGAGTTAGCACAAAAGGCTCATTGCCGTGCCGCTCTTTTCAGGGTGCAGAGGATAGAGTCCCTCCCCTGTTTTGTCTGGGCATTTTCGGGGTCATGAGGGGGTGGGGGTTGGAGGGGTAGGGGGCGCATTAAGGCAGCACAGGCAAGCTGGTCATTTCACAGCTAACTCTGGTGGCAATTTCCACCTCTTTCATTCCTTTCTTTCCTGCCCCCCCTCCATCCTTTCTTCTCTTCTTAATACACCACCAGGGTCTAACAGACCTGCATGGGAAGCTCTATGGCACCCTAGCCTTTATTGAGACTGTAGAGTACTTAACTACGAAATGAGAAAGGGGGGTAGGGGGCAGGAGGGGGGGAAAGGCTGTTACCTTTACCACACTCTCTTGGTGCTAGGGCCAGATCTGGGTGAACGGAGAGATACAGAGAAACAGAGAGAAAAGGAGAGAGAGAGAAGGGGGGTAAACAGTAGCCTCTTACAATCAACCACCCTTGCAAACCCCCCCGCCAAGATGAAAGCTGCATCCACTTTAAAGTGGATTAGAGGAGAAAAACATTGAAACAATGGGAGGTGAAAAATCAAATTAGGCTCTTAAAGATCAAAAAGGGGGCCTCAAATAGCTAAGCTTCCGTCTTCTAATCTGTTTACTTTTTGTGAGCAATATATTCACAATTCCAACCTGTTTCACCGCAAGCTAAACATTGGAATACAGTGGCCAAAGCTGACATTTTTCTCTTGGCTACAGAGATGCCGAGGGCTTCAGATGCCAACGGCTTTGGATAATGACCCATTCAACTGGGCACACTTTTTTCCTTTTCTTTTTTTCTTTTCTTTTTTTTTTCTTTGCAGCTGAGTTTTTTGTTGTTGTTGTGGACTGTTGATGTTGTTTTGGTAGGTAGTGTTTACTTCTGCTTACACACCCTAACTCCCCTAGCTGTCTCTTTCTCTGTGCTTCTCTCTCTCTCCCTCTTTCTCTCTCTCTCTCTCCCATCATCTTGAGGGTGCGATTTTCACTAAAGAATGCCCCAGCAGTGTCCCATGTTGCATTGTTCACGCTCAGCCTCCAATTTGCTCTCCGCATTCTGCTGCCGTGGCCGTGACGTTACGCCGGCTTAAGAGACAAATCGCACACACACACACACACTGAGAGAGGAGGAAAAAAAGGAGGAGAAAGGGAGAAGGGAGGAGGCTAGGGAAGAGGAGAAAAGGCTCACCCCACACAGCAATGCAATTATCGCAGCATTTGATGCCGGTGGCCACTGCTGCTGGCTTTTGTGGGCTGGCGCTGGCCCCCGTGGCTGGTGCCCGGTACTTTTGCACCGCACCTAATAGCCATGGCAGCAGCAATTTTTACGGTACAAGACATTAACATGGCTACCCTCCCCAACAATGCCCACATTCAAAGGGATGGGGTGGGGGGGACTTCAAAAAGAGCAGTGGCTTCACTCGGGTTAAGTAAGCCAGAACCTGCCAGTGAGGGAGACAGCAAGTGTGTTTATTACACCTACATGACTGCAGAGTGAAAGAGAGAAGGGAGGGGGGGGGAGAGAGAGAGAGAGAGAGAGAGAGAGAGAGAGAGAGCGCTAGTGAGAGGAACACAGGCAGAGATAGCTTTCAAACATGCCACAGTGTAAAGTGGATGTCTACACTGTAAGGCTTTTGCTTTAACACAAAATGTACATTCAGGTCAACATATGTTATGTTATGTATTTTCATCCAGCTACATTTTGATAAAGGTGTAATTAATTAATTATTTTAATATACTGTATTTACGTTTTATTTTTAAAATACTATTTTAATTGTATTAATAATTCAATTGTTTCAATATTAAACCATCAAATATGTGAATGAATGTCACCTCTAAAGAAATTTGAGGATTGGAGGTTGAAACACATAATCACGTATAATAAAGTAAGCCTATGCATGGTGTCATTATTTATTTATTTATTTATTTTAAAGGTACCGTATGGACAGAGTTCAGATGTCATACATATGGCATATTTGCTACTACAGCCGTGGAAATATCAAAGAATACTTCCCTAGAACAGCACTGACAAAGGGTGGTTAAAAACGCTTTACTGCTTGCTACATTAGGCCTATTTCGCTCAAACAAAGACTACTGAGCTGCCGATTACTGCTGAAAACGCTGAGCCTTTGCTCTGGAGATCGAGATGCGCAGCGAGAGAGTCTGGTATGAGAAAAGCGCCGAGGAGGTGGGAGGTGAAAAGCCGGGCAGATGAGCGGGAGGGGGTATCCATACAAAAGCACTGGAAAGAGAAAGTTCGACACAAAGAAACAACGAGGAGCAAAATGCAGGACATCGAAGAGGGAGAGTCTGTCGCACTCCCCCTCCCCAAACAAAACAAGAGGCTCGCCATTCAGAACACCATCTGTGATTTGAAATGGATGAGTGTTTTTCGGTCTCGGAGTTTTTCTCTCCTTTCACTAACCGCAGGCAGCGCTGAAAGGAGGGAAACCAATCAGTAACTTAAAAGTAGCCTACAAAATTTTACAAAATACAGAAAACGTAAACTACAAGTGACCGCAGAGGACAATATCTGTACTTAGATGAACGCTGCGACTCATAACGGTAGCATTAATAGTCGGCTACTTAACGGCATCAGTTTAATTTATTTAAAATAACACATATAAGACGCAGAAGCGCAACAAATGACATTACACTAATAACTAATTTGAATCTAACTGTAATTGATAGGCTAACAGTTATTGCCGTGATAATTTCTATTTTTCCAACTGTATTAAATTATACAATTATTTATCACATTTCATTAATAGCATTAAAATGAACGGTTCTTTGTAAACAATTTTTTTCCAATATTTTTAACACTGTTTACCTGCTAGCCTATGCCATCTGAGACAGAGTATTCACACTTCAGATTAAGTGCATCTTTTCATTTACATCCGATTCTTGTCAATTAATTAAAATTGATTCTTTATTCAAAACACAGCAATTAGCATATTAAGGTAGGACTAAATATGCATTAGCTATCTTGTATTCCCCTTCCTTTCATTCATTTCAACGTTCCTACAACATTCTTAATTATGTTCATTAGCATCGGCTATCATTTCAGTGTCAATAGGATATCTGTGCAACGGAACATGTTAAACCAGAATTCTATTTTGCCTACAGCATTTTCAAAATGATAAAAACTCATTTTCCCTCAATAGGATTATTAAGACAGACTAGGAATGATGATTATAACTCTGGTGAGGAACCAGCCTATGTGTTGTTCCTTTTTTTAAGGATGACGAGTCTGTGAAGTTTATTCTTAGCCTCAAGAATTGTCATTTAGTAACCATCTATTTAACTTAACGCATTGCATCAGGTAGGTTATTGGCACAGAAATATATCAAGACATTGAATTGCCTTTCTTCACATAAAGTGATATAATGTGAAATATCACATATTTTAATCAACTTCAGAAAAGTATTGCTCCCCTCAAAATTTGGACGGACGCCGGACACATTCATGGCAGTTTAATTAAATTAACTCATGGTCCATCTTTGATTTGTACCCAATAAAAATATCACTTTATGGTTTAATTCCTAAAAGTATCATCCAAGGTTAACGACTAAGATGGGGGTGCACGTTTCTTAATTGCGGACAGACAGTGTTTTATTGTGTAAAACTAAATTCTGGAGACCAATTCCTCAGCTAACTGGCTTCTGCAAAGGGTGCTAAATCATGAAGTGGTCTCGGGCATCTGTTCTGGAGGACAAAATGATCATTTAGTGTTACAAGTACATGAAACAAAAATGAACTCATAATCTGCATTCAGTCATTTTTCTTTTTATGTATTCGACTTACTTTTAAAGTCATCCATCATGAACCACAATCCAATATCTACTTAGCTCAGCACCACTAACCTCTTGGACTCGAAATTCTTCACAGACCAGCCGCGAATTCTCAACACCGCCCCGGCAAGATTTAAAACATTTTCTCTCTGTTTTACCACATTTCATTGCATGTCTTCATTTCTCATAAATATAACATGCATACTCTAGTCTGATAAATGTTGGTGCATTTGGAGGCGCTATGCCCTTGCAATATATATATATATATATATATATATATATATATATATATATATATATATATATATATATATATATATATATATATTGAGAATAGATAGAATATATATATATATATATATATATATATATATAGAGAGAGAGAGAGAGAGAGAGAGAGAGAAAGAGAGAGAGAGAGAGAGAGAGAGAGAATTTTCTGTAAGTTGACAACCACTGTATCCTCTTATATGGGTACTTTTAGATGCAATAAAAATAATTCCAAAAAGTGGTAGCCTACATTTCACCACAGTCTCTATCAATAAGCAAGTGAACAAATCGGGACATGTAGACTACCACTAATTACTTAACAGCAGTTACTCTCCTTGTCCCCCATCCCACCTCATCTCATCTCACCCCATCCCAACCCAAACTTAATGTGGGCTTTGGTGATGTAAGGAGATCATAACTGGTGTTGAAGTAATGGGGTAGACCTCTATAGCGAGGAGCTGGGATGAGCTGCCTTATGAACTCTGTCTGGGCCGGGAGTGGCGGAGGGCTATTGACCGCTGCAGTTTGCTGAGCACTAAATTCTGCCATGGAACAATGCAATGACTGGCTGAGGAAGGCAAGGGGACAGGGGCTGGGGGGAGGAGGGGGGTGGCTGGGTTGACCTGGCACAGGGTGGCCCCAGCTGAGGGGAGGCTGGACACTAGAGGGTGGGGGAAATGGTGGCGGCTCTCTCTCTCTCTTTCTGTCTCTTTTCTCCCTATCCCTCTCTCTTAAGGAGCTTCATCTCATCATCACACACACTGGAGTGACAGGACCCCCCACTGCCATTCACTCTGTCACTCTCCCCTGCCTGCCTTCCTGAGTGTGCCTTTTCTCTCTCATGCCATTATCTCTCTCTCTCTCTCTCTCTCTCTCTCACACACACACACACACACACACACACACACACACACACACACACACACACATACACACTTTTTCACTCAATCTGGAACATGCACAATTCACTTATGGACACACACACATGCCCATCACATCACACATGCCAAGGCAGTGTGTCTGTGTAGATGTGTGTGTATTTGGAAAACAGACACCGTGCGAGTGATGGAGACTCCTCTCGGTATTAACTGTCCCCTCTCTCAGCAGGTAGCACTCCTAAAGGCCTGTAATTATGCATGGCAAACTTCATTACAAACAGCTGCTGGTACCATGCAGGCCCACACGGCCCACTGCGTCCGCGCGAGAGACGGGGTAAACACAACAGCTGCTAATGGACGGGAGAGCAGAGGTTTTTAACGGCAGCCTTACAGCGGCCATTAACAGATTAAACCACCCTTTGCCCTGTTCAGTAAAGCATGCCTACAAACTACTTCTAACTACTATTAAACCGCTGCAGCACAACAAGAGGACGAGGAAGAGGGAGGGTGCGGGCGGTGCGGTGGTGGGTAAAAAATGTGATGTATTGGATAGCACACCATCTGCAAGTCTACTGAAGGGATGACAGAAAGAGCAAGAAAGGTGGGAGGGGTTGGGTGCTACCCTGCATGACTGAACCCCCTCGTCATCTCCCCTTCCCACTTATACTGTTGATCAGCAACCCCCCCACCCCCCCAAATCACACACACACACACACACACACACACACACACCCTCCACTCCACTCCCTTACTTGGCCAGGACAGAGGCTGGGTGCTGGGGGTCTGTTCCACCCTGGTTGTTGGCAGGGCTCTCTGATTTCACGGCAGGCTGGGTGGTGCCATTGAGCAGTCATCACGCTCCTTTTCAGCCTTTCACACAACCCACACCCCCACCCACCACCCCCACTACCGCCGACGCCTTCGCCACCACTCACCCACCAGCTCACACTCTCCCCTTTGCCCCCACCCATGGAGCGAGCCCACAAACAGAGCCCCCCTCCCACCTACACACACACACACACACCACCCCTCTCCTTGTCCTCTCACACACTCCAACCCACGTATCACCATCGCTAACACAGACTACCGCAGGGCTCTCCTCGTAGGACACACACAAACACACACACACACAAACACACACATACACATAACACACCAACACAAAGGGATTCTTCCAGTACATTTGTCTTGTCTTTCTGCAATGTCTCCCTTTCAGTCCCACCTATAACTCGTGTTTTCCACTGTGCATAAGAATAAGACCAGGGAGATATATTTTCCAATAAGAGAGTTCTAATAGCAGAGCGTCTGATGTGAGAAATCTGTGTGTTTTATTAGAGATGAACCATCATGACATCTGCCCTGTCCAATAGTGAGCTGAAGAACTGCAGTGGTAAGAGAGAGGACTATGTGGCCTGGGTGACAATGCAATTTGCAGGGAGGAGAGAATGGATGCAAAAAAAAGGAAACTGTGAACGTCCCGCTCTCTCCTCTGTCTTTTTCACTCTTTCACTCACTGAATCACTCTCCCTCTCTCCCTCTCTCTCTTTTTCTTGGTTCTCTTTCTCCTCGCTATTCCCCCGCCAGCTCTGAATGGCACTGCCTGAGAAAAGCTGTTTTTTGTTTGCATGTAAAGTTTTTTCCCCTCCTGGCCGCTCTCCGTTCTGAAAGCCAGGCCCTGGAAAAGTCCCCCCCTCCAACACACACACACACACACACACACACACTGCTCTCGTCGTCTAACAAACTCCCCTCTCTTCTCCCCTGAGCGGCGAGGGCCTAATTAACATGCAGCGGGGTGACTTTTCCCCTCTTGTGTTTCGCTCTCTCTCTAAAGGGTACTTAATAAAATGTGAGTCTGCGGGTCGCCACAAAAGGGACAGCGCGTCACCGCCGCTTCATTTCCATTAGAGAGGCCTCCCAATGCTTTCACACTGGCGTCTGGACCACGAGTTCATTCTCGCCAATCTGCCCGAGTACAGGTCGGAGATGGAGAGAGAGAGAGAGGGAGATGAGAGAGAGAGAGAGGAAGGGGGGGAGGAGGAGAAGGGTGTGGTGTTGATGCTTTAAGAAAAGGGGGGGGGGGTTGGAGAAAGAGAGAGGAAGGAGGCTCCAAAGAGAGTGAGTGAAAGAGAGAGAGGGGCACACACACACTCATAAAGCCTACTGAGCTAACAGTAGGCAGTGCCTCACTGTGTAAAACTGGTACACGGGTCCGGAGAGCGATGAGTGTACACTCTCGTGTTCCCTTCAACCGACCGCTGGAGTCATTAATGCAAAACCACCTGGGACACCACGTCTGTTTTTGCCCTGCAGATTACTTGTCTGCGAGCACACACAAAACCCACGTCACAGGAAAAACCATGACTCTGACATGTTATCTTAACGGTCAATTTGCCCACGACTCCATCTGAAGCCCAGCGCTTGGGGCGGGGTAGTTGAGAAAAAAAATAATGTTTACCTAATCTATCCCATCATCCTCTGATTAAAAATTCCATTTGTAAAAACAGCACAAATATGTGTTTCATTACACATGACTAATGGCTTTTATATTAATGAAACACTCACAGAGATGAGAAATTAATCAAAGATAGGAAAATTGAAACAAGACATTAAAAGTTACAGAGGCAAAGCAATTAAGCCCCCAAAAAACAGTTTGACGAAGACAAGGGTAGGTGGTACTGCAGTGATTCCGCAGAGTTGTTAAAAGCTAAAAAAATAAATAAACTAAATACAGTACTCGTAACTGTACAGCTAAAAAACTGAGAAAATTAACCAAAACGAAAGATTTTCTCTAATCGGTGTCGAATTTGTGTGACAGTATGGAATATTTAAACAGTTGCTATGTTTTTATTCCACCACAACAATACTGCCGCTGCCAATTTCAACTGTGTCAGTTCTGTGCTGTTTATATGAATCTATTGAGACCAGCTGAATAGCTTGTGACAATTTTATATGCCCACTAAACATTTTCAGCAATATGGCTAGAGTTCCCTGAATAACAAGAACATTACATTACCAGCCTATTGGCTGAGGAATTTCAAGAAAAGCCTCTGTTAAATGTATTTTTCTGTTGCAGTAACAATACTTGAACAAATACTTGAATCATGCCAAAACAATGAAAACAATTGTATTAATTACCATAATAATTAAATTGGAGGACAGAAAAATGTGAGTAAAAATATAAAAATACATACACACACACACACACACACACATATATATATGAAGGAGATCACATTTCAACTGTCTATGGATGACTGAGAGTTCCATAGAGTCCCATAGAGCCAAACAAGCTGGTAGGGTTACTGTTACTTCCCAAAACCACTTCACCTCTCTCACTTCAGCCTGCATTGTCTCCCTCCTCTACTTCTCCTCAGCATGTGCGTCCCTGATGCCTAGCTTTCCCCCACTCCACCCACCCTATTCACATTCCCTGCTAAATTATTCACACGCCATCTTGCAGTATGCTTGATTAAGTTTTAATTTCAGCAAATTACCAATCGGCAGGAGGCCACCCCACTGAATCACACGCCGCTGAGTTATTTGTCAGTGCCAGGGATGCGCTTCCTCCTTTAACCACCTTTTCTCTACCTCCTACCCCCCCGTCTCTCTCTCTGGGCCCTAATCCACTGCACACCAGACTTGGCCAGCAGTGAGGAGGGGTCACGTCCAGTCATTTACTCCCTCGCTCTCTCTCCCTCCCTCCTTTCCTCCTTCCAGCCACACCTGGTTTTGTTTTTACAGGTCTATCACACAGGTTCCCACACACTCCCCCGTCGGGGTAAGTGCAGAGAGTGGTGCGGTCGTCAGGGTACCCGATGGGGCCCCTGGAAGTGTAATCGGGGGTGAGAGGCCGTTGTTTGTGGAGGGGGTAAGTAGCAGTTAGGGAAATGATGGTGGTTAGAGAAGGAAAGAGATGCATGCTTTTGGCAATCGTCGGTCATGGGGACCTGACAAGAGAGGTAGGTGTGTGTGTGTGTGTGTGTGTGTGTCTGAAGGATGTCTTTGAGACTGTGCGTCTCTGTGCATGTGTCTGAGAAAGAGAGAGAGAGAGGAGAAAAAAAAGACGTGTGTGTGTGTCTGCATGCTTGACTGTCTCTGTGTGTGTGTGTGTGTGTGTGTGTGTGTGTGTGTGTGCTTGTGTGTGTGCATGTGTAAGAGGAGACAGTGTGTGTGTCTGAGTCTATACGTGTGGGAAGAAGAGAAAACCAGTGTGCTGGGACCTGATTTGCGTGTGTTTGACTTCTTTACAGTAACTGACTATGGGTCTCTCTGGCCTACTCTGCTCTGGAGAGTCAGACGAAGACTAACAATCGCCTTCCCCATCAATCGCCTTCCCCAATATCATCTCCAGACTAAAAAACCTACACTGTAACTCACTGCAAATTGCATTGTGGTCTCATTAGCATGTGCATTAGCTCTGGCTGTTTGATTTAAGGGGTGGGGGGGTGGGGGGGGGGGGCATCTGGAGAGGACCTGCAATGCTGCTGTGCTGTTGCTCCTTCTCGGACAGGAGACTGCCAGAGCTCCGCTGACAGATTAACTTTCCCCTCCTCAACAACAAGTAGTCCAGCACCTATAGGTAGTAATTTAGCACTCTGTGCAATTAGCACTGAATGGTCACGAGTGTGTGTGTGTGTGTGTGTGTGTGTGTGTGTGTGTGTGCGTGTGCGTGCGTGTGTGTGAGAGAGTGATGTGCTATGTGTATACTGTATTTGTGTGTGCCATTATGAGTGTAAATGTAGTGTGTGTGTGTGTTTTGTGTGTGTGTGTGTGTAGCTAGCCGTATGTGTAAGAGGCCGCTGCTGATTTGTGTGGTGTATGTGTGTGTGTGTGCTGTGTGTAGCTAGCCGTATGTGTAAGAGACTGCCGCTGATTTGTGCGGTGTATGTGTGTGTGTGTGTGTGCTGTGTGTAGCTAGCCATATGTGTAAGAGACCTCCACTGATTTGTGTGGCTTAAGTGATGAAAATAATCAGTCATCGCGGCCCCTCACAGCAGCAGCGGGGGCAGCGGGGGCTGTTTGCCGTTAGCCTCGACTGCAGCCCGCGGCCTCCACAAGCGCGGGGGCTGCTAGCCGGAGCCTCGGATCGGATTTATTACGCTCTCCCAGGGTGATTGTCCAACACGGCTTTCCTGTTGCACTGACAATGGGCTGGGATTAACGGGCCCTGTCAGTTTCCTCCACACAACAGATCTTTTTGTCCTCGTTAAAGGCTCCCCCTAATTAGCGCGAGGGACTTTCGCCTGCTATCTGCTATCGCTCACACACACATTCACACACACACAGACGTCAGAATGGAAAAAAGGGAGATGTTGTTTTTGTTCCTCTTTCTCATTCTGCTTTGCCCAGCAAATGCTCAGCTGGGGGGGGGGGGGGTCTGACAGTATCTCGCTCCCCATTGCTGCCTGGCTTTCTCTTCCGTGTTGCTCATAGATCTTATTCATGGACGCAACTGCCTTATCTGAGCCCTCTCTTTAATGAGACGTAATAAGGGGAGCATTTTGTAGCAACACGGCTCTCCTTTTTTATTTGCTGAGCCATATCTCTTCTCTCTCTCTCAATCTCTCTCTCTCTCTCTTTCTCTCATTCACTCCCACTCTCTCTCTCTTCTCCCTTCTGCCCCAACCCTCGCTCCCACTCTCTCTCTCTCCTCTTAGCTCCCTCTTGGCAGATGAATCATATCTCGTGCGCTACATATGTTAAAGCCCATGTAATTACCAGCTGCCTAAAATAAAAACAAGTCTTAAACCTGTCGTTTGAATTACGCCCCAAACACGGCATGCCGCCCAGTAACAAAGCTGTCATTGTTAAGATGAATTTATCTCGAAAGCGAGACAGCAAGAGAGAGAGAGAGCAAAAAGAGTGTGAGAGAAAGAAGGAGGAAAGAGATGGAGAAGAAGAAAGAGAGAAGGGAAAGCGATGAGTGGAAACGTGGAGGCAGAAGCATAGAGGCGGCCGTGTGTTTAGAGAACTGAAGTGATGGCCTCACGGGACCAGTCGGCCTGCAGGGGCCTCAGCCTCACATTCCTCACTGGCCAGACACACACACACACACACACACACACACACATACAAATGCTTCTGATCTGTGCTCCTCTATTCTTTCGCTCGCATATTATTTTATTTTTTTCCCCCTCTCTCTCTCTATCTCTCTCTCTCCATGGTGGAACTCTGAGAAATTACTGTGACTAATGGTACCTGTAATCCCCGGACTCTGGAGATTTCCTTCTTGAGTACCTATTTATTTCACCCATTTATTTTGCCTATCCCCGCGCCGCTAACCTGACAAGCCTGCGTGGAGGGAAACATGATGAGCTGCTCCTGCTGTGGGTGTGAGAGCACGCATGTGTCTGTTTAAGTTTAAGCGTGTCGTGTTGGGTTTGGGGTGTGTGTGTCTGTTTGTGTCTGTGTATGTACTATATGTGTTTGAGTTTCATTAAGTGTGTGGGTGTGTGTGTGTGTGCAAAATATGCATACGGGTAAACATATTTGTGAATACATGGCTGGTATATTTTAAAAGTAGTACTGTTGTTTCAGTGATTACATCAATGAATTTATAAACCACCACCTGTGTGTGTGTGTGGGTGTGTCTTTGCCACACATACACCAGGGTGTGTGTGTGTGACACTGGGTACACAGGGATAACTGAGGAGAACCCCCCCCCCCTTTACTCCCCCTGTCTGTGCTGCTGCTGCATCTTGTCGGCTCAATTTAGCCCCAGCACTAACCCAACCCCCCCCGCCCCCCCACCCGTTCTGCTGATGTCTCTAATTCATCAGCGGCTGGCTGATTGATCTGCTTCTCATGGGCCAGACCCGGCGGGCCGCTCACTGTGCCGTTCGCTGCTGATATTGCACTAACCGCAACTGGGGGCTCGACAGAATAAAGAGTAGCAGTTTGTGTGGCCGCCTGCAAAAGTGGAGGGGACATTTTTTAAAACGTATTAATCGCTGTGTGGGAGGACTCTGAGTGCTGGAGACAGGCCTGTCAGATGGAGGGAGAGAGAGAGAGAGAGAGAGAGAGAGAGAGAGAGAGAGAGAGAGAAAACAGATAGGGAGGAAAAAAAGCGAGAGACAGACAGATGGAGAAAGAGAAAGAGAGAGAGAGAGAGTGAGAGAGTAAGGAAAACAGCAAAGGGAGAAGAAAGAGAGATATCGTGCAAAGCACTCTGCTTACTGTCTCCAAAGGACTGCCCTGGAGGAGTCACAGCTGAATTGTAATGTTCTCCAAGGTCCTGAGCCATGTGCTCCATACACACACACACGCACACACACACACACACACACACGCACACACACATATTTGAACGCAAAAGAGAACACACACTGCACTGCACTCTGCTGCTCATAATCAGCTTTTGATATCAGCAATTCTCTCAGTGTTAAACAAGCTCCATGAAGGAAAACCAATTTGTCAGAGCGTTATTTTTCTCTCCTGCATGCTGTTTGTACTGTAGCCTGACAAACAACAAACCAGAAATAACTAGAGTTATAACATCAGCGTAAATGAGCTCTGTCTCAAGTCATATCCTCCCATGTGTCTTTTTCCAATCAGCTAATAAAAATCATTGTGTATCAGACCATTGATGTCAGGTATGGCCAAAGGTTTAGGTCAGAATGTTTCCCTCAGGGCTTGAGTGGTTCTCTGAACAACACAGTGTGTGTGATTTCTTATCTTTTTGTTTCCCCAATCCCTACATCACCAGCACCTCCCTGATAAATATTTACTGTATGTGCCTGTGTGTGTGTGTGTGTGTGTGTGTGTGTGTTTTTCCATATTAACATAAGAGGTTCTCTGACCGTTGGATGATTGTAGAAGGTTGATTTTTTTCAGTTTTTGGTGATTACACTGCACTGGGTTAGTAGGGAGGAAGCAGTTCTCTTCAACTTCCGCCTCCTCCTCTTCCTCCACACTATTCTCTCAATAGGAATTTCTGGGGCATCTGTTGAGGAGCTACTCTGACTGTGGGCCTGGAGCCCAGTGCTATTCCATTTGCCCTCATCTACGTAATGCATCTATCACGTTAAATCAAACTAACTACACCATGGCCAAGGAGTTTTAAAAGGGAAAAAAATACCCCCCACCCCTAAAAAAGTCTTCCACATAAAAAGAAATACAAGAAGGAAGGGGGAGCAGATTTAGTGCGGCTTTTCACTGTTTAATCTATAACCCTGCCACTGCGGGTCTAAACTATGTTTAGAATGTGGAAAGTGAAAACACCCCCTTGCATACACACAAACACACACACACACACACACACATACACATACACAAACACACAAACACACACACACACACACACACACATACACAACAGAGACAGTGAGCTGGTGACCAACCTGAAGCCCTTCACGTAGTGAACAAGTCTAAGAGGGGAGAGGAGGACAATTTGAAAAGGACAAGCTATTAATTACAAGGGGCTACAAATGCAGCCCACAAATAGAGACCACTAGGAAGCCATTGGGAGTGAATGACCATTGACTGGGACAGAGGTCTGGAGAGGGAGTGATGAGAGGGATAGTGGAGGGGAGGTGGAGAAGGGTGTGTGTGGAGTCGGAGGGGGGTGGGGTGGGTATGGGTGTATGGGGTGGTGATGAGAGGCCGCAGAGTGTGTGGTCTCAGACTAGCAGGGCTCCTGGGGTGTTCCGCTACACTGGGGACAGCCCAGGGAGGAAGTCAGGAGAGGGTGGGTGTGAGGGAAGGAGGGGGAGGGGGGGGGGTGCAGGGAGGGGAGGCAAGGTGGCGAATGAGAAGGCAAGGTGACAAGGCATCGGGGAGAGTGCAATGAATTATTTATAAGGGTACTGATGGACAGCTTGAATAAGAAAGAGAGCAAGAGAGAGAGAGAGAGAGAGAAGAGAGAAAAGAGACGCGGTGGGAGGGGGTTGTAGAGGGGTAGGAGCAGGATCTGTAAAAAGGAGGGTAGGACAGTAGCATGTTGCTAAGCCTTTCATGTGGTGAACGTGAATACACACACAGAGGAAGGGATGTGTTCAATTGTGGAAATGTCCAGTAGTGATATTGTGTGTGCGTGTGTGTGTTTGGGGGGGAGGGGGGGGGGGTGTATTTCTGCATGTGCAAGTGTGACAAAATAGGGTAGAATGCTTCAGTGAAAGTGTGTCTATGTGCTTGCAAGTGTGTGTGTGTGTGTGTGTGTGTGTGTGTGTGTATGAAAGAGAGAGAGAGAGAGAGACTGTGTACATTCATGTGTATCTGTGAGCTAGACGTGCTGTGAGGAATGTCAGGTCAGTGCCCTACAAAGCAAAAACATGAGCAGCCACCCCCACCCCCACCCCCACCTTCCTCCTCACTCTCACCCTCAACCTAACCTCTGCAGGAGTAACCTCCGCCTCCACCTCTGCCACTGTCCTCTCATCTCCACCCCACCACACACACACACACACACACCACTGGACTGAAGACTCATACGCCTCCTCTTTTCCCAACCGAGCCCAGGGGAGTGTAAGGGAGCGCAGGGATGCCCGTGTCCCCAGCCTTGCCTGGTCCAGCTGGCCAAAGGCGAGGTGCTTATGAATATTTAACCCTGGCTGAGTGGGGCTGGTTAATTTGTCAGGCCGCTGGTTAAATGGCACCATTAGCATGTTGGGGGGACTGGTTATTGACGGCCGCAGGCACAGCAGCAGGAGGAGGTGGTGGTGGAGGTGGGAGCGGATGGATGAGGCCTGCCTGCCTCCCTGCCTGCTGCAGGACACCACAAAGCAGACTGCTGGGGCATCACGTCGGCATATCGACAGAATATTATTAGGAGGGTGAGGGGAGAGTGGGTGGTGGTGGTGGGTTGGTGGTGGTCAGACTGAAGCAGCCGGACACACACACATGACACACACACACACTTCCCTCCCCAAGGCAGGACACACATCAGCATGCGGCAGCACACACACACATACACACATTAACATAATTTTCTCTCTGTCTATTTCTCTCTCTCTCTCACACACACACACACTGACACACAAACACATTAACATACTTCTATCTATCTTTCTCTCTCTTTCTCACACACACACACACACATTACACAGCTCAGGTTGGATGAACTCTACTCTGCTTCTCTGCTGTTCTATTGCATGTGCCATGTAGATCACTGAGAACTGAGACACTAAATTGAAACTAAAATGTTATTTATTTATTTTATTTTATGCTTTTAATGATTTTTTTAAAAATCTCCTCATGAAAATATGCAATCCAGTTACTAAAATTGTATTTACTTAATTGTGTTTTTAAAATAAATCTGCTGCATTGGAGACACTTGCAAAAACGAATGTAAAAACGAATTAAAGTATCTGAGTGATACATTGAATATGGCTGTCAGATAACATCTGAGTTCTGTAAAAGCCTGTCTTCTTTTCACTGAGATACTCTTTATATACTTTTCTTCCCCTGACTTCAGGATGAACTTTGTTCTTGTGTGTGTGTGTGTGTGTGTGTGTGTGTGTGTGTGTGTGTGTTCTTCTCTGGCCCTAGCAGGGTGCTGTAAGCCGGTCAGCGTTCTTGAGTGGAGGTCACCCAAGCCGTGCATCCCCGGACACAGCTCTCGCCCCTCCACATGCTGCCGAAGACGACTCATTTTTACTGACTTAACCCCTCACTTAACACGTGAGACAAAAATCGCCCATGTTCCCCCCCCACACACACACACACACTTCAGGAACGCAGACAGCGGAGCCAGGCCGGTACGTCTGCCCTGTCTCTGGCGACGAGGCGTTTCTGCAGTGCTCGCACCCCGCGTCGCTGAGTGAGGTCAGCCCCTGGCAGACACATGCCCTCTCCCCCACCTCATAACACGGCTCCATTTGTTGCCGTGACATTGATGCAATGTCAGCGAGAGTTTTTTTTTTTTTCTTTCTTTTCCTTTTTCTTTTTTTGCTACATGTCTTCTGTTTTTGTGATGCAGTGTCTCTGACTTTTCTGTCATGTAATTGCCATTAATATGTGTGTACCGTATTAGTAATTATCTGCTAGTAATTAGTAATTATCAGCTAAATATCTTCCAGTACATAAACACTTTGCACATACATGATGCTGAAACCCGTCCTAAATCAAATTGTCATCTGAAAGGCTTTGTAAGCTGAGAAAACTTCATGTCAACTTTCAACAAAAAAAAGAACTAGAAAAAAAATGTGCTTATCACTGGCACTATTAGAGGAGCTGGAGGGGGGTATTAGAAAAATCACTTCTGGCCAAGACAACCAAAACATCTTTGTGCCTCACTGTCTGTGCCATAAACCCACGTGATGAAACCAGCAGTAACATGCCTCTGTGTCTTTTTTTGCCATCCGAAACTGGTGGCAGGTCTGATGTAGCTTGACTGAGCAAACAGTATCCTCACACAAACAAGTCTCTCTCTCTACCCCCCCCCCCCTCTCTTTCTCTCTAATTTTACAAGAGAGATGAGGAGCGGTTGAAAAGGCAGGGGAGGAGAGGAGAGGAGAAGATGAGGAGAAGAGCGTTGCGGCTCAAAGCACGGGCCTTGTCTGTGTTTCCCCCCTGACAGTGTTTGTTTGTACACGCTTGCTTTGTTCCGCGGCGCTCGCTTGTTCGCTCGCCCGCTTGCGCTCGTCTGAAAGGATCCTCACATCTCCTCCCTCATTCTCTCTCTCCCTCCCTCTGGCACCCTCCGTAGCGCCCAGATCCAAGCAAATATGACTTGAAGGAGGCGTGCAGGCAGGGACCGGGATCAGCTGAGACTAAGCCTTTACAAAGTAAACTAGACAGCAGGAAAATAAAGAGGGGCAAGCACACCCATCCACACACACACACAAGCACACACACACACACACACACACACACACAACACAACATAAAAAAATATACACAAATGTTCATGCACACTGCTGAAAACATGATGCACAAACGTGCGTGTGCGCACACACACACACATGCTGTAAGACGAAAAAAGAACATGCTGGGACCCACATGCGCAGGGCAGTGTGTGTGTGTGGGGGCATAGTGGGGGCATAGTGGGGGCTTAGTTACTAATGTGAGTCTCTACCCCCTTCTTTCCAGAGCAATCAAAAAGATTTTCTTTTTTTTTTTTGAAGAGGGGGAGGTTTGATTATTTGCACTTGTTTGATGTCCGCATGGGGAGGACAGAAGGGAGATGTGTTTAACTTTTGAGGGGAGCACCATGCTGAGCTGAGCCCACACCAGTCTCTCTTACTCACACACACACAGACACACACACACACACACACACACACACACACACAAACCCGCCCGCCTCCTCCCTTTTAGGCCGAGCACTGGAAAATCAATATATCTTTGAATGGAGGTCAGAAGGGTTGCTGCTTTGGGAAAAGTGACAGATTTGCTCTTTTTTGCTCTCTTAGTCCATCCCCCACCCACCTACCCCCCGACCACCAGCAGACACCTCCCTCCCACACACACACACACGCACACACACACGCACACACACACCCTACCCCATCCCGGCAGGCACAGACCCCTCCCGACGAGCTGGATTCCGCACATTTTGCCGTGGGGATGCGATATTAGGCGTCCCACATCGAAATGGCACCCGAGCGAGTCTAGGGCGTGCAGGAGCCCGAAGCCTGACATGACTACAGGATTACACAGCTGCAGGTGTGAAACGCAGCTTAGGCAGCAAAACACACATAGCGCACATACACACACACACACACACACACACACACACACACACACACACACACACACACACACACATGCAAAGACGATCATACTGACATTCAGTACATATAGACACACACTACTCCGCTCTCTCTCTCTCTCTCTCTCTCTCTCTCTGTCTGACATCCACACACACATACACACACACCAGTGCAAATACATGCACACACACACACACACACACAAAGGAGGACAGCAGGGTAAGGGGATGGTATGGTGTGGAGTGTGATAGGACAGGTTAGAGAGAGAGAGAGAGAAAGAGACTCCAGATTAGCCCCCTGCTTGCCACTTTTAGGTGTCATTTTCAACGGCGACAATTTCCAGCTCTGGGGCTCTCAAATTGCCCAGCGCCCTGCCCAGCTCATGCTGGCCCAGCGACCTCAGTCACAGAGCAGGAAAAATAAAAAAGCACATCTGACTGATGAGAGGCCTTTTTGATAGAAGTGTGTAAGTGTGTGTGTCTATGTGTGTGTGTGTGTGTGTGTGTAAATGTGTGTTGGTGGATTGGGAAGGAGATTTATAGGAGATCAGTTAAGAAAAATGTCACCCCCCTCTCCACTTCCTCCCCATTTACCCCTCTCAGAGTCAGGTGGTGTGGTCAGCCAGTGTCACCTGCCTTTGATGTGCCCCAAAGCTTCTGCTTACACCACTGGAGTAATGACCAGCATCAGCAGAAGTGTGAGGACAGGGCCGGTCACACCATAATCACACACACACACACAGAGGGAGAGAGACACACTGCTCAGATTAATAATATGTCTGGAAACAGATGGCATTGTGTGTGAAAATTACAAAGATTCCAGAAAGCAAACATTTCAAAAAAATAACAGCAAAATTATGAGCATAAATTATCCTTCACTGAAGCCTCATTCCTTAAATGATCTCTTATCAGCTACAAAACAATGCTTACATCACACTGTATGTAATTTTGCAAGCTGTTCATTTCACAAAGAATGTGATGAATAAGGGGAAATCAAAATAAATCACTTGAGGAGACAGATGTAATAAGAAAGGAGAGATGGACAGAAAGAAAGACATAGAGGTAGAGAGCTAGAGACAGAGAGAGGTAACATTAGAGAAAACAAAGAGAGAAAAAAGAGAGGAGGAGAGGAAGTGTGAAACTGGAAGATGGAGAGAGAAGGGGGGGGGGCTGTGGAGGCCTGTCGGTAATGTATACTGCAGGGAGCATTGATGATTGTAATTATCAAATTGCTGTTTTAAAAGGGCATTGATTGATGTCATTAGCTCAGTGAGTGTTTACTGATTGCAGCGTTCACACGCTCCCTCACGCTGGGCTTGCACGCGTCTACTCTGATTAGCTGTCAAGGCAAGCGGCAGCCGGCATACTTGGAGAAGACCACAACTTTACTAACACACACACAAACACACACATACACACACAGACATACACACTTATCTCTAGTTCAACAGGGGCTACTGTATTCAATTATGTCAAAAGCCTTGTTAGGACATTAGAAGAAGAGGCATGATGACCCATCATGATAGCAGAGGGAGGGTGGGCTGCTTAAGTGTCCAATTTAAGAGTTTCCTCGCTGGGCTGCTGGGCTCGCTAACGCCCCCACCCCATCCAGGCCCCTGTTTACAGCTGTGTAAAACACTCTGGACTTCAGAGACCCCCAGCTTACTGGCCTAGCATCTGCTTTAGCTCCAGACAACTTGACGTCTAGGTTCCTAACCACCACCACCCCAGCACCCAACACTCAGCACATGATGCTGTGGCAACCAGCCACCATAGCAACCAGCCACCATGCACACAAACGGCACTTATCTGCCTGACACCTCGGCATCAGCACAACAAACAAGGCCCTTACCTCTAGTGAGACATAGTGGGGTGGAGGGGGGGGCTACCGGGGAGAGACAAAGACTAGAGAGGCGTAGAGGACAAGAAAGAAACTAACCAAGAAGGAAACTGGTAGCGCAGGTGTGTCTGTGTGTATGTGTGTATGCCTGCAGATGTCTGTTTGATCTTTTCAAACACACACCTCTTCCTCCTCCTGTCTTCCACAACACACTTTCATTCCCAGCCACAGACACTCAGAATAACAATCCCCCCACCCCCACCCCATCCACATCCATATCCACACACACACACACACACACACACACACCACCATCACACTTCCCGAGTTATTTAAAGAGGACCACCACACACTGAGACACCAAGCCAAAGTTTCACTCTCTTAAACACACCTGCTCCTGTGACCACACACCTTCAGCCCAGCGCCGGTGGAAAGGATCAGATCGGACAATTAAACAGGGCCGAGTGGAGACGGATAGGCGCAGTGACAGATATTGAATTTAAATATGAGCTAGCTGCACAGAGAGAGGATGCACAATTAGAATGCGAGATTGGATCAATAGGCGTACTGACAGATGGATTACTAAGGTAAATAGATGATACACGCTGCTAAATTATTAATCACAGCCACTGCCTGGGACTGGGATGGTGTCGGGTGGGTGTTGGGGTGGGGGGGACTGATGGCGGCAAGTGGGAGTGCATTTGGACAGACAATGACATGAAGGGGAAAAGCGGAGAAAGTGGCTACACTTTCTAATGTGTGTCTGTGTGTGTGTGTGTGTGGGTGGGGGGATGAGTGGCATAGGTTGTGTAAAAGGACCTTGCCAGTCAGTATCTCAGGCAATCTGGCATCACTCAGAACAAGCAACAATCAGGAGTGCGAGTCGTTCAGACACTTTTCGATAATGCTGTATGGCAGCGCACGCTTTTTTTGTGTGTGTGTGTGTAAGTCAGGGAGCTGCGTAAATATCTGTTTAGTGTGTGATAAAATTAACAAACACATAAACATGAGACCACTCGCAAGGGTACGAGCGTGTTTACAAACACAGTCGTTTTCATTCTGAGCTGAACTGATTTTTGCAGCTTTACCCCCCCATCCTCTGTCTCTTCTCCCTCTCTAGCCGAGCTGAAGAGGTTGCTTAGCAAGCGTGGGGATGAGACACAGCCACTCCTGGCAGCACACTGGAGAGGTGTTGCAACAGCCGTGACAGCCATCTCAGAATCCGTCTTTCTCTCTCTCTCTCTCTCTCTCTCTTTCTTTTGCTGTTTTCCCCCCTCCCTTCTTCTACCATATCAAAACCAACATCAAAACATTCCACTTCCCCGTAATCACTCCTGTTAAATTATTTAAATTTAAGGAGGGGTACTAAATATATATAATATATGTGTCTTTTAGGCAGGCAGGCATTTTGGAAACAAGTCTGTCACAGAAGACTGCACCCGCAACTGGGAAAAGATTAGATTACAGGGGGGTGAAAGGCAGAGGGAAGGAAAGAGAGGGGGACAGAGATAGAGAGAGAGAGAGAGAGAAAGGGAGGGAGGGAGATGGAGGAGGGGAGGAAGGAGAGAGTCAGGAGAGAGGATTGAGGGAAAAAGATGGAGGGTCAGAAAAGCAAAAAAAAAAAAGAAAGAGTGGACGAAGAAGCAGGAAGAGAGGGGGGGCGTGTGGAGGAAAAGCCTTGGGTGGTGAACCTGTTAGCAGGAGCAGAGCCTCATCCCCCGGGCTGGTTAGGGTGCTCTGGGGGCCGGCTGGTCTTTCAGCACATGTGCATTAGAGAAGACAGAGGTCTGCCTCCCAGGACGCCTGGCCCAGTCTGCGGCTGTTTCTGTCAGGAGATCCGCCAGCCAGCCCACCAGCCACCCAGAACTAAACGGGACCCACCCACCAAAAAAACAAAAAAGAGAGAAGGGAAGAGAGGGAAGAGGAGAGAATCAGCGGCGCTGGCCTGGACCGAAGCTCACTGCTGTACCACCTGTGGTAGCGTGACCGACCGTGTGACCCGCGGGGCATCGGTGGAACGGAACTGGTGCCAGCTGTGGAGTTCTACTGGGCTCAGTGGGCCGGTTTGGCCGCCGTTTTATAGCGGGGGGGCTGACATCACCGCACGGCTGAAATCCGGGCCATGGGAATGGGGCTGACCTGGGGCCTGGGAGAGAATGTGTGTGTGTGTGTGTGTGTGTGTGTGTGCATGAAACTGGGCCCCCCATGCAGCTGCATGGATAGAGAAAGAAAAACACAGGCTCCATCAATGTGGACATCCCCTTATGCAGAACCCTCCTCAGTGCCTTCTCATCGCCAGATTTAAATCAAAATTCCTCTGCTTCTGTAAAGTCCTGCAATCGACTGTGCCGCGTAGCCAATTTCAATTATAGTGAGAGCTTTTTTATACATAAGAGCAATTGCGCTGATTGTGTGGTGTTTGGTTGTGCTTTTTTTTACTGTATCTATGCTTGTTATGGTTTATTAGTGTGAAGTGTTTTCTGCATTTGTGGGGCTTCTGTTGCAATGCTACGCATTTATGCACACTTTGATTGGCTTGGTTCTATTAGACGCCAGTTGTATTTGTTTCTTTGTCCTACAGCACCCTGAAAGCATTCGACTGAAAGAAATATTTGTTTCATATAAATTAAAGAAGGGATCACATATTTTTTCTTTTATTTTACTGGTCCTTCATGCTTCAATATTTTTCTTGCAACAGGCTCACTGGATGGCCCTTATGCCAATTGGTTTAGGAGAAGAAAAAAGAACCCAACATGGTTTTGATACTGCAAAAATCCATCCTCGTGTGTGAGCTGCAGTGTTTGTCTACGAGTTGTTGCGTGATGTGCTCGTGAGGAGGGCGTTGTTTATCTACCGGTTGGGGCCCCAGCTGTTTGTCTCCACTCCACTCGGCTCATCTTCTCATCTCAACGCCCCTCACAAACCAACCCCCCCCAACAACACACACACACTCTCACACACACACATACACACACCCCCGCCTCGTCTGTTAATTTCCCTAACAGTGGATCCAGCGGCTCGTTGCAGTCGCTCAGGCCGCACACCAACCAATCTGTGTCCAATTCAAGTGGGCCAGCCAACAAAGCGCAGGCAGGAAGCGCTAATCCTTGATGTGCGTCATGCCGCAACAATGGCACAGCCCACTGCTCTTAAACACAGCAATGGGCCAGGCAGGCGGGCGGGCAGACACCTGCTGTCTCCTGCCAGCAGCCACCCAAGACTCCACTCAAAGAAGGTAGAGAGAGAGAGAAATGGCAAGAGGATCGTGAGTGAAAGAACAAAATAACAGTATACTTCTGCCTCATCTACTTGGCAAAACACATTTTTTTATTAAACATACACATTTTTTATTTTAAAAAGGTGGAATATAAGCTGTCCTAGCTTAAAAAAAAAGTGAAGTGATTATTTTTTCATCTAACTGGCTGCTCAAAAATGCCCTCCCACTTGACATATGATTAGGCTTTTTGGTGATTTTTTTTTTTAAACATTGACTTTCTCCTCTATTCTCTGCTCTCTTTACTTTTGCGAAGCCATATAACTGGCTTCAAGGGTATGTGTGGGTGGGTGGGTGATGGTAGTGGTGGTAGGGGGTGATGCCCTCTGTCCTCTTCCGGAAAGAAGGGCCCAGAAGCTGTTGTCCTGACAGGGGAATCCAGGGACAGGCAGAGTCACAAACAAAGCCACAGGGGCTGGGGTGAGCCACTCAGGCTAGAGGATTGAGGCCTGGGGTTTAGTGGAGGGACAGGCTGCTGGGTGGGAGAAAGTGGAGAGGGTGGAGGGGAGATGGTGGAGGGGTTGGGGTGGGGTGGGGGACTCACAGGGAGGCTGAAGAGCACGAGAGGACAAGCCTTTTAACATCTGGGTAAGCACAGATGAGCACCCCGAGCTGCAGCCTAATTATTAGAACACTCTTACTTAACTTAACCTTGCCACTAGACCGTGACAGAGAGAGGGAAGGAGACAGGGGATGGGAATGAGAGAGAGAGAGAGAGAGAGAGAGAGAGAGAGAGAAGTGGGGGAGGACAGAATTTTTTGGTCAAGATGACAATGTTTATCTCCTTGGGCTTTAACTCTTCACCTGCCGGTACGGTGGCACAATAGGGCCTTTTGTGTGGTTTGATGAGGGGAGAAAAGATCAATCTAAATTGCTGCATTAATTCAGTGATGCTATAATTACACCAATTATTAATGCCTTTGTTTGGACACAGGTTTATCTTGTTTTTACACTAATGAACATCAGTGACATCATCCTGTGCGTATGTGTGTGTGTGTGTGTGTGTGTGTGTGTGTGTGTGTGTGTGTATGTATGTGTGTGTGTCTGCTTCTGATCATCTCATCTGAGGATGTTCGCTCATCTCCCTTTTCGGTGCAACCATTCCACAAAGTTTTCAATATTTCCTACAGAAACACAAACATGCCAGTGACATCTGCTCCTAGACACAAAAAAGGAAAGGGAGAGAGAAAGAGAGAGAGAGAGAGAGAGAAAATAAAAAAACCCAACTGTGTTTTAACAGCTGTCAGCACACACTGCTCTTTTGAGCACCTGAAGGGGAAAGACGGCGTAATAACCACGCTCTCTGTGACAGATCTCCGCGGCCGAATCGAAAAACATGAAAACACAAATCAATCACAACGACGGGGAGGAGAAAGAAAAAAAAAAGAAGAGGACGGGGAAAGAGATATAGACAGAGAGAGAGAGAGAAAGTGAGAGCCCACAAAATAATTAAAGGCTCAGCTCTTGCAAGTGACTGGCAAGTACAAAGCCAGACTGACATGCGGAGAAGGTACGGTGGAATAACAACACACGGGCGGAGGAATGCACTGCCGCTACAACACAACGTCGGACGCCTGCGTGTCAAAGCCAACGGCGCCAGAGAATGAAGGCTGTAGTTGGCTGCCTCTTTCCTCCAGTTTTAGGCTCTAAGAAAGAGAGGGAGCATGGGTCTGGCAGGGCTAATAAGGACATAGCAAAATGACGGATTGTTTTGGAAAATGGGATAGTGGGAGATTGTCAATTGTTTTGTTTGTGTGTGTGTGTGTGTGTGTGTGTGTGTGTGTGTGTGTGTGTCTGTGTCTGTGTCTGTGTCCTTTGTGTGTGCAGTGTTTTTTATTAGTTTAGTCATGCGTGCATGCACTTGTGTTTTTTTTTTTTTTTTACCTATGCATGAGTCTGTGTATGCACATGTGGATTTGTGCATTTGTGTGTGTGTGTGTACAAGTGTTCTGGGCCGCGGGGGTGGTCGCTGCAAGCCTCCTCGAGCCCCCTCGAGCCCCAGACGTGTGCCCCCGGGCGGTCAGCTGGCCTGGGGCAGTGGGGGTTAAGTGTGAGTCTGTCAGGCACCCCGTGCCCCGTAAATCAGGAGGGATTTATGGGGCCGGGCCACAACGGCTCACGGCTTGGTCACGTCAGGAAGGAAGCCCGCGTGGCTGCTCTCTCTGTTGTCTTAAGGCTTTTTCCCCCTTGTTTTATTTCAGCTGCTCAGGAAGGCAGCTGGGGTCTGCATTTCAGCTCAGAACGCCACTGATAGCTCATCCACTCTGCTTTTTATTCCTCCTTTTTATCTCTCTGTTATGTCTCTCTCTCGCTCGCTCACTTTCCCTCCCTCACTGCTCTCTCTCTCTTTCTTTTTCTCTGTATTTCATTCCTTTGCTGTGCTCACAGTTCAGAAATACAGACACACATGGAGCGGTGTTCTCTTTTTCTCTATCTTCCTCTCTGTCTTGTACACACACACACACACACACACACACACCCCCGGTGGAATGGAAATGTGGAAGTGAGCTTGCTGTCCTAGGTCAGGTTCAGTGCTGTGCTCTGCCGTGTAAATGTGTGGAAAGGGAAAGGCAAACAAACAGACCCCATCTGTCACCAGACACACGCACATATACACACACACACACATGCGCACACACACATACACACACACACACATACCAGGGCACATCTTATATTATATATGCATTTTTGAAAAGTTAGCTGTTAACACTATGATGCTGTCTGAGGAAACCTGCAATGTAGCTACATGTAGCCAGGTTCCATTTTCAGACCAACAGAGAGAGAGAAAAGAGAGAGGAAAGAAAGAGAGAGAAAGAACTCTGTTTCCGGGGTTCAGGGAGAGCGTGCTGTCGGCAACGCCGTGGAGATTTGGAGCTTAGTGCCATGGGGACGGCGCTCCTGGAGTGACAGGGAGCTAGCAAGGTAGCCAGTCAAGGGGAACCCAATTTAAGTCTCTTCTGTAAAAGTGCTACTGGAGATTCAATTGCATTAGAGCACTTGGTGGGCCTGCGGTTTAATCTAATTAGATACAGCACCAAAGGGAAGAGAGAGAGAGAGAGAGAGAGAGAGAGGACAAGAGGAAGGAAAGAGTGAACAAGTCCTACAGGGAAAAAGGAAACAGTTTCCAGCTCACGATGATTCTTTTTCCCTACTTCTTTTTCTTACTACAAAGCTCATGAGAAAGGGGAAAAGCCTTCACATCAAGCAGGACAGCAGGATCCCCCCCCCTCCTTTCTCTCTCTCTCTCTCTGTCTCTCTATCTCTCTCTTTCATCGCCACTGTCCATTCATCCCATCCCCAGCCCATGCTCTGTTATCACGCTGCACAAGAGTCAGATTATGGCACACAAAGAGTGCTGGGATTACCCACAGAAAGGTCCATTAAGGCTCCAGGCCCTGAGTTTACAGGTGGCTATTATGACAGGGCAGCTTAGAAATCCAGAATGAACATGTACTGCATAGGTGTCCTTGACTGTCAGAAGTTTGTGTGTATGTGTGTGTGTGTGTGTGTTGGAAATGGGGTGTTTTGGTATCTTTCTTTGGACGTCCCGACCAAAAGTGGCATTTTATAATCCTCTGAGAGGCAATCCACGTCCTGATATGAGAAATTCTCGCTGTGTCTGTCTCTTTTCCTCTTTGCCTCCTTGCCCATCTGCCTTCCTTCCTCTCTCTCTCTCTCCCTCTCTCTCTCTCTCCCTCTCTCACTCTCTCTGTCTCGCTCTCTTGTCGGGTGTCATTCACAGCCCTCCCTGCTCCTCCGCTGCTGTTTTTATCGGATCAGTCTCAGTTCGCCGCCCTTGTCTCTCATCTGTTCCATCAAGGCTGCCTCCATCTCTTTCTCTCTCTCTCTCTCTCTCTTTCTTGCTCTCTCTCTCTCTTGCTCTCTCTCTCTCTTGCTCTATCTCTCTTTCTCCCAGCTTGCCGTTACACTTCAGCTCACACACACACACACACACACACACACACACACACTCACACACACACACACACACACACACACACACAAACACAGAGGAATCTATATGTTCACATCCCCATACAGACACTAAGAGGAGAGGAAAAAAGAGTGGAGGCAAAAAAAGAGGTCAAAATGTAAATCTATATAGAAAGCCAGACCGAGAGAGAATGAATTGAGACAAAGATGGTGCAAAAGAAAGAGGGAGCAAGAGATAGAGAGAGAGGGAGAGAGAGATATGGAAGCATGTGAGAGTGTGAGTTGTCAGGCGATGATCCTACAACTCTCCACTTGCAATTACCCACCCAGATAACAAGGGTTCCCTCTCTCTCTCTCTCTCTCTCTGTCTCTCTCTTACTCTCACTCCCTCTCCATCTGAGCTGACATCCACCCTCTTCACCCTATCAACCACTGAGCCCAGATGGATGGTACTGATGTGTGTGGGAGTCGTTAGTGACTGCACTGCACTAGTTGGAAGTGGAAAGGGACGAGGGAGACAGTGTGTGTGTGTGTGTGTGTGTGTGTGTGTGTGTGTGTGTGTGTGTGTTGTGTGTGGTGCTGTGACTAAACCCTCACACACACACACACACACACACACACACACACACACACACACACACACCATGCTGCACATGCTGCTGCCAAAGTTTGGAATGGTGGCATAATCCGACGCTGGTTTGTCATGCTGGCTGCCAGTGGTGGAGCTGCCTGCCGGGCACTGCTGATGAATGCTGATGACAGGAGTGTGCCCCATCTTGTAGCGAGGCACTGCCCAAGTAATCAGATTCACACACAGGGCCAAATGGTCTCTTTTCATAGGAGAATGCTAATGTATCAGAGACTGTGTTGGGGAGGGGGCGGGGGGGGGGGTCATGAGGTTGAAATGTGTGTGTGTGTGTGTGTGTGTGGAGGGTGGCGTGTGTGTGTGTTTGTGACTGTTGAAGCACATAAACACATACACTTGATAGATGTTGAGATTCATGTTCAAGTACTTTACAAAGAACACACAATAGAATCAAGAATATAAAGACACATGAAGAACGTGTTTGTGTGTGTGTGTGTGTGTATCTGCGTGTCCAAGTGTGTGATGCTTTTCTGCTGGAAAAATGTTCCTCTCTAATGTATTTGACTACAGGGTTGGAGGTTTGGCTTAGTGGCGGTAATCCCTGCTGTGTCTACCTGTGTCTCTTGAGCACACACACACACACATACACACACACACACACACACCAGCCCAGAGCCATGAATGGCGTTTTCTCTCCTCCACGTTCAGAAAGAGGGGAAGGATGAGCCATCCATTTATGAGTTTTATCTGTAAGTGGGCCAGGGCACACTATCTAAACAATCCCTCGCAGTTAAACTTGTGACACACGTGGCTGACTCCATGAATCACAGATATGGAGAGCAGAGAGGAATGCTCTGACTGATATAGGCAGAAAAGAGCAGAGATGAGCCTCTTTTCTTCTGAAGCAATTTCATTTGTCAAGAGAATTCTCTAACTTTAAAATCTATTTAACTTATAGATTGTATTAATTTATTTGCCAGTGTACATGTGATACAGCTATCGTTAATTTAATCTATGTTCATTTATTTATTAGTGCGTGTATTTGTTCATGCATTGATTTTAACGCATGTCATAATTAATATAATATAACTACTGATGCTAATGTATGGACCTCTGTGGGCAGAAACACAGGATACAGAAAAAGTTTGGGTTGAAGAGCATTTGCTCTTGTGTCTCAGTACGGACTGCACTGGCAGTATGTTGTTCTTATACATGTGAATTGAACACATATATCTCCAGGACACTTGTCATTTGTGGCATGTGTGTTCTGGTGTACAGACATAAACATGGGTACTCACAGCGGTCGATGCGGTCCTCGGGGCTGGATGAGGTCTCACGGTCTGACAGCAGGCCCGACACGGCGAAAATCTTTTTGCCCGCATCCTCCACGACCTTGAGCGCGCTGGGGGAGCCCGAGGGGATTTGCGCCCCGCCGAAGTCGTACTCTTTCCCCTCCGCGTCGGAGTAGCGCAGGTGGGGGGAGGCCTCTGCCTCCAGGCAGCCTTTGAGGCGTTTGGCCGGGGTGAAGGCCGACTGGTAGCCCCCGGCGGCGGCGGCGGCTGCAGCGGCGGCATCACGGTCCTCTGGCGGCGAGGCGAAGGGCCGGAAGGCACCGACACCGCTGTGGTTGAGCATGCTGATGGGCGAGCAGTCCAAGTTGGGTGGCGCAAACTGATGGTGCAGGTGAAGCAGTGATGGTGGGAAGTCCCGGTTGGGGAACCCCGGCGGCACAGCGCCCTGCCGGTGGTACATGGAGGCAAAGGTGTAGGAGCCGTTGTTGAAGGGCAGGTGCACGTCCTTCTCTACAGACACGGGCACGCCGAACGGGCGCGGCTGCTGGCACGGGATGGAGGCGTCGCGGCTAGCCTCTGCTGTGGACGCCAGCACCATGAGAGCCGGCGACGCCAGCGGGTTAGGCAGGTAGGAGGAGCTCTCCATCTTGAAGGCCGCGCGGTGGAGGTCCATGATCGGGTCCGGGATGGGGGCCGGAAGGGGGTGCGGGGGAGGGGGCGAGCTGACCAGGGAGGAGGGGAGGAAGGTGGACAGTGTGGGGTTTATGGTGGCGGTGTTGGGTGGGGGAGAGGCAGAACGCTGGAGAGAGTTGAAGGCTAGGTTGAGGGGGTGGGGTTTGGGGTGGGGGACTGGGTGTCTGCACGGAGGAATTCGGGTCGTGGGACGGTTTCACAGTGGGGTCATCCTGAAGTGTTCCTCTTCCTGTGAAAAAGGGAGAAAGGTGTTGCTATCAGTGCCTTTACTCACACAAACATAGACATCTACACATTCCAACTCAAAATGCCTGAAATTGTCTCTGCTAGGGCCTGTGCGCGGTGAGTGCCTGTGTACATTTGTGTGTTTTTTTTTTGTTTGTGTGTGTGTGTGTGTGTGTGTGCGCACATAACATTATATTTCCCTCTCCTTCCTCTCGAGAAGAACTTTTTCACTGGCGCACATCTCTGGTTTTGATCGCACATAAGCTTCTTATTTTTTGCATCTCTGTGTTGCCGGAGCGGAACGGCATCTGTGGCAGATAAAACCAGCTCTGGCGATCAGATAAGAGCCCAGCTCCGGCTCCTCACCCCCCCACCCCCACCCCCTCACCCCTGTGATCCTGTGAGTTGCTTCGGCCCTCGCTCCACTTGCCTCGCCCGTTCGCCCACCCACCCTCACCCTCCTCCGATGGGATTCATGTGCTGATATCATATCGGGCCTCCATCTGCACAGGAAATTTGACTGAATGAATAAATTAGCCGCACTTCACCTCTTGACCCCCCACAGAGGCAAAAGAGACGGAGGGTCCTTGGGAGGATTTAGATCAGGGTGATTGGGGGAAAGTGTGAGTTGATTTAATGATGGATTGTAGTGGTGACAGTTCCAAGGTGTGTGTGTGTGTGTGTGTGTGTGTGTGTGTATCTGTGTGTGTGTGTGTGTATGTTGCGTGTGTATCTGTGTGTGTGTGTGTGTGTGTGTGTGTGTGTGTGTGTTCCTATTATATTTTTCAAATATTTAAATAACCATGGCTTAAATTACTGTACATTATTATTTTCAGATCCTTCTGCATTTAGATTTAGCAAAAATATTCTTCCTTATAAATTACAAAAAGGATTGTGAAAATAATACACGTAGCTAACATTAAAAAACTCAGTAATGCCAATAAATATTACTTGAATTAATATGATCAATATTATAGAGAATTTTCTGGAGTAATCAATGACTAAAGACACTGAGCGATATTTTACGACTGCATCACATTTATTCAAAAGCTCTCTCATTCAGCCAGGGACTCTCTCTCCCTCTCTGTGATACACTTGCGCATGCACACTTAGTCTCACACACACACACACACACACACACATACACACGCACACACACACACACATCCACAATGTTTCGAAGCCCATACCGACAAGCATCAGGGCATATTCAAGGGCATTAAAATATAGATATTTTATCATCATCCCAGCATGTATACGAAAGCCTGTAATATAACCTCTGCATTCACACGACACATGCAGGCTCACAGCGGACAAGATCTGAAACAAGCCTTCGATTACCTCACACATGACAGAGATGTGTTTGGCCTCTCCTGCCTGTTGGAAACGTGTAAGCTCACACCACTCAAAGCTGGCCAGATGCCCGTGAATCACATTACACTCCGTCTTGCCCACTGTTCAGCAGATAAAAGAGCACCTTGAAAATGCACGGGGACCAAAAAAAAAAAAGACACCCTTGTCCCATCTGTCATCACCACAACACCTCACCTCTCTGTGTCTGTATCAGATCTCTCCCCTCTGTTAACCTCTAAAAATGAGTCCGTCTAGGTGTTGATAGCATGGTAATACAGTGATAAGTACCTGGATATTTCAATTTTATTATCATTACCATCAGCACGGCGAGGCAGTGTGAAACTGACAATCCAATAAAAGGACACAGGATATCCCCGGATGGCCAGAGAGAAAACGCAAGCAGTCTGAGTGTGATACAGATGTGCTAATCATTCCTCTGGCTCTGTCCACACTCTCTTTTCCCTCTCTCTCTCTCTCCCTCTCTCTCCCCCTCTCTCTCCCTCTCTCTCTCTTCAGCTCCTCTCCTCTCCATTTCCTCTTTTCTCTCCTCTCCTCTCCTGTCTGCTGTTTTGATGGCCCACTGGCCACCCCAGAGGGACAGGGACACAGAGAGTGCGCTGTTCCACTGCTATATAACACAAAGGGAGCCGAGTCAGCTGGACGCTTGCTGTCATGAACCCGCAACAGCACAGAGACAGGAAGAAATAGCAGGGATAAGAAGAAGAAGAAGAAGAAAATAAGAAGAAGTAGAGATCATGACAATAATGATGACAATGATGATGATGTTGATTATGAAGGCATTAAGGAGAAGAAGAGACTTAAATGAAATTAAATGAAATAGAATATCAACTGAGGAAGATCAAGGGAGAACAATAAATTGTGGCATGACAAGAATTTACCATAGCTACGTTCCAAGGAAAACATGCTCCATTTCCAGCGGCTGTATGTGAAGTTTGGTGTGTTGAAATGGTATTCTACTTAAATGTATCTAACATTCTAATGCAAATAAAATATATATATATTATCCTTAATACATACTGAACAACTGTGCCTTCATTTTAGAATATGGCTGTCAGGGCTGCTGTTTGCATGGCAGGTAACAGCTGATTACTCTAACCAAACTTATGTCCAGCAATGGAGCAGAGAAGTTACTGTAGCTCCCGTTTTATTTGTCTTTAAAATGACTTTCTTGAGAGATTTCATTTGTCCTATCACAGTGTCAGCCACACTGACATGCAATATATTTCCACTCTTAAAGTTACTGATGTTAAAAAAATGACATGCTCTGAATCAGTGCCGATAAATAATAAGTTGTCAAAGATAGATTTCCTTGGTGTGGCTGAAGAGAGGAAAACAAATAAAAAAAGATTTAATACTGAAAAAAATGCTTGTCAAAATCTGACTGCAAGGCAATTGTAAGTCTCGAATGAATAAAAGTTTCCGTGGAAAATGACATTCAAACCATGGCATGTGTGCTTTCCCCTGTCAGTTAGTATATTTAGAGATTGTTGACAACCGTGAAAGTGCCACTCTTACATTTTATTACAGGACAGGGCAGACACTGTCATTTAATACCCCGAGAAAAACACACGCACGCACACACACATGCACACACACACACACACACACACACACAGAGGACAGAGAGGAAAAAAGAAATATTGTACTACACTGCAACATCAGACAAATAAAGATACAAAATACAAACATTTCAGGAAGACATTGGTATTAGTTTTCAAAGCTAATTTACATCTGGTAACTACTTCACTCGCAAAAAATAGTCTCCTCTGCACATCCTTTGAAATAATTACACTCTACCAAACAAAACAAAATGCTAAAATGAATGACCCCTTTTTTTTTTAAATGGCTGTTATTTCACACATGCAAAACTCACTCTCCCTTTTCCACACATTTCCTCTGCTTAGTCTAGCAGTGGCATCAAATATTTGCCAATAAGACACTGAGAGGGTAAACTATCTCATCCGCATCCTGTGCCCTGCCCTACGAGCGCACTCTGTATTCTGCACTGTTTGTCTGTACTTTTTTTTTCTTGTTATTTTTTTTTTTGAGGGGGGGGGGGGGGGGTTGGTGGACAGTCAATACTATTGAAAATACAGTCAGTCACCGCCACCAGCTCTGGCGACTCAGGATAGTCGGGCTCATATTTCCTGCCGAATTAGAATCACTACCTACATGATCTGAAAACTACAGAGGTGCAATTCAATAACAAGCCACAGCTGCAAACCAGGTAAAAAGATAGAGGAAAAAATGCAGGCATAGAGATGTGAAAGAGAGATTTAATATAGGAGGTAGCACTAGATGTGGGATAATGACACTTGGATATACAGCGAGCTAAATCAATAATGATGGTACAAACTGTGGTACACAACAGTAGTTCACTAACAACAAATAAATTCACCCCAGTATATGACACACAATAAAATCTGCCGATGACTATCAGCCATCAATCTGCAAAATATCAGTATGCGGCTTTCACAGATGCCATGCATCAAACCAGCAACTATCACATCTGAAACATTTTATGTTTATGGTTCTTTTTTTTGTCTTCGCATAAGATTGTATTTTACACAATTTCTCCTCTGAGAGAAAGTCCTAAGGCAACAGTTCAAGAATGGATAACTGTGATTCACGGAGAGCAAAAAAAAAAATAGTAATAATTTTCCAAAGGTTTCGTAGGGCCTGGCCTTCTCATTTCAGGGACTGCTGGGCTGTTTGTCTCATCCCATCCACCTGAGCCAACTAATTCCTCCCTAAGTCCAGATTATTTGCAAGGTGTCTGGCTCCTGGACTACGCACATGCACCAGACTACAAAAGAGCCCACCCCACTGGTCCCCACCTTAGCTGTCCAGCACTCTGAGGCTGGGAAAACACAGAGACAGAGAGAGGGGAAGGGAGAGAGAGAGGGTTTTTTATCCTTCTTTGCCTGCTAGTATAGACAGGCAACACTACTGGACCACCATGTCCATAACAGATAACTTAGCCCAGTGAAAATGCAGCCAAGCCCCCCCATCTCCACCCCCCGATAACAACTTGTTGGCCAGCCTCCCTTATAAAACACCCCTGACTAATTCGGCTGCTCTGTCAACACAGCACACCACCACTGAGTGCCCAGGGCCATCACACATGTGAGAGGCATGCTTTCCACTCTCACACACAGCGCTCTGTGTGTGTGTGTGCGCACCAATGATGCACGTTTTGGGTTACACAAATGATCATTCACATAATGTGTAATGTGCATCTGTGTACACAGGTACATATATATGAATGCCCTCAGGCATACATACACATGGATGAATGTCTACAGGATGGTGTAATTAAATAAATGGCATTTGCAAATGTCTGCATTCCAGAGACAAACTGCTTCCCACTCCTGGGCCAGAGTTGTGTGGGAGGGCAATAAGAAGCACTAAGACAAGCTGATAGATATCTGTCTTCAATCGATCCCAAGTAAATGCACTGCTAATGCCTTCAGGGAGGCATCTGAAAATTAACTTAACTTATTTTCTAGCGCCGAAACTCAGATCCTAATAATTGGCAAATGGGGATATGGGAGAGAGGAAAAATATCTGATAGCTATTATTTCAAAAACTCATCTCATCAGTGGGAACCCACTGCAGCTGCTCAGAGAATATGCCTGTTGTCTTAGTTTTCAACAAACTCAACATACCCTAAGCAGAGAATATGACTGTTGTCTTAGTTTTCACCAAACTCAACATACCCTAAGCAGAAAAAGCCTCTCAGTTGTTGTTACACTAAATTCATAATCTATGTTAAATGGAGAAGGACTAAAACACATTCATCTAAAACATGTTCTAACGTCTGGATGTGGTGTATAGCAAAGTTTAACATGCTTGTGCAGAAAGAAGGAAAGGTAAGATATTGCAGATAGATATTTCATTTTTAACTAAACTGTATGATACTGATGAAGCACTTATTTTTTAGTCAGTCAACAATTTTGTGCGTTAACCCCACCTGCGAAAAATATGGGTATATATTCATTTTCTAAAATTAGTTCAAACGCTTGAAGGTGTGTTCTTATATTCATTACTGTATTTAAACGCAGATCCGAACAAATCCAAATAGGCAAAATCATCATAATCAACGTAGCGTGGAGAAAAAATATCTTTCAGACGGAACTTGTTTCAATAACACTAAAAATGAATATCACACATTTCGTGTCGTTCGAGTATGTTTTGAAATACTTTGTAAAATAGATGTATAAAGAATGCATACAGACGCAAATAGAAATGGCGTGATGCGCGTATCTATATGCTCACACGACTGCTCTAATTAGCATCAATAACCGTTACACCATGAAAAAACAACAAATAAAGCTAAACAACTAGTAAAGGAGTCGCTGCCAAAAAAAACTACAAGTAGCCTTCCCCACCATAAAATTTCAAATGTTCCGCTTTGGAATTGATTAAAAAGGCACATGCAAAGGCGTGTCTGAGCGCACCAAAATATAAAGGAAAGAGGATGCGGAAGTTATCCTCGACCACCCCTTTTTGTCAATTTTATTATTTCCCTCTGAACCTCTTGCCATTTGAAATATAATTTGGCAAATTTGTGACAACAAAAACTTGTATAATTTATGCTACTGTGCTGTATGTGGCTCTTGAAATTTGTAGCGTGCCACATGTTCAAACACCGTTTTTAATTTAGCCCACTGTCATGGTGCTCATTTCAATTACCATGCAGTACCACCGTCTGCATGACAAATTAGTTTTCAGTGAAGTGTTTATTAGCACATCAAAATATAAACATGAGTGGGGGCGGGGTTGTGCATTCTTAGATGGGTTAATTCTACTTTTAATATACGACTAAAAAACAGCTTACATCGATAAGAGTTAATAGACCAGGGGTTATCAAGTCAGCGCAATGATGAAATCTCAGGTTAATTTACTTTCGATGTTGGAAGCCTCGGTATGACTTTGAAAAATATATTCTAAACAGTCAGCATCAGCAGTGGCAATTGCGTTGAACAGTGTCACAAATTATCCAAAAGTGAAGCGCACTCCTTTCGGTTGCTTTTTCCTGTTCCCTTCTAACGTTCTTTGAATACCAGACAAGACTGTTGAAGAGACACCCTCCTAATTGTTGGCGAGAAAGAAAGTGTTTCATTTAGCTTGCTCGCTCTCCGATTTTTAATTCCGCGCAGCGCACAAATCCAGATTAAAATAACTCTGGCTATTGATCCGGCCACTGGAATCGACATTAATTTTAGTTCACTTCTCACTTTGCAAGGGAATCAATGTGAAGCAATAACAGCTGACATCGCCGCTGAAAAGGATAAAAAAGAAGCACTGGCGCTAGAAATCGAAACGCTGACAAATAAATCATCAGATACTTTTCTACCTTGCAGAAACCACGACTTTCTGAATGCGTCTCGTCAGTGGCGGCTAAGGAACAAAACCTGAGGGAATTCCTCTTAAAGAAGATGTGTGGGAGAGGGGAAAAAACACAAATTCAAGTTCGAGGCTTCTAACAAATCATGCAGCAGGAGTGTACATTTAAACAAATGTTAAATTATCTATTTAAAATGAATGATAAATGAATGGTCTGTATTGTTGGGTTCATGTTTAAATGTGAATTGTATTCCATAAGCCGCGGGCATTTATTAAATGGTATTTGATACAATAGATGTTGGCTATTAAAATATGCATTTTTCACCTCCTACCTCCACTGAAAGCAGTTGAACAGACCAACAAAAAGTGAATCGGCGTTAATTGTAATTGTCTTTGAGATTTTTAAACGATCATCTAATCTTGTGAAACCGCCAAAATTGACTTTAGTTGGCGAGGTCCCTTCTATCCACCGACAACATGTCCATGGCTAAGAACAAAACATAAAGTTAGGTGCAACCACAGACAGTGTGTTCCTCGCAAGACAACTCGTCTAAATTTCCTCCATCTATTTCTTTCCAACTGCATCGGCACATTTGACAAAGAAGTTGTCTGGTATGGTAAAATTGTATTGCAGTAAGTTACTAGAATTGCAGTGAGTAGGAATTATAATATTTCATTTGGATAATTTATGTATCACAAAATAAAACAGCCCTGTCAATATGTTTGAACTCAATTTAGAACATAAACCTCACATATTCGACCAACTCAATGAAGTAGTTACAAATCCATCACTGAGAGGACAAAAGATAGTTGGTTATCTTAAAGCGGAGAGATGTCTGCGATGAAGAACAAGGCAAATGGTTTAAATCTTTTCCTAACGGGAAAACCTTGGTCAAATAGGCAACCTGTTTATCAATAAAGAAAAAATACTTTCATAACTATGATTTTAAAGTTGGCTTCTCACTCATAACCTAAAAATCAGCCGCACTGTGGGTGGCAACAAATCTTTGCATTATTAAACTATAATGTTATGAAAACGTAATTCTATAAAACTGCAATAAATTAAAAACCAAGTCATTACGCTCTTCAGTAAATAAGCCACAATATGCGTCGGCTGAGAAAACACTATTATATAAACGATAATGAGCTCAGTCTACAAACTAGGATCTATAAACCCTTATAATATAGTTTCCAGCTCGAGAAAAGCTTGGGACGGGACGCACAGACCAGCTATTCCTAGTGTTTATTATTGTGAATTAGGCTTGACATACTCTGTATGCAGCGACTCATTTTACAGCTTATCAGTTTGGCGGAAACATTCTAACTTGTAACCCAGCCTGTAGTTCTAGGCAGGATGTAAATTGTAGTGGTCCATAGTAAACAGGTGTTTCCCTTGGTGCTGCTGAAGACTTGGCTAAGCTTTCGGTTTAGGTCCTGTGAGGGTCCCACTCACCACACGGAAGTGGGAAGTCTTGGAACCATCATAACATCATAACAATACATTTTACATTTTTAGGAAATCTCTCTCTCCCTCTCTCTCTCTCTGTGTGTGTGTGTGTGTGTGTGTACACTTTGCTCTATTACTACAGTCACTTGTGGCCTCCGAACAATCTGCATTATTGGCCCTGTATGAGTGTTAATTTATGAGCTGATTAGTGCGCCAGCGCTTTTTTCCAGCGCTAAATTGAATTATACACTCCTAACTGAGAGAAATTGTAGTTGCTCGCGCCCAAATGCTTGAGGAGATGTTGAAAGGGCAAAGCAAAACATACCATGTTCATATTCCCAACAAGGGATCTAATGGCCTGTTCAAACAGTAAGTTTAAAACGTTAAGAATGAGTGTGGCTCACATGAGTAACCACAGATATTTGCATTTTTATGACCACATCAAATACGCCTATAGGTTTAATCCAGTTTAAACTAAGCCGGCCGTAGGACAGTTAATGAGATGAACCACGTCCCTCTGGTCTTAGTAAATGTCAAATCTGAAGTGGCAAGGAGGAGAGGGTTAGGTGATTTGTTGAAGAAGGCCCGTAACAAACATTCGCAGTGAAAGTGAGTGAGCAGTGATACCATGAGATCGCAGTTACAATTCCGCATGGCCAAAATGTTAAGGTGCTGACACCACGTCAGGTGTAAATTGGTCCGTTCCCCGTGAGATATTATCACATTTTTCTTTGAGTTCAAGCTAAACGATAGACATGTGTTCCAAAGCAAAGGCAAAGTCAATGAAGAAAAAACAGCAAATTGTATGTCTTCTTATCAATGTGTTAATCATATGATAAGTTCAAACAAATGTCCCGTGTGTTCTGCAACCCCGCGTAACTGGCACCTAACTCAGTCCATGAAACAAACTCCAACTACTCAAACGCTTCCGTTCTTGCACACAAAAACACAAATCAAAAGTAAAGAGGGACAACGTTGACGACACTTTCATTGTTAAATGTCAGAAATGGCACACTAGTGACATGCACATAGAGGTGATTAACATACTAAGACAGGCTGCTTGAAAATGTAATAATAACAAATGTTTGACAATGTCCTGAAGCAAAGGTCTCTGCCTACTACACCTCGGGTAAATGACTTCGCGTATAAGACATGGAAATAAGGCAGGATTTTCCTTCTGATGTAAAAGAAAGTTAAACAAGAGTGAGGTCCCATCGAGTCAACTGGTGATCATAAACAAGCTCTGTCAAGACATTCGGTGCACTTACGTTGTTTAAAACAATCCTTTTGAAGATTCAAGATGTCCTTTTATCCTCACGACCGAAACTTTTCAGGGCAGACGAGCGAACGCACTGGAGATAACGGAGAAGCATGGAGTAGAAAGAAGTCGTACCACGCTGTTGGATTCAGAGAAGGTAGCTGCTGTCCCAACTCGAATGTTCACAATGGTATCAATTGCAGAAGGAATGTGCGTGGAGTCGCAAAATAAACGCGAAAGGCAGAGTGAATCTGAGGTGGATGGTTCACATTCACAAACAGTGTTTTAGGTGCAGTGCTGCCGCTCAGCGCCAGGTTCGCTCAATGACTGACATTCTCTTCCATTCCTCTCTCCTCCTCCCCAGTCCCCCAACCCCCCTTTTCCGCGCTCCCTTGAGGGATTTCAGCGCTGTTTTGTGAGCACTGAATGAATTATCTTCTGGCTACTCTACTGTGGAGGAGACCATGGGAAATGAAGTCCACAGTCAAACAAAAGACAAACGCTAAATGTTGTTTTTCTTTTCCAGTATAGACCAGGTAAGAGGACAGCTGTTTTGGAAATTATTGGGAAAGTTCATGAGTTCATAAGTATCCAACGGTTTGAAAATTATGGGAGATATCAGAAATAGACTTTTATATATTATTTTTTATAACCAACATTTATATATATATATAATATAATCCACACAAATACGACAATGGACCTCTAAAAAAAATCAGAACTAGCGTCTTGTGCTTGTATAGGCTAACCTTAAGGATTAATAACAAGTAGGAGGGATACAATCATAATAGGCCCATACAGATAAAAACATAAGCGACAATGTTATTGAGCTTTAACCTTTGCATTTTTCAGTTGCCGAATTGTAAAATGGTTTTCGAACAGCATTCGAAGATTTAAGGATTGTAGCCTACTTAAAGAAACACTTGGTGCTGTTCGGTGCTGGCTTGATAACAGTGTAGGTTAAAACATCCCTTAATGCAGATATTACATCCACCTGCTGGATACAAGATGAATTGCACTGTTCACTGAATGAGAGGATACTCTGAAGAGGCACTCGCACAGACTTCATTAAGGCTACATATCTGTTATTGAAAGTGTATTTTGGTTAACATGGGTGACCACGTTAAGACATGTTTTTGGCATGTCCAGTATGTGTTGTGCATGTTATTGAGACACGCAACACCCCACCCCCCCCGTGCGTGTCTATTATTTACGCCGTGCTCCTGTTCCTGGTCTATAATAGGACTGATGGAGCGGAGATGGGGGGCTGGAGTTCAGTGGCCATGCATATGGTCCTCAGTGCGTTACATTAGCACTCTCTTGTGTTGCTAATGACATCCGTTTGAAAGTCGGGCCAACAGAGGAGGAAAAAGCCCATCCATGTGCAAGGTCCTTCCCCATTCAAAATCAAATTTCCTCGCTCAGTCCCTTAACATGTTTCTAAATGGACTGATGTGGATTGCTAAAGCGCTGCTTTGATGACGCCTCTCTTTACAGGGGTAGTGCACAATGCCGTTTCAACCCCTTTTGCAAACCCCTAATGCAATTTAATTTTTACATTCTCTTTGCACTGTATCATATAACAAAACCATTGTCTATGGAGCATAAAATCTGTCTGAAATACTCCAACAGGTCACATAATATTAAACCAGGATAGGAAAAAATAATGCATGAACCTTGCACAGTTGTTAAGCCTTCACTTGCTAGAGGGTGCAGATTTCTTGTTTTGTTTTCAATGCATAACCAAAATTCTTGACAACGAGTCTATAAGTTTATAAAAGAATCAAGAATATGTTTCATGGATTTGAAAATCTATTACAACTTAAATTGATTGAGTTTTGCCTACAATCATGTGGAATCCTTTTTACACTTTTCAAAAATATGTAGCCTACTCATCTATATGACAAAAAAGAGAGTGAGAGACTGAATGGGACTGATGCAATAACACAGTCATCATTCTTTGATGTCTTGCCAGTCTTAATTATCACCTTTACAAAACTGGGGTGCAATCAAACATTGTAACAGAAGACTTTGAGAGCAATGGCTTACACAAAGGCCTTGTATGGGGAAAATGATGTGTGTCCATAGCTCCTCATTATCCTCTGTCAGGGTTGTATTTGAGATGGCTATTCATTGCTGTCACTTAGCCTAAGACATGGCAATGTTAAGAGCGGCTAAATGAAATGGTGCATGCTCAGCTCTGCCCCCTCAAATGAAACATCAGTGACAGAGACCCCACCACTCTGACACACCAGTACATCTGATTTTATTTTCTCAACACAGAGAGAGAGAGAGAGAGAGAAAGAGAGAGAGAGAGAGAGAGAGAGAGAGAGAGAGAGAGAGAGATTAATTCAGCATATAAATCAACAGAACCATCCAGCCATAACATTTTAACAATACAAACACCAGGGAACAATCAATCAAAAGTAAATTCATCATCAACAACATCATCATCCCCCAGCAAAACACAGATGATAGTATAATGAGTTTGTGAACTTTTGTCATCACACACACACACACACACACACACACAAACGAGAGCACAATAAAAAGTCATAAGCTAGAGACAGTGAGTGAGAAGATCGGCGTGGGCGAGAGGCCAGGCTGATGGTGGCATTGTCTGACAGTGCAGCAGGGTGGAGAGATAGATAGAGAGAGAGAGAGGGAGAGGGAGAGAGAGAGAGAAGGATTTAATGAGTGTCTCAGAGGCTGGAGTCTCGCTACCCCGGCAACTCTCTCATTTGTTCTCCTAACCACCCCCCCCCGTACACGCACACACACACACACACTAACACACACACTCACACACACACACCGCCACCACCCCTCAGCCACCTGCCTGCCCTAACAGTCCACTTTGGAGGCGCACAGAGTGGTAGCATGAAAGAGGTCTTGGGCCCAGCATGGGAGCCCACTGCAGCAGCCCTGCTGTATGGCCTCTCTCCACTGAGACAACATGAAGGGCTCCCCTTTCTTATCTTAATCTGGATTGTACAGACACCCATCGCTCACAGCCAGTCACTTGGGGTCTGGCATATCCACACTGCTGGGGGGGTGGACCTGGAACATACAGAGACAAGAAACAAAGACAGAAAGTGAGATGGGGTGAGAGAAAGAGAGAGAGTGTGTGTGTGTGAGAGAGAGAGAGAGAAATGAGGACAAAAACAGAGGGGAAAAAAGAGAGGGATAGAGAGAACGTCACACACACTAAGGCACAGTGAGACAGTGCAGCCTGATCAAAGCATCTAGGGAGAGGAGGGGAAGCTTCTTTCTAAAAATGGTTCCCAGCTGACGTGTCGAGTTCTGTCAAACACTCTGTGCACACACATGGATACACACGCGCGCACACACGCACACACACACACACTTTCATATTTAACTAAAAGCCATTGCTACCGTGTGTCATCCTGTGGCATAAGAATGTGGTGCTGTGTTGCGGCTGCTTTGCAGAGCTGCCTTTGTTGCCTCGGCTCAGCATGGCAAGATACCACACAGTGTCTCCTCTCCATTTGCCGGTGGCTTGGATGGAAAAGGGTAGAGAAAGAAGAGAACCTGACAGCAGAGGAGGGAGCTTAAAGTGGAGCTAGCCCCCAAATAAGCTGCGCAGACGTCTCCTACATAAAATCAATGATTTGTTTAATTTAGACAGGGCTCGTAAATGTGTTAATTTCAAAGAGGGCCCACAAATCTAGAGGGCCTTGTTATCCCATTTGCCGGACCATTAGTTGGCAAATGATAGAGGGAGTATTGTTAAGATAGTGAATATTAGCTCTGCTCCCACACTGGCAGACTGACGTCAGCCACTTCCACCGGCTGCCAGGCAAACAGCATCAGTCATTTCCTCACGGGCAGCTTCGCAATAAATCACAGGGATATGATGTCAATAGGGTATCCATACATACTACGTAATGTAATTTATCATGCTTGTTTGTCATTTTTGCCTGATACCAATTAAACGTCTACTCAGGGCTCTATAATTGAACCGGTTCTATTTCTCATTTTTTGCTGTTCACAGATACAAATTTGCCTGGATGTTTTTTTGTTTGACAAAAAAATGTTAAATTTAGTTCTCAACAGTTACCTTTAACAAATTATATTTATACCCAAATGTAATTTTGTTTCCTCTACAGTACACATACTTATATCAGCATTTTATCTTGAATACTAACATGGATGATGTTTTTTGGTTGTGATTAATTCTCTTTCAGTAGCCTCCTTACGCACTCTGTGCAGCCACAGACACGCTCCCTCATCCCTGCTTCAGCCCTGGTGCCAGGCATCAACACTCATCCATCTGTGTGCTAGTCAGCAATCAGGGGACATCCAGGCAAATGCCACCCATGACCCGGAGCACAAGGCAACTGACAAACAGGCAAAGACAAATCAGAGGGTAATTTAGCAGCGCGGCGCTAAAATCTCATTATTTGGCCATTCAGATTTAGCAGCTTGCCCAGACAGGGCCATAAATTCATCTGGCCATAAATTATTAAAGGAACAGCCTGTGGTGTAAATCAAAATCAACACTGTTTGTGCAAGGCATTAAGTTCACTTCTGCTCCCCCACCCGCAGTCACACGGAATTGTCTTATTTCAGCCAAGGCAGAGAGAGGGGGAGAGAGAGAATGTGAGTGTGTGTGTATGTGTGTGTGTGCACGTGCACACACGTGCACATGCGCATCCTCTAGTTAGTTTGTGAGAGGAACAAAAATTTAAAATCATTTCACATGTGTACTTTACTTAACTTTAACCTTAATCTTTAAGAAGAGGTGAGATAAAAGACAATGCTTGATCCTCTGCCCTGACAAAAAAGTAACACTGCGAAAAGACACGGCTCCTCCTCCTCTGTGGCCTGCAGCCAAGCCTACCGCACTGAAATGTGTTTAGAGGAAAACATCCAAGCGACAGCTTTATCTGACGAGACACCCTTATTCTAGAGTGTCACTTTGGATTTGGATTATCGGCTGCCATTTTGAGAGGGTGTTTTTTTTCTTCTTCTTCATGTTTTTTGTCTGTGCAGGGATGCAAGAGCACCCATAGGTCCCTCTTTCAGCTCTCTGTCACTTCTGCAGGAGACTTCTGTGAGATACATAGATAGATAGATAGATAGATAGATAGATAAATAGATAGATAGACAGATAGATAGATAGATAGATAGAGAGAGAGTGAGTGATAAAGAGATATATAGAGAGATAGATAGTGGAGGAATCACTAGCTTTTTCCCAACAGCCTCAGTCCACGCCTTGTGCAGTGTAGGGCTTTTTGTAAGCTTTAAGCACATCCCTTTCTGAGCAAGGGTTTCAGCCGCGGCATGATGGTGCGATTTCAAGTGGAGCTGTGAGACACGAGGGCTCCAGAGTTCCATTGCCAGCATTAAGCCATTTGTCAGGGAAATACACAGACAACTACAAATGGTGTGCTGACTTATCTGATATTCTTAATCATGCCTTGCCTTCACTCTTAAACTCAGCCCCATTTAGGTCATTCACACACACTCACGTATGTGGGAGTATATGCGGGAGTCTGTGTGTGCATGTGTGTATGTGCACATCCATATGTGTTTGTGTATGTGCAATGCATGTGTTTTTGCAAGTGTGTGTGCTTGTGTTTCTGTGTGCACATGAGTGTGTGTGTTTTTGCGAGTTTGTATGCATGCATGCATGTGTGTGTGTCTGTTTCCCTTCTCTCCCACTGATATTTTTTTTTCTGCCTATAATTTGTAAAAAGTCCCTCTAAGGCTGCTGCAGGCTGAAATAAATGGCCGCCTCGAGCTGGGAAGATTGGCCCGTGGCGCTCAGGCTCCATCCATGGCACTGGGAGGATGATTCAGAGTGTCGTCGCCTTTTTATGCCCCGTGATTTTCCACAGTGGAGTCGTGGCTGGTTACACAGCACCACCTCCTCACCGCCGCATCCCCTCTGCCACACACACACACTAAACATATATCTTTTTCTTTCAAGACACTCTCTTTATTCTTTGTTTTGTTTTTGTCATGACACCTCATCCTGTGGATGTAATTAATGTTCACAGACACAGGTGATGTGCTTCCATTGAGGCTTCATTAATAATAATGTTGTTACCTTGGCCAGTCTAAGACATGAAAATGATATGATGTGTGTGCAAGACTGCACAGAGAGAAAAGCCTAACTAGGGGAGAAGTACAAGAGGACATAATTGATTAGCATTTTGAAGGTGAGCATGAGAGATTTTCTGGTTCACTCTGTTCTGGGTGGCATCGGGAGAAAAGTGTGTGGATTGTAACCATCTTGACATGTCCTTGTGGAGTGATCTCAACCGTGATGATAATAACAATAATTATCTTCTAAGTGTGGAAAGTCAAAGACATGAATATTCTCACATTGCGTTGGTCCTGCAGACAAATTGTCTCACTTTTTTTCCTTTATTCCTGTCTTATTTTATGAGGAACAAATTAACAATAATTGGTTGTTAGAGAGGTCCTGAATAAAATATAGAGCACAATTGCCTGGTCAGTCTGATAATGGAAAAGAATGGAAATGCTTTTAAAAACATAGCTTTATGTTTGTTTGTTTGTTTGTTTTACATTTTTACCTGCATTGTATATGTGGAATTTTATTACTAAACACTTCTGTGTTTTAAAAATAAATAAAAATTAAAAGAAATTCAGATCAGATAGTGTTTAAGCATTTTCATTTAAATGTACAGCAGAGCTTGCTATCAGATTTGATTAGTGCTTTAGTTATTCTTCCACAGACATTAGATATCTGAAAAATTAGTATTAATAACGACATGATTTCTAAAGATTAACCCCTATTTCCCTTTATCCCTGATCTGCAGACCTTTGGGAAATTGATCTTGCAAGATTGATGGTTGTCCTGAGTAAAGGTTTGTCCTTGCTACTCTGTTTTTGTTGAAATCCAGCAAGCTCGTTTGTTTAATGATGCAATTGTATCTCATTTTGGCACTTATGTGTAATGTCACATTGAACAGTCTCCAAGATGCAAAAATATGAGACTTTAATAAATTGTTAATGCTCTGAATGCAGCCCCAAACAAATGTTCAAATCTCTCAAGTCAAGGGTATGATAGAATTGGGAAAATGAAGTTCCTGTCCTGAAAACTCAGAGAATTGTTTTTTACACTGTTCAGACAATAATTTCTGTAATACTTTACCAGTTGCCACTGCTGTCAGGTCAGAAATCACCGACAGAGGGAATACCAATGGGATTTAGTCATGCCAACTTCCAAATCTGTTATCAACATTACTATCAGACAGACCACCAGAAGTCAAATTATTACTAAGCACTGAGCACAGTGAACATTGCAAAATCGCTAAAGCAAAATGTCTCCTCTCCCCCTCCTCCTTTATATTGTTGACAATGACAATTGACAATGACAATTGACAATCTGAGGAGAAGCAGCACTGCTGGTCATGCAAACAAAGAGCTCAGACCCTCCACAGGCAACAACCTGGCTCAGGGTCCAGTGGTTCAATTGGCCTCTATTACAGAGGCGTGCACCAGGGGCCAGTTACGGGCCCTCAGTCTAGAGCCCGTGGCCTTCAGGGAGATAGAGAGTCTGATAGGGAGGCCGATGGAGAAGGAGTGATGATGTTGACACACTGGATATTAGTCACTCTGGAAGAGCACAGGGGCTCACCGTAAGATTTTCATTTCCTTCCTTACTCATTCAGTTAATGGCTATCTCTAAACACTGGCAAGGCTTGGGTTATACCTGGACAGTAGTGTGTGTGTGTATGAGAGAGAAGAAATTGCCATCTAAAGGAGAAAGAAAGAGAGAGATGAGGAGGAGGAGGGAGAGAGAGAGAGAGAGATGAGGGAGAGAGATGAGGAGGAGGGTTCTCATATTTATTGTTCATGTATTTTTAAAGAGGCCACCACCGGAGTCAAACGTGTAAACACAGCCTGACCTGGGATCAGTGTGGGGGCGGGGAGGCCTGAGAGAGCCCTGGCGATGGAGGTATCACCACCCAGCCATGAGTTAATGCTGCCCATTCCACTTCATTAACATTGACACACATTACTCACTGGCATTACACCAACTATTCATACCCTTGTTACTGTGACATTAAACGACATATTAACTATTGATCAGCTTTTCCCTCTGTTCGATCACCCGTTCTAATTTCATTTTAACTGCACTTAAGTCCATCTTTCATTCAAACAAGCTCTTAAGTGAGCGCCCCAGTATCCCAAAACTAATATTCAGATTACTAATTCACATTCAGTCTAAATTATAAATGTGTATCATCAAGCATTTATCTTATCAAGCACTTATTGACAAGCCACACATTCATCACCAGTAGCAGATCTAGCACTAAAACCATGAGATTATCACACCTGTCACTCTTCCTCTATTGAAATGAAATGATCCCTAAGGCTGGTGACCTGGCGACCTTTGACCCATCCCATGTAGAAAGGCCATAGCCTGGGGGAGAGTCGGGACTTCGGACTCTCGTCGTTTATGTTTTCGATGAGCGGAGATCACATCCTCTGGTGCACCTGTCAGCACAGGACCATTAAGTCATGTCAGCCACAGTGGCCGTGACAACTATGGGCTGAGCACTACATCTCGGTCCAGATGATGAGTGTATACTTGCTGCTCACATCCCATAATACTCTAAAGCCTGGACATGCCGTTATGTTGACAAAGGAGCCCATAGGTTTTTTTTTTCATGATTCAGAAAACAGTCAAAAGAAACAAAAATTGTGTCCTTAGGTTAATGGTGTGTTATCCAGTCATTTTATTTAAAGAATGCATGGTCTGAGGAATATAATAACACTGTGAGTCACATCTGCACAGCAACTCATCACTGGGCTGATTTTTAATATTTCTGTGAAAAAACACACATATATTCACACAGAAAAACAGGAACACACATGCACACTCACGCACAATCCCCCACCTCCAACACACACAGCCACACGCGCACGCACACATGAACCCCCCCCCCCCCCCCCAACACACACGCACACCCATGCACACTCTCTCTTAACGAACCCCCCCCAACTGTCATGCTGCAATGATACGCTTCAATGCCTCACCTGCCTGCCTGCCTGCCTGCAGATCTGCACTATAGAGAAAGACACCCACTTATACACACACACAAACACACTGCTGCCTGTGACCTCTGAACCATGTGGGGAAGCCTAGTGCTGACTGATGACTCTGAGATTACTGCTCCTCTGGGACACGCAAGCCCATGTCCCCACCAGCCTGCCAAGGCTGAAACATTGATTCTGAGGTGCTTCCTCCTTCATCTCTTTCTCTCTCTCTCCTCTGTGCTTACGGTACAGAGAAGAAGGAACTAACATGACCTCTGCACTACATCAGTGGCTGTGGTCAAGGTAGGAGCTGTCTGTCATACCTAACCACCAAACCCCCATCCTCCCACCCACCCTGGAAAGTTCTGAGCAGAGCAACATCACTGAAGTGTGATTAGAACTCCCACCAAACAAACATGGCCGCCCGTATTGAATTCCTGTCGGCTCCATGCAAACCAGACGTGACAGATCTAATTTGTTTGTCCCGTTGGCTTAATTTAACCTGATACCTTTAAGCAAGAGCTACGGGCTGTGAAATGGCAGGAGGAAATGGGTGTGGGGGCCATACTGGGGTTCAGAGAGAGTGAAATGGGAAGAAGAGAGAGAGAAAGAAATGGAGTGAGTAGGGGAAGAGGAGTTATCTTAGCGCACAGTCCTGTACTGTCTGTCTCCCCTCATCAGCTCCAAAGAGCCCCATTCCCCACGAAAGGGAATGCCATGAGCATCCAGCCGATGACTTCCCACATTTAAGTTTGAAAAACAATCCATTAAAAATGTGTGCACCTGCCAGGGTTGGCAGTGAGCAGTGTTTTTGTTGTGTGTGTGTGTGTGTGTGTGTGTGTGTGTATGTGTGTTTTCTTGGGCTTCTTCCTGAAAGATGGTGGTGATAGAGGTACTGAGTTTAGAGTGGGACACAGTGTATTAACTTAGAGTGAAGGCATCATGAGGGCAACAGAGTCTGCTGGAAGAGAGAGAAGAGAGAGAGAAGAGAGAGATGGAGAGACGGGAGGAAAGTGAGAGTGGAAAAGAAGAATGTGAGGAGGACAGAGCACAAAGAAAGACAGAGAGAGAGAGAGAGAGAGAAAAAGGGAGAGAGAGAGAGTGGGGGCACCCGTGGACAGCTACAAGATGGAGTAGCAGCATGCGCGAGATAAGCTGTCGCCGCGGAGACAGTGTGTGACAGTCCTCGAAGCGGCAAGCGGGCGAGAGTGTGACAGGGAATACAGAGAGAGGCATTATTGTTTAAATCATTGATTGCTTCCCTCCTCCCCTTAGCCACTGACGCCTCTGACACCAGAGAGAAAGAGAACGAGAGAGAGACAGAGAGAGAGAGAGCAAAAGAAAGAGGGGAGAAAAAAAGAACACAGACCAAATTTAGATCCCTTTCCTTTGTTGTTTTTCAATTCCTGTGTATTCAAGTCTTGCTGCTTACTTTGTCCTCCCCATCACCATTTTTTCACTGTTCCTTTCACTCCTCTCTCTCTCTCTCTCTCTCTCTCTCTCTCTCTCTCTGTCTTTCTTTGTTACAAAGCATGCTATTTAGGTTCTGTCAGGACGTGTGTATTGGCCCAGTGTTTCAGTGGCTCTGTCCCCGGCAATGAAAGAAGCCATGGAACAGTCAAGGCACTCATGCATTAGCCTGGTTAGGTAATGGACTACGTCGTCTTCAAATGAAGAGAAAGACAGGAATGAAACAATTGAAAATGGAGTACTTTTGAACCGTTCTCATCATACTGCTGTCTTCAGTATTTGTGAACAGTAAGACAAGTCCAAGAAGAGTTCCATTCCTCTCTCTCTCCCTCTCTCTCTCTGCGTGAGAGCTGAGTGATGTAAAATACATGGAGGTTTTGACAATCTCCATTGAACTGAGTATCATGTCTCGCCTGGCAGTCGGGAGCTGTGGGTGTTCAGATGCAGTTCTCACTCAGACACATTGTCTGGTCAAAGGGATTGATTTTCTCTCGCCAGTCTTTCTGTACTGGCAGCTCGAGCAAAGCTGTACAAATAGTGAAATCATTAGATATATCTCAGTGGGTGAACATACCATAGATTGCTGAAGGTTGTGAGGATATTGGTATTTTGCTCAGACACCCCCCTCTCCCTCCTACACACACACACCACACACACACATCGCACCTCTGTCTGTCTGCAAAGACATAGCGTCGATCGAGTGTTCAGCAGCTTCCTTTTTCCGATGAAACTCAGGTTTGATTAAGACTGAGGAAAAATTAAAGGCAAGAAACCTAGATTGAAATAATATATACCTCACAGACGTTTATACTCAGGTACATCCCTTTATTGCACAGTGGTATAAAGCCTAAATGCCTCTAGATACAACAATGTGTGGGTTCCTTAGAACAAACCATTGTTCAGTTAGACTGTTCAAATAGACTGGATTTCTGTTTATGTCATTGTCATTACTGTAAGACTATGTGAATGACTTAATGTTTGATTGACAGACTAGATGAATGTCTTTATTGTGCACATTGATAACTGGTAAATAGAGGAAATGTGAACCATGTGAAGTGTTGACTGAGGGTGAGACATTGTGGGTGAGTGGGTGAAAGAACAGCTGTTTGAAAAAGACTGAGCAAGTAAATAACTAAATGAGTGAGTGAGGGATTGAGAGATGTGTGTGAGGGAGTGTCCTCATGCTCTAATCATCTCCCTGTTCTCACCCGTCCTCTCTCTCTCTCTTTCTCTCTGTCTCTTTTTCAATCTCTCCCGCTGTCATTGTCACAGCATGCAGATGCATGGCAGCAGAAGTGCTGGGCAGAAAGTGGCAAACAGTGAGGTCTAGTGACAACCCTGCCAACCCAGCACCCCACCATCACCACCACCACCATAACCCAACCCCACCCTTCCACTGTCTCAAGGCTCCATGGCCCCCCCGCTCCTGTCCCCCCACCCGCCCGACCGCCTGTCTCCCCGCTCGCTCTCCCAGAGCCTGACACTGACGTGACACTCGTGAAATAATTATGAACCAAAAACACTGCTGACAGCAAACAGCCCGCTCCCCTCAATGATGTGTCAGCTGTGATTAGCATGGGTCCTGCCATACACACACACACACACGTCCACACACACACACATGCACACACACAGAGCCCCCCAGCCAGACAGTCAGCCAGTCAGAGAGGCAGTGAGATGGAGCGAGACAGAAAGAGGGAGGGAGGGAAGAACAGAGATGGAAGAACGAAGAGAAGAGGGTAAGAAGGGAAGAAGAAGAAGACAGATAGAAAGAAAGAAAATAAGGACTGAGACAAAAGGAAATAAAGAGGACAAGTGAGAACGAAAAAATGAAAGATTTAGAGAGAAAGAGAGAGAGAGATGGAAAATGATAGAGAGCCAGAGGGGAGGTGTGTTGGTGGGTGGGGGTGTGAAATGCAAGGATGGACCAGCGTCCCCTCTGGACATGAGGGAATACACCCTGAAAAGTGACACCTGTATCTGTCGCCTGCTGTTAGCCGACATATGCCACGCTCCAGGCCACGACAACACACCCCGCCGGCAGAGCGCCCTAATGTGTGGGCTCTGCCCTTTCCCTGTTAAATACCAAAGGTCACAACATGGGGGACGCAACGCCCTGTCATGTGTGTGTGTGTGTGTATGTGTGTGTCTGTCTGTCTGTTGGTGTGGATGTGTGCTTGAGAGTGTGTGTGTGTTGTGTCTGGATGCATGAGTGTGTACGTCTCTAGTGAGTTCAGTAAGAGTACAGACAGTAAGTAAGCAAGTAAGTAAGTCTCTGTGTGTGTGTGTGTGTGTGTGTGTGTGTGTGTGTGTGTGTGTGTGTGTGTGTGTGTGTGTGTCTGTACAGCACGTACTGTGTGTGCATCTCTATGTTTGTGACAGTGCACCCTTAAACAGAGAATAACTGAGACATAGACAGAGACAGAGATAGAGAAGGAGAGATAGAGGTGACAGAAAGAGAGAGAGAGAGAGAGAGAGAGAGAGAGAGACTCTCTGGAAGTGAGTGAGTGAGTGGGTGGGTGAAATAGTGACAGTCAGTCAGCCAGACAGTCAATCCAAAACTCAAGTCAGTCTCAATACATCACCTACTACTATGCATCCCTGACTATGGCCCCCACTGGGCTAGTATGCTAACATATAGCATAGGATTCCTCAGCTCTTATAGGAAAGGGGCCTTATGTATCCTTAGCCTTCACTGGGCTAGCATGCTAACATATAACATAGGATTCCTTAGCCGACAGATGAGAACGCTAATACTTCACAGACCCACTGTAGGCCCAGCACAGCATGGCCCTGGCCCACCCTACTGCTGCAGCTCTGGGGCTGAGAGCTGAGATTGATAAGTGGATTTGAAGAGCCGTCTCTAAAGTACGAGGGGGGAAAGGCTTTGTCTCCACAAGCAAAGAGGCATAAACAGGGGGAATGTACATAACTCTTCTTAACAGAGAGTAAAGCCTAGGAAAACAACTTGCCGTCTGAGTGGACAGTACATTTCAAAGCAGTATATTTGGAGATAAATCTAAGATGATCTGCCATGAAACACTCACCGAAGAGCGAGGGGGAAAAAAAAAGAGGAGTGCGAGAATTTATGAGGACGGGAGTGTTGAGCTTCGGAGACCAACAAAACGACCATGACAAAATAGACAAATAAAAGTATTTTTTATGGCACAGAAAACAGAGTAGCTCTCAGATGGTTTGCTTGTCTTTCGGCTTTGCACAAGGCTTTTGTCAGACCACTCAGACATGCATTAGGTTGGTATATGAACAGTCTGTGCAAAACAGGAGACGTATTTGCTGCCATGAGTCTGTACGTGCAAGAAGTATTGTTTTGTTTTTACGTGAGTATATGTGTGTTTGTTCAACTGTGAATGACATGTGCATGTGTGTGTATATGTATGTGTGTGTGTACATGCATGCATGTGTGTGTGTTCACATATGCATGTGTGTGTCTCTGTCTGTAAATGTGTGTGTGTGCATGCATGTGTGTGCTTGTGTGTGAGCGAGTACATGCATACATATGTGGGTGTTGTTGTCTGTCTGTCAGTGCACATGGGCAGGGCCAGTGCGCGTCATGGGAGCGTGGCATGGGGTGACAGGGTGACACTCAGCTTTGAAGAGTTCATGCAATATTAATGGCCACAAGGGAGAATCACTGGCTTGGCCCCAGGGGTCACCCAATTAACTACAACACACTGCCATTTCCATGGTGGTGGAGAGAGGAGAAAGAGGGAAAATGAGAGCAAGAGAAAGAGAGAGAAGAGAGAGAGAGAGAGAGAGAGAGAATGTTTGTAGCTGTGTGGAAACACAGATGAATATAGTTGCATAGTTGCACAGAACGCACCCCTCTATACACACCTAACATCTCCACCACACACACCAAATATTACTACTAATTCAGACTGTAAATCTCTCCCTATTTGCCTCAGTTAGTTTCATATGGAGGCAGGGACAGAACTGCCGTTTTAGCAGGTGGGTGAGACATGTAAAATGCTGGAGTATTTAAGTGTGTTAAGTGTGTTGTTGCTTTGTCCTCATGTCCTGACCCTGACACCTGTGGAGAAGTAAAAAATGACGCTCCCCTCAGGATACAGGGCTTAAGATATAAATATCACACTAACAGCACAAACGTGCTAGTGGTTTCTGCTGGATCTAAAGTGTGTCCACATCTCTAAGATTAAAATCATAAATTATCATGAAATCATGATTTAGACGACAGCGAAGGTCTGAGGAACCAGTAGAAATACATGCCATAGATCCTGTGTAAAAGGGGTGACCAGGTGGCTAATTACAGACAATAATGTCCTAAATGGCCAGTTTATCTGGGTTCAGTGCCGGACAAAGAGCAACACTATCTCCCTCCACAGGCACTAATATATCATCGCCCTCCACCTCCCACTCCCCTGCCACACACACGCACACACACACACACACACACACACACACACACACACACACACACACACACACACACACACACACACAGCATGGAGAGAGCTCAATGGCTGCAGCTATTTCCACAGAGGATTCATTCTATGCAACCAAATAACAAACTGAACCATGAACAGTTTTTTTTTCTTGTTGTTGGAAATGTGAATGCATAACACAGCTGTGGATTTAAGCAAAACAATATCATAGCTATGCATCCAGCCAATATGCCACAATAACATCCTAATCTTAACTATGTGGACAAAATATGCACAATTTCCAGCACTTTAATGAAAAACAAACTAATGAAACAAGGTAACAAGAATAAGATTGGGAGGTTTTAGGCCTTGTGCTACTCACTTCATGAGTCAGTGCTGTTTCACTTCATCAGGTTCATTATCACAATAAGCTTAACCACTCCAAGGAAGAACCAAATGCAATATGCTAATCTCAGCGGATGCTATTAGACTGGGAGAGAGTTTCATGTTTGGAAGCTGCCAATTTGGCCCAAACGCTGCAGAGCATGTTTAGGCCGGCTCTTAATCTCCAGCACACTCGTACTGCTATTAATTAATTACACACATTCATAATGGTCATTTAAAATGCACAGGACTCATTTTAGAGGGTATCAATTATGCTAATGAGTGAGAGAAAAGCTTGTTTAATACAATTCAACCCAGGAAGCCCAGTACTGCAGAGTTCATCCCATTTTTCCTAAATTTCATTTGTGTCGAGGAGTCCTATTTAATGGCTGTTTGTGAGGCTGAAGGGGCGAGGGGCTCATTAGAATTAAGACTTGGCTGAACTATTGCGCTGCCAGACTTCAGCAGGTGACTGCATTATGGCAGATCAGTACGGTAAATTGCAGGGCTCCCCCTGTCTCTGGTCACAACCTGCACCTCACCTCACCTCTGCCTGCTCCAATTCAGATTACAGTGGTTTGTGTTGGTGTTGATGGATGAACGTGACCACATATGCATGTTTTACAATGTCATGGCAGTGGAGGTGAAAGGTCGAAAGAATGCAGTGGTAGCACACAATAGCACTGGGGACATAGAAATTGGAAGGGCTGGGCCAACAATAGGTAAGAGGAATATTGTAGCCTGTTCTGACCACAATGCAGAGGTAGATTTTTTTTCTGAGCTTAGAAAAAAAGACTTCTATAATACTCCTCCTACCTTCTCCGTTTTCTTTCTTCTCTCTCTCACTCTCTCTCTCTCTCAGCTTTTGTCCCCCTAAATGTTAATGGCTCAATTCCATTTGCATTGAAATGAATTGTCTCCTTCTACACAGCGGGCCAGGTCAAAACGGGCCCATTCACACACAGCCCGTGTTTTTGTTGTGATCTGTTTCGTTTCGTTCTGTTCTGTTCTGTTCTGTCCATCGTCTGCCTCCCCTCCCTGTGCAAGGGTGCCATAATGAGACAGTCTCCCTATTGTGTGGCGGACAGATAGCGAGCAAGAGAGCGAGTGGACAGAACAATGGTGACAGATGGACAAGGTTGAGTTGGGAAAGGTGGTGGGGTTGGGGTTGTGTGGTGTGAGGGGCAGGGTCCAAATAAGGGCAGGTCACAGGTGGAGGCAGCCAGTTAAAGCTGAGCTCTGATTGCCTGCTGGACGCGTCTCTGCTGGCCTTGTCAGACAGGTGATATTGCAGCACCTGTCCGGCACATCAGTCCGCCCACATGCAGCCGTGTAGGCATTTCCCTCATGCTCTGCAGCTCCAGGATGATGTCCGATGGCTGACCGAGACAACAGGAGGAATAGTATCCATGGCAGCTTGACTCTTTTTATGCTGCTACTTACAGTATCTGACTTTAGAGTGCTCTGTATTTGCACACTGTAGATTCTTACTGCCACATATCATCATGGGTCTTGAATGCATCTCAGATCCAGTGGGCATTAAAGGAGAAATCCGGTGTGAATCAATCAATTTCCCTGTTGTTCAAGGTCACTGAATGCTGTCTGTAGGAAGAAGAACCTGAAAATTTGATGCAACATAGACTAAATAATCAACCTATATCTAATGTTAACTGAATGGGGCATAGCCAAATGAAACTGAAAGTAAGTTAGTGTGCTCCATTCACACAGTGTTAGTTGTCAGTTCATGATTCATGTTCATGTTTCAGTCTACATTCTTTTTCCTATCGACAGCAGTTGGTGACCTCAAACAACAGGATTATGGATTGATTCACACCGGATTTCTAATTTAAAACTTGTGTGATGACAAAATTGCCTGGTGGTAAATTATGTAATTTACACTGAGATTAATAATAAAATCTATTTTTCAATTTAAGTGTTCATTTGTATGTTTTTATTCCTTCATAAAATATAAGTGGTTCTGTGTCATTCAATCAGTCTCTAAGGGCATGTGTGTGTGTGTGTGTTTGTGTGTGTGTGTGTGTGTGCGCGCACAGGCATGTCCACTATGTCCCCACCCGTCCCTCTGCCGTGTCTTGTAAGTGAGCTCACAGCACTCTGGCGTGGCCCAGGTCTGTGTCTCATCTGGCTTCCTGGGTTGAAAATTCAATTCAGCCCAGAGCCCTATTAGCATTCTGCTGATCAACGCGAAGAGAAGCTGGACAATCCACTTAACGAGCAGAAAGACTCCTCCACAGCTCCTCAATGGCAGATAACATCAAACAGGTACAGGCAGGTCACAGCAAGGGGTGAGCACTCTGCAGACCACACAGCACTCTGCTGGAGATGCCTCACACTTTCTTTTCTTCCTCTCTCTCTCTCTGTCTTTCTTTACTCTCTATTCTCTCTCACTATGTCTGTCTTCTGTAATACCTTATAATAGCCCTTTTCACACACTTTTGATCATTGCTTGGTTTTGGCCCAGTGGTTTAGCCCGCTTTCTGGCACTGAGGGACTTTGACGAAGGTGGGGGTTATTTGAGAGGAGTCATAGAGAGATCCTGACTGACTTGCAGCACATGACAATTACAGAAGACAGGACGGGAGAGCACAGCTGAAAAAAATGCAAACCAGAACGATCACTCGCTGGCACTGCTGCAATGATACACCTCCACGAAACCTCTACGAAGGTCTCTGGTGGGTTATCAGAATGGCACATTTCAGACCACAAAACACATCGCCGGGATCATTACTCCGTGTTGCCGTTTTGAAAGCTCCATCACACATATAAAATCAACCTGAGCACTGGGTGTTGGATGCTATTTTATGACACTGTAAATACATTACACACAGTTCTACGTCGCGGCCTTCTGACGCTCTAGAGGGGCTATAATCATCCACATTCTTTACACACGCTCTCATGGGTGGGTGGGGTGGTGGGAGCGGAGAACAGGAAAGGGAGGGGGTGCAAGTGTTTTCTGATTGGAGTAATTAAGAACCCCCCTGGATGGACTTGGAGCTCGGCCTCCCTAGCTAATAGCCAACAAACACAGGAGCGCAGTAAACTAATGGTGTGAATAATTAAGCAGAGCCATGTTTAGACGCATGAGGGAGCAGAAACCGCCTGCGCCAAACATTCAAGTGTGTCTCTGTGTGTGTGCGTGCGCAGAGGCACATGAGTATCAGTCTCGGCTTCATCTCATTTGGCTGGCTGCCCGCGGGTTAGAAGACCAGGTTCCGATCCATTCATTGAGATCATTGTGTCTTGTTTAAGGAAATGAACAAAAACTGTGATTCATTTTCTTGCCTATCACACCCAAGGCGGTCCTTGATAATTCTACATCTCAATTAGACAATCAGCACTGTGGACTGGCTTCTCACGATATTCCCTAATCAAAGCAGAGTGACTGAATTCCACCAGATACTGTTTTAGCATAGGCTGGGCTACACTGCTTAGCTCCCAGCCATGACAGCACAGCACTGCACAGAAATCTCCTCCATTCTCTCCCTCCTGGATACCACCTCCGCCTGGTCGACGAAAGTTAATCTACATACATTACAGTGGCCTTTGAGCGACTTCAAGTGCGTCTGACAGCCTCAGAATTACACATCAGGTATAGTCAGAGGAGATGGATTTATCGTGAGTTCAAGTGTCCGTGTTACATTCGAAAGGTCACAGATCCCGCAGGTCCCTCCCTGGAGTTCCCGCGTTGCCGTGGCGAATCTGAATACAGATGAGAGGGCCTGATAGATTGATGCATAACAACTGGCAGCGTGCATGTGGCTCTGACAATTTGCCATGTCGTTTCCCCTCCTGCTTCAGTTGCATCTTAATTTAAATGTAAGCAAGTGGTGCTAAGCTGTGGTAATGCTTTTGGGCTAAAGCAGCCAGGGTGGCCGTCACCTCTGCTTTGCCTTTGGAGGGACCCCCATTGCCTCTGGATGGGAGGCTGATGAAAAACCAGATGCAAGCAGACTAACCATGGTAATTATTTTAAACAGGGGGCAGATGGTGGACAGAAAAAGTCAATGTGTTGCTTTGAGAGGCAGTCAGATAGGAAGAAATCACAGGGGTGTACATAACAAATGTTAACTAAATGAAATATTTAATTCATAACTCTCACCATCTCAGTCTCTCCTTTTTACTCTTTTATTTAGAAAAGCTTTCAAATTGAAAGATTTAAAATTTGCACCTTTTAAAATGAATGTAAAAAAAAAAACAAAGCAAATCCAATCTATGCAATAGCAGGAAAGCAGCACAAATATGCTTTATCAAAAATGACAAATTTGCCTTGTCCATTTTTCTCTCTCCACAGTGATCATTCCCAGATCCTTTGCCACCTCTCCAGTTTCTGCCATTTCTGTGTGTGTTGCCTGTGGGTTAATCAGGGCAAAAGGGAAAGAAATATTCTGTCCTTTCACAATTATCAGCTTTGCGAATATTAAAGTGTCTTGCTACATCACTTGGGTTCTTTTGATTGGTATGTTAACCTTTGACTACACTATAAAGCAGTCTACTCTATGCACCCATATTGGAAGGGCTGGAATTTAATTCTGAAATGATTTGGGATAATAAGGAAGATGGATAATGTATGCATGAAGGATATTACGTTTGGGCTAAATGCAGTTGGGGCCAGAGCTATTGGAGTTGAATAATCACACTGAGTTATAATCTGGGTGATAGAAATACCGCACTGTCACAGCCAAGAGAGCAACTCTTAAATCAAGTCTGAGGAGAGGAAGGAAAAAGGAAAGGAGAGAGAGAAAGAGAGAGGGAGAGAGAGAGAGTAAGAGAGTGAGAGTGAGGTGGGCCAAAGGCACGTCTCTTTTTCACCAAACTTTCATTAGGCGCTGCTGTCCTTTTGTCTCCTCACACGCTTCATCTCTTCCTCCCTGATGAAAGCCCCGCCATCTATTTTTAATTTCTCCATCAGACACCTGCACCTTCCCAACAACGCCCAGAATGACCAAGCTGACCGAGCAGGCCCCTGATGACACTGTTTACCTCAATCTGCCAAAGATAGAATAAAGGTGACTCCCTTTTTGATGGTGAATTAACAACAAAACCTGTCTTAATTTCGCGAGAGCGATAATAAAACTGCAACCACACGATTCATTATAACAAATTGTATTATTATTATTACTATTTTTTAAATCGCTGGCTCTGTTTCATACATTTTGGGGTGAGAGCATTTGTATTAGTTAAACAACTACAGTGAGCAAAGGCATGAAATAGAAGAAACATCCACAGAATGGAAAAAGAATATTAAAAGAGCTGCACCAATAAATCATTTCGACTCCTTCAAACGCAGGGCTAAAATACTCAGGACAGTTTTTAATTAAGCCTAAACACTGAACTCATACACTCCTCGTCTTTGCATGGTAACTAAAATTTGCATACTAATTTCACCATATTAGATTTTTAAAGTGCGTATCATGCATGTGATCTACTTTTTTATGCACCTCATAGTCATTATTTTAACCCGGATCACTCTGATTAATTAGGAATGTTTGAGGATAGAAACATTTGGTCTTTGATCACCTCTGCTCAGCCAATTCACTGCCCAGCATTAATAATGATGCATATTTTAGGTCACTAATGTTTTTTTTTTTTCTTTAATGTCAGAATTTGTGTATTTACATGTCATTTTCAGTGCTATGTTATGCCTATGACATTGTTTAAAATGTCACAAGTCACTGATTCGATGCATTCTATTTGTGTAATACATAACTATGCTTTCTCATAGTAAGTGTATCTACCATCTTGCTTGTTTGTTTGTGTATGTGTTTGTTTTTTTCTAAGGAGGGCCATAGTCCATTGGTGTGGCCCTCATAGCTAATACGCCTCTGTGGGAGCACACGGTGAGCTCTGGAGTGAAGTGATTATGACTAGGCTACTCCCCAGTCCCCATTCAACCACACCAAATGCACACATTATGCACCTATGCCTGCCTGCACCCAAGCGCTGCCACATTACAATACTGCCACCACATTAACATCTCAGTGCCACTTGATCTAATTCAGAAAGAGCTCCGATGACGACCAGAGACACCAATCTCCATCTAAAACTATACTCCCTCAAATTCCCTCACTTGTCCTCCTCTTCTCTCTCTCTCTCATTCTCTCACTCACTCACACACTTTCTGTTTCTCTCTGTCTCTCCTTTTGTTCTCCTTGTGCCTATTTATCACAGTGTGAAGGTTGAAAGAGATATTATTAATCCCGGGGAATGAAGGCAGGGTTAGCGGCATGGATCGCATTGTGAGAGGGGTAATGATAGGAAGACGTGCTTGGCCAGTAGCCTGTGTTGGCTTGATGAATGGGGAGCGGGGGCAGAGTGAGTGGCGCCGGGTGGCGGGCCGCTGGGCCGTGCGACAACCCCCCCCCCCTCCACCATCACCACCACCTTGGCCCAATCCCCCCACCCCACCCCACCACCTAAGGCACTGCCGTCTCCACCCACCCACCTGCCACCCAGTCCCACACCAACCCAACAGCTCCAAGGGAGCGGTTTGAAAGCCTTGCATACACATAAAACTCACATGCATCCGCACACACACACACACTCACACTGAAGCATTTTTCAATATAAATATTTCTAATTTAGCTACTGACTTACTTAGCCCAGGAAATCCACATATGTGTAGCCATCAAAACATTAAAGCCTATGAATGCAGGTAACATCAGTCCACCATCAACAAGACACACGTAGGAGCTCCTTTTAAATTTTCTTCTCAGGAAGAAGAATCAGACACATATCAGAGGCATATTATCTCAAGAGACAAGCCGCACTCAGAAAGAGCTCAAAGTTTGTTACACAAACTTGAAGTGAAATACAGGGAAAATTGTCTGGAGGAGAAATGTAAAGGTGCATAGCCGATTTTTCTTAGACTTTTCTCCATTACCAGGAGAAACCTACATAAAGTGGACCGTGAATAGTTAGCATTTTGTACATTTCAAGTTGTTAAATCATTTTCCCCTATATTGCAAAAAAAACATGACTTAAGATTATAGGGATATGCATGAGGTATTTTGGAAGACATTAGATACTTTAGGTATTTTAGAATGCAATACCTATTTCCAGATGATACCAAAATATATATCTTGTGTGCGTGTGTGCCTGAATCTAGCCATAATAGAAATTATTGCAGAAAAGAGAGATGACGGTTTTCTCTGGGTGATCATAGCACCCCAGCCCAGTCTCTGGTGGCGAAAAGCCACTTGATAAATTTCCAGGGCGCAGAGCACGAGAGGAACATGATGGTTTCACACACTGGTCTCTTAAACGTGCTGTCACAACCTGACGCGTGGCCATGCCGCCGACCATGACAGGCCTGACAATGCAACAACCCAATCAAGGCAGCTCTATTACTCTAAGTGTCATCTATCAGAAGCAGACACTGTGCCACAGAACACCACGCCACCCCTCCCCTCTGCCACCACCACCACCCGCCGCTGCCGCGGCTACGGCCGGCACTCAGACGGCCTAACGGCCGCCACTTCAAGTGTTCCTGCTGAGGACTAGCAAGCAGCTTGAGTTAACGCCTTAACACATAACCTATAATCTACTGCTGGCTGCCATCACAAAGGACCGCCATCAGAGCAGCCATTACCACCACCAAGCACACACACACACACACACACAGAAAGAACCCCCTACGCATGTCTATGCATCTGGGGCCTCCCATGCTGTTTACCCCTAGAAAGGAAATTTCTTTCAAATCTTCTCAACCGCACACTGTGAGGGAACGAAAACACAGAGAAAATCACTCCAAATTGCATCATATTCTCTACCTCTCTGTGTCTTCAAACGATCAATCTGGGTCATGTGGAGCAGGAGGGTGTTTTTCCCCTTCTATTTTGAGTCACTTCTGTGCCAAAATGAACTCTATTGACCTACACCATTCTTAACAATTAGCCACGCTGGTAATTGGCTTAGACTTTTGATGACAAAAAAAAGTGAAGTACAGCATAGATTTGATCTCTTTCTTCCTCCTCCTCCCTTCCCCCCTCTCTGGAAACAATGGCAATACAAGCGGATTAGCATAGACTTAATATCTCACCATATATCATTACATGATTAGTGGGTGGCAGTTGTAATTGGAAAACACTCATTAAAGCAATGGGTGTGCGCGTGTGTGTGTGTGTGTGTGTGTGTGTGTGTGAGGGGGGCGGGGGTGGTGGTGGTGGACCCACTCAATAATGTGCCCCTCCAGCAGGGGTACTGGTTGGTTGGGCCCTTGCTGTCTGTCGAGCAGGAACAACCCAGTGGGGGGTGGGGGGTATTTTTGGCTGTGGGGTGGAAAGAGATGCCCCCTGGTCAAACCTGGTCTGATAGAAAGGGAGTCAATGCATTAAGGGCAAATCTTGCTCAATGAAATTTGTATCTGTTTCTGTGATCTGCTTTTTGCTTCAAGTGGTTTCGACAAAGTCAATAACACCCCACAACGTACAAAAACACACATATACACACACACACACACCACCCCATGGCCACACACACACACTTTTATTGAGGGATCAAACCAACGGCTCAAACACAAAGAATGGTTATTTAAATGTGCATATAATGCAAATCACTATCCCTGATGCCTCGCACCTTCTAAATGAATGTGTTAAAAGCTACTCTTGTGCCTGTGAGCTCCTTGGGCTGTAGCTGCTCACTCTGAGCGAGGCAGCAGCACAATGCCTGGACAATGACAAGGAAGACTGATGCAGATGCAGCTTACTTTTCTGATTTAGGCCACTCACATGTCAATGAATGTATCCAAAATAATGTCTTTTCTTGCCTGTCTTCAGCACTTTAATATTCTTTTGTCTGTTTTGCTAGCTGCACACAGATGTAGGGTAGAAGACCCTTGTCATGTCTTTTATGAAAACCACAGCCTCCTGGGCTCCAGTGGAGTGTCTAAGAGCTGCATCATCAGCTGTTCTGGCTTGGGCCTCACATCCCTGCCCTTGTGCTGTGTTTCCTGTGCAATATTTTAACTTTTGGCTTCCTCTGTTTGTATCTCTGACAGGCCTCCACTCATGCATTTATTGGATTGTGCTCTTACTTAAGAAGCCATATGTCTTTCCGTTCACTGGCTAATACCAGCCGCGTCCAATCCGCCCATGCTTTTTAAGTAACTGGGGCATAATAATTATTTTGAGGAATTGGGACCGCTCAGGACTTAAGGTGTCATGGCTTTTTATCCATGACCTGTCTTCCATCATGGTAAAAGCACTATCTGTGGAAGTGCCTGCCCATTTCATTAGTAAGGCAATACCTCAGTGGCAAAAAGTTATTTTATACACTGAATATCCGTCACCTTGTCCATTAACTCATGTCTTTTTTTTTGTTTGAGTGACTCCCCCCCCCCCACCCCCACCCCCCATCCGCCTTTGCTGTGGAATCTCACGTACCGTGTTTGAGTCATGTTGACAACGTCTGAAACGACCGCTGTGATCTTGCCTAACAAGCATTCTTCGTGTCAAATTAATGGCAGACAAAAAGAGACCAAAAAAGAGAGCCGAAAACACCCCTCAGAGAATGTGGCTTCTCATCAGGGAAAACAAGGACACATTTGATCCCATTTCAAAGCGCTCATCTTAAACAAACACTGATCAAATGCACCTGGCCTTGTTCCCACACATGTTCTTATGCTAATTTCAGACCGCCGTCACATCTTGAGGAGAAATCCAAAAAAATCATTCCCATTCCCCCAAAAGACATTATTTCCACCTCCACATCTCTAGAGAAAGAGAAAAGAACGAGAGAACGAGAGAGCGAGAGACAGAGACGAGAGACAGACCGATTGGCTGATTGAAGAAAGACAGAAGGCAGCAAAAGTAAAAGTGCCGCTACCACCCTAATGAACAGACACTTACACCTTGCCCCCCCCTCCAACACACACACACACCTCCCAGTGTCTCTGCCAGGGCTCCAGTATCTGTGGAGAGGCCAGAGACTGCTCCTATTCCTGCTTCTCTTCCTGTCCCTGTCCACAGGGCACTGTGGCCTGTCTGAGCCAAGTGACAGTGCTGGGGATGATGCTGCTGCTGCTACTACAGCAGTGGATGTGGTGGCGGGGAAAAAGGTAGTGGTGGTGGTGGTGGTGGCTGTGGCGGAGGGCTGATTATGCTGGCACACATGCCTCCCTTCCGCCGCACGCCTGGTGCCGGAGAGACAGTGATCAGTGTATGAATGTGATGGTGGGCTGGGCCTGGATGTCAGAACATTACGGGCGCTAATGGAAAAGCTCCCTCACACATACTCACACACACACACACATTCACACACACACACACAGACACAGACACACACCCCTTCAGCGTTACTCCCACCTGTCACAGTCCGCTGGTCACTAAACTAATGGGGCAGCCACTGAGAGACAGGGAGAACAGCAGAGACAGAGAAAGAGGGGGAGGGAAAAGAGAGAGCGAGAGAGAGAGAGAGAGAAAGAAAGAGAGAGAGAGATGGATTCAAGACAAGGCAAGCAAAAAAGTAAGGGAAACGACACTAGCGGATGGAAGGAGGGGGGGGGGTCTTAAGAAAGGCAGATGGACGGAAAGAGAAACAGGAATACAAAATAAGAGGGAACATGTCAGAGGACGAGAAACGGAGAGAAAAGCAGTGGAGGTGAAAGAGATAGAGCGAGAGAGAGACTGACAGAGAAAGAGAGAGAGAGAGAGAGAGAGACTGACAGAGAAAGAGAGAGAGAGAGAGAGAGAGAGAGAGAGAGACTGACAGAGATGGAGAAAGAGAGAAAGAGAAAGGAGAATAAGGGGAGAGAAGCTCATTATGGAGTCCAGAGTGACGTGGCAGTGCCATGCCCCTGCTGATGAGCATGATGCCACGCAGTGGTGGGACATGCACACACACACACACACACACACACACACAGACAGGCATGCACACGCACGTATGCACACGCACACACAGCGGGCACAGTCAAACCCAGCCTGCCACCCACACCCACGTCCCCCTGCCCCCACCCTCCCGCCAGCCAAAACAAGCCGTCCCCTTAGGGCGAGACACGTACGGGGGCCTTCAGCGCCTGGCAGCTCCTGACACCAGCACCGGCACGCGGCACCGGCTCCCGGCCCAAACAGGGCCTCTCAGACAAGCCGGACGAGCGCGTCAGGTCTGTAGAGAGGTGAAGCATTGTTATCCGCCCGCCGCTCCTCTCTTCTCATCCCGCCGAGCGAATTTGATGATGTTTTTTTTTTTTTTTTTGGTTTTGTGGCACCGCACGGCCGTATAGGGAAAATGTGGCTGATGCACGTGCGAATGGGGAATGTTTGTCCTGTTGTGTGCTTGGTTGAGAGGTGATGCCATTGGACTGTCAGAGAGGCATGAGTGGGGGGGGGGGGGAGTAAGGGCTGTGGGGAGGACAGACTGTGTTTGGGTGCTGTAGGAGACATAAGCTCTGTTCTAAAAACAACTGCCCGTGTCAGAGGCAGACAAGTGATCAAAGACCCAAGAGGAAAAGCAAGCTTGCTCCAGGACTGCTGTGAAAGCTTGAACAGAGCAAAAAAAAATTAAATAGCAAAAAAAAAACATTTTTGAAAAACAGCTTAATCTAATCAATAATATAATTTTAGGCCTTCTGTATTATGCATTATGATGATTTAATGAAAAGGGACACTACACGTAGGATATATATAAGGACATCTTACCATCTTATCTTAACTTCCCCTTACATCCTACTCTCTGCTGCCTTTTTTACATCTGAAGGACCAAGCTGCAGTCTTTCATTTGCTGTTCCTTTTTCTGTCTCTTTCTTTCACAACTAACCAGCATCCGGTGAGGCAGCTGATTCCATGATGCAGTCTCCTCTCCACCCTTCTCTATGTTTAAAATCATGAGATCTGAGAGAGAGAGTGGTCTGGCTAACAGCACTGCTGCATCTGACAACACTTCCTCAGTATCAAAGCATACCATTCGGGTGCTGGGCCTGTGCGGCTAGCTCTCTCTGGAAGCAGGAACATGAGTGGTTTGGCAGCAGGTTTAAAAAAGTCAGCCCACCAACAACAGCCCTCCCTCTGGTGGGGAGTCATGGGCCCCTGCTGGTCTGGGCCTCTCCACCTGAGCTGGCTAAATTTCTGCAGTGAAAAGCCTCTTAGTGATATTCTCTCTCTCTGTGACAATTGCTTTATTGCACCTTATCGAAGGAATATGAAACTGTGTTGCATGACACCTCACAGTAAGCTGAATAGATATGCCAATTCATTTTGCAGCCGGCGATTTGACAAGCTAGACTGCCCCTCTTGAAAGGCATCAGTCAAGCGTGCCGCTGTTGCCGTGGCTTTTCTCTCGTTCACTCACTCTCTCCATCTTCCTCCCTCCGTCTCTCTATCCTCTTCGGCCCTGGCTCCCCATCTCCCTCCTCACAATCCGTAAGCCTCCGCCTCTTAAAAAGAAAAATTGAAAAGGCCCCAGTCTGGGTGACAAAAAGAACGAAAAGAAAGGAGAGCAAAGGGGAGGGGTGAGGCTTGACCAAAAAAAGAGAGAGAAAGAAAGAAAAGAGGGGAAGAGGGATGGAGAAGAGGAGGGGGAGAGAAAATAATTTAAGTATTGAAAATATAAAAATGATAAGAAGGAGAATTCGGAGGCTCCTGGAGATAACATTGTGGGTGTGAGGAGGAGAGCAGGAGGAGGGAGAAAGGCGCTGAAGAGATTGGTGCCATAAGCAGCAGGTTGAGGAGATGACACCACCACTAATACGAGTGTTTAAATATTTGATGCCCTGGGATAAAGGAGGATCGCCTTTGAACGGAATTGAGTGTCTGGAGGAGAATCTATTACCGAAAAAAAAAAGAATCTGGTGCGATTTGACAGCAGCGCCGCAACCTTGTGTGTTATTCCTCAGTAGTTCCTGCAATCTGATTTCCCCTCCTGTCCTCTCCACTTCAGTTAAATGTTTTTCTGCCTTGCTTCAGTAAATGCTGATTATCACCTCTGGGTGGGGGGGGGGGGGGGGGGGGTAGGTAGGGGCACAACCAGGGCCATGAGACAGCACCTTTAAGAGGTTGCATGAAAATAATGCAGAAATGTTTGTTCTGGAACCATGCTTTTTTCTAGTCAAATTTGTGCCCCAAGCATACATGCAATACTACTGGAAGCAGGGTGCTTTGTTAAAATGAACTGATTGAGAGTGAGTTTCTAAATTGCTTCCAAAAGTACTGCCAAAATAATAATAATAATAGTCATAATAATAACAATAATAATAATAATAATAATAATAATAATAATAATAATAATAATAATAATTTCACAGCATTTATAGCCCTGTTTTCTCTGGCTGTTGAGCAGTCTTCTGTGAATTTTGACAACAAACAGCTGTGTCACCTTGGCGAGATTGAGAGTCCAGGGGAAGATTGATGTGGGGCATCTCCAGCTACCTCTGCCTCTATGAGATGAGCCACAGTGTGGCAGATTGGGGATCTTACCTCAAGCCAGGTTGAGGTGGAGGCAGGTGGGTGACATTTGTTACACTATGAACACTATTAGTTTCTGCAGAGTCCATAAGTTAGTAGCCTATCCATAAACATTCATGCTTTCCTTGACTTTTGTTTTTAATCTTACCAGATCGTTTTTTAGGGGATAGGCGGTTTGAGACATTTCAAAAACAGGCAGATCAACAGTTCAGAAAATGCAAATTAGCCTAACCTAATATTGAGGGTTGCTGGCAGAACCAGCGCTGTTATCTCACAGTAGAGGGTGACCTTACATCAAATCCACAAATCTAACATCTATAACTTTAGCATCGTTTTATTTGCCACCTGCGATCGACACACTCGCGCGACACTTGAAAAATCTCTCCTTACTTTACGGTCCAGTTACAGAAACGGTCTTTCACGATAAGACCACTTTTACTCGTCATATACACAGGTTAGACCTGGTGATTTACAGTTAACCTTGAAGGGCGTAGGGTGACCAGACAACCCTGATTTCCATGGACAGTCCGATTTTGGTGAAAAAAAATTGTTTGGCCAGAGTGCTAATCCATTGGATAGACTACTTTACAAAGTTGAAAGTGAATGCGAGTAAGCTCATGTAATCCTACCGACGCCCAAACAAAAAGACACCATCAGTGGCAGTAATGAAGGCATATTTTTTCAATTCCCACTTTGTCCTGTAGCCTAAATCACAACACTTGTTACACTTTTATCTCTGTAGTTTGTCATTCAGTATTCTTCACATAGGTATCATCACATAGGTTTGAAGTCTTGTTTTGGTCTCTCATGAAAATAATAGGCAATAGGCCAAACTTAATTTTGAAAGTTTATTATTTCGGAAAGAAAGGAATTTACTATATGGGACACACAACTTCTAAAATAAATTTTACATTCACAATACAAAAATACCATATGTCTGCAAGGTGCAATTAAAATATCAACTATGCAATCGTGAGTAAGAAATCCAACAAATGACAAGCCAGAGTGAGTAGGTTAGTAACTCCAGTCCTTTTCTGTGTGCCTATTCCATTTCTCCTTCTCTGTCTACTCTGCTCCCATCTGTGTCCATCTGTTTCCCTCTCTATCACACTCTAACTCTGTCTCTCTTTCCCGCATCTCTCTATCTTCCTGTGGTCATTTATTGTATGTTTGTCTGTCCCTCTCTCCATACTTTAAGTTTCATTCTCTCTCTCTCTCTCTCTCTCTCTCTCTCTCTCTCTCTCTCTCACTCACTTTCTTTGCCAGCTGAAGCAGGTAGCTCAGGTCTCAGATGAGACAGCTGTGCAGTGGCCCCTCTGCCAGACAGACTGCCACATGTAGTGTTCCATGTCGCCATGGTGTCCTGTCACACTTCCTCCTGGTCTGTCACAGGAGTGAGACCAGGGCCCTGGACCCTGCACCCACACACGAGTGGAAACACGAATACACGCAGACACACAAACACACACACACATAGGGGTATACTTATACACACACACACACACGACATGTAAGTGGCCTCGTCTGCTGCAGCCGATCAATAGCTGCTGGCACTTCCTTCCCTGGCCGGGGAAAAAAACAATTAAAAGCCATCGATCCTCACACCGGGCCCAGCCATGAATATGCAGGAGGCTCTCCTTGACCTTCAAAGCTCAGGGAAAGCCAGGTGACTTCATTCTTCATGTTACTGCCACCATATCCTCCTGTCTCTTCAAACCATCCACCCACACTACCAGGCTCTAATGCCCCCACCCACCAACCCCCTACACCTCCCCACCACCTCCTCCTCCTTCTCTCTTCCACATCCTCCTCTTCCCCTCTCCTCCAATCCTCTTCTATTCTTCCTCTCCTCTTCTTTCTCTGTCCTTTTCCATTTTTCACACATACCTTCCAATGGGTTTGCATTTTTTATGGCTATATATGGGCTCCCTCTTTTTTCACAACACTGCCATTAAATCTCTTCAGTGGTTATGGTGGCGGCTGCCTGGTGGTTCCATTCTTTATGGTGTGTGTGTGTGTGTGTGTGTGTGTGTGTGTGTGTGTTTGTCTGCGTGACTGTGTGTTTGAGTGTGTGTATGTGTATGCACACATGCGTGTATGTCGCTGTCATGTTGACACAGCATGCAGTTGGCGTTTTGGTGTTAGTGTGTATTTCCAGACAACTGCAGACAACATGCTAATTATGCTAAGCTGGGCACATACACATAGACACACACATACACTCACACACACACATGCCAGCAGAATATGTGAGTGAACTACTAAAGGGCTGGCAAGGTGCTGGTCGTGAGTGTGGGCTCAATACGCTGCTCTTTGGTCAACAGCTAATCAATTATGCAACAACAACATACTAGCATCTGTCATTCAACAGCAGATCATAATTGAAGTACACACCAGGTGGTGACACCTTTAATTGAAGTTGCTTAAGGTCGCCAATATCTTGGGGTCATCCCTGTGGTGCAGATGTGAGATTCTCTGTGTTAAAAAAAAATCAATGTCTTAATTCATGATTTCAACATAAAAAAAACACAATAGCTAACATGTAAACATGAAACACATATTTCAAGATAATATGTTCATTTGAATTCATTCATAATGAATTACAATTACAATGAATTATTGAATTAAAATAAATATGTGTGACCAACCACCGTTGTAAAAAAAAAAAAGGCAAACTAAAAGTATGGTGTACACTAAAAGCATGCTGAACATACAATGCAATTAAATTATGTTACTGTCATTGCAATGAAACACTCATTGCAATGTGTGTGTGTGTGTGTGTGTGTGTGTGTGTGCAAGCATGTTTGGTGGGGGCGTGGGGGGGTCTGCACCCCTGTTCTGGCACACGCATTGGTCCTCCTCTCTCTCCCCTTGAGCAGGGGTGACAGTGTGTCCGTCTGGGCGGCTGCCTCCCGCCACTGTGAAGCAGAGTGAAGCAGTGCGGCTGCCAGACTGGAGAGGTGCAAGCTGCCATTTATCAGCCTGTTTTAACATCTCTTCAGCTTGGCTGCTCTTGAGCCATCCATTGTGTCTGTCTCACCATGTCTCTCCTCACCACCACACACGCACACACACACACACACACGCACACGCACACACCACCCCCCATTCTTCTGTCAGCTGACAAGCAAAGTGCATGGGTTGTGTGTGTGTGTGTGTATTGGGGGGGTGGGGGTGGTGCACAGCAGGATGGTTATAGAGAGCGACTGCAGTCACACTCTGCCTGATGTTCAATGAGGGCCTGTGCTGTGCCGCACGCCAACTCTAATCTGTGTTTAGCGGGGCCTGACTGCAGCCTCTTGAAAAATAGTGGCAACCTTTTTTTTCCCTCACTGTGCTCTTGATTGACGTTGTGGTTGTGATGAAATTTTTTTGTGTTGGGATTGTTTGTTGTTGCTTTTTGGCAAGCTGTCATGTGTTGCTGATGTAGCTGTGTGCTTCCATTTGTCACAAACAGCAATTTTGAATGGGGGAATGGGGTAAAAAAGGTAATACTTTCATTAACTAATTCTTTTCATATGTGAAAAGACTTCAATTAAATAAAATCTTTCAGCTAACTATAGGACATTATGCGATCATTAAGCTGGTCTTTAGGAAATAGAGATTATTCTAATATCAAAGTAGGAAATTATGATGACAGAAAGCTCTCAAAAATAAAAAATCCCTTTTTGTTGCACAGGCTCGGGGGCTTTGACACAACCAGGTTGACTCTACCAGTCCATATGATTAAACCCATTAAAAATCCACAGGGGTCTAGCAAGGGCGGGGGCAGTCTCTTGACTTGCAGAGAGGTTTCTAGTGCCCGTCAAAGGGCGTCCTCCCTAACGAGGGCACCTAACATGTGCCGGCCCTGTTGACACCAAGCGTCATGTCACACACACCACATATACACACCGCACATGCACACACTCAACCCCAGGCCAGTGCAGAGCCGTTGTAAACACCAGCGGCATAATCAATGCAGGCCAGTGCTCATTGTGAGGCAATTTGATCTGAAGAGCCATAGGTCAGGCCATTCGTATTCTGCACCATGCCGGCCAAGCTGGAGAGCTGCACCATTCAATATCAAGGGAAATGTACACATATTGAACGCGCCGCGTGGCCACGGACTCCAAAAACGAACATTGATAGTGATTTGGGCTTGCTTTTCTCCCCTTTCCTGTCGCTTCTGCTCCCCAGAGGAGATCGTCTCGAGTGGCCACACATGCTCAAGCTGCCTTTCTGCCCTTTTAGCAGGGTGGCCATCTTCTGCCAATGTCCGTTTGGCGCTTGGCTGGAAAATTGGCTTGTCGGGCGGAATGAGCCAGGTGTCATTTGACGAGCACATGTTTCTTTTTCTTGAGTCTCGTGTGTTGTTGTGAGACGGGGCAACCCCCCTTCTTGCTGGCCACTGAATGATGATGGAGGTCCGAGATGAGGTGGTGGCTGCCTTCAAAGACAGATTTGAGGAGGTGCTGGTGGGTGGTGATGGTGGTAGTGGTGGCGTTAACAAGAGGGTTAAAGTTGCAGTGGGGACACATATGGCAGACGGACACACTCCTTCCACAGGCCTAGGAAACCACTGGAAACACCACCTGAGCCATGACCGAGGGCGCCCACAGAACACATGGAGTAGGTGTGAGACCAAGCAACCCATTTCTCACCTCCCACACCTCATAGCAGCAGGTGAAGCACTTACACCTGAATCACACAGCCACCACACGACAGAATTCAGCCGTAGTGTCTGAAATAATTTGCTTCCATTGTTTTAATAGATTTTTTCAACTATTACTATTATTCTGATAATTCTCATCTTTTAACAAATTGTCATAATTCATGAATAATGTTAACCCCTTTTGTCAACAATAATGGTTACAGAGAAAGTGTAAGTTAGGCCACATGTGTAGGTGAGGTTAGGTAAGCTCTTACAAGGATGTTTTTGTTAGGTGAAAGTGTAGCATTGGCAGATGACAGCATTTTCTATAGCAGGAAACATGAAAGCATGGTGGAAATGCCATCCTAATATGTTTTTGGGGAAATGCTGCTTTAATGTGATTCCAGAGGAATCCTGTTGATATTGGCTGACATTTCATGACGTGTTTAGAGTCTCTTCTCAAATGTGAAGAAAGCAGTTTACTTTATTGAAAGTCCTCTTTTCCCCAAATGCAGTGATGCTATTAGTAGGCCAGCTAGTTTATGTTTTTCTGAATGCTTAACAGTGGTTCTTCTTCTTTCTTAAACTTATAGCACATATAGCCAATCAACTCACCAAGTTTGATAAACTAAAAACTCATTTGCTGCTTCATATAGTTTAAAAAAATGTTTTCCAAAAATGTAAAACACAACTCACTGCCCCAGTTTAAAAAAAGCAATAGCTCCACAGGTAAACTTAAAACCAAAGCATTTGCAAATGTGTTTATGAACTACTTACTATTACTGTGTATTAATGTAAGAACAACACCTAATACATTTGGAGTTAAGTATAATATTCAACTAATGCTTCATAGCATGTCGTCATTATAAAGGGTTACAGAAAAAATGATAATAAATTGCATCATAGCTCATAATATGACTCTCGTGTCAGCACACCTCCCAGCTAGAATCTCTCCACTGCTGGCCAATCAGCTGAAGTTAAACCTTGCTTGGCTGGTTGATTGATTTCCAGTGAGCTGAAAATAATTCAGCAACAATTAAGCAATTAAACAATTCCCTTTAAACCAAATATCAAATTAACCAGTCAATTGCCCACCCAGCAGAGATTCATTGGCATGGTGGTCTCTGAAATGCTGCTCTGGAGAAGGCAAGATGATATCATTATCAGCAGCCCTCATCCACTTTATCCTCAGTTGTATCGTAGCCATACATCAGCAGTAATCACATGATACTATTTTTCAAATTTAGCCTCCACTATTAGCAGTAGTGTGATCATGAGTGTGTGAATTCCAGCATGAGGGGCAGAGAGGAAAAGAATAGAGAGGTAGAGGCAGACAGAAAGGAAAGAGAATGAGGGATATCTCCCCGTAAAGACACAAATGACCATGTCTGTTTGAGGATAGTCAATTTTACAGCTCAAGTCCTTCCACGGAATGGACAAATCAATAAAAGTTAAGGAGATGAATAATTTAAGGCTGTCTCTAATTAGTTAGCTATTTCCCACCTATAGATTGCTCTACAATATTGATGACAGAGCCTAGTTTATGGAAGTGGAGCTCTAGTCTTCACTTAGAAGGAACTTACCTGGAACTCTCTTCATCTCACGGTGTAAGTCACAAATCTTGCATTTCAAACTGCATCTGATAGACATGCCAAACAAATCTTTCTCTGATGGACAGTGTTGGAATGGTAATTTAGTTTAGAAACTGATGTTATTTCAGTGCATTATTTTATTATTATTCAATTATATTTACAGGTTACAAAAAATTACATAAATGTGTCACTGATATGGAAAAAAAAATATTTCACAAAAATGTGTTGAAAATGTTCCCCTACACATGTGGTTTTGTGGTAATGTGAGACTTGATGCTCAGTTCAATTATGAACTGATGTAATACAGCAAACTGACTCATATATCGGATGTTGTTGTATGAATGGTGACCAACGCCCAGTCTCTCCTGCCTCTTGGCTTCCTTTTTCTGTCACACACTCACCCCTTCAGTCAGTGTGCGTGTGTTTGTGTGTGTGAGAGAGAGAGAGAAAGATAGAGAGAGAGAGGGAGGGAGTTGTTATCAGGCACAGGGGGGTGAGACTATTGATCATCTCTTTTAATTACCCCCAGCATAGTGAAAGGGCTAAATTAACTTCCCTGGGCCCAGAAAAAGCCATGAATATTTCAGGGGGAAGAGCCACTCCGTATGTCACTCACTTCCACACTCCCTAGCTGCACTTATCACTGTTATTTATCTGCCTCTCCCTTTCTTTCCTCCTTCTCTCTCTCTCTCTCCCTCTCTCAGAGGTACTGTACCTCTCTATGTCTCTTTCTCTCTGTCCATCTTTATATATCCCCTTCTTATTGTTTTTCCTAGCTATTACTTTTTTATTATTTTCTTTCTCTATTTTTTACCACACCACACCACACACACGCACACATGAGTGAATGTATGAGTGAAATCATTCATCAGACTTTAGAAAGCATAGAAAGGCTGATTATTATATATTATTATATCGAGAGGCATGCGTTGGATCATGGCGCTTCTAAACAGTGACAGTGATGCTGTCAATCTGGCAGGTCTCAGGGGATGAATACATGGATACTGGCTCTAGCACTTGGCAGTGATTGTTCTCAGTGTGTGTGTGTGTGTGTGTGGGTGCATGTGTTTACAAAGATGTGTGTGTTGGTGTTGGTATGTATCTGTGTGGTCATGGGTTAGTATGGTCATGGACGCGTGTGTGTGTCTTTGTATATGTGTGTGACTTTGTATATGTGTGTGTGTGTGTGTGAGAGAGAGATACTGCCGTCACACCTCCCCATCCCATGTGGTGCCCCTTCCTGCATGAGCCCCTCCATCCTAATGACAGGCTTTAGTGGGGGGGACGACATCTGCATGTCAGCTCACACATGCCGCTGACACACATTAATCCACTTCCATGTCAGTCGCCGTCTCTCGTGCCAAGGCCTGGCACGGGCCCCCAGACCTCACATCACTCAGAATTAGGCCACTGCCAAAACAACGGCCCAGGCAGCCACCGCCAAGAGTACCCCTGCACCCAAAGAGCATAGACCACATAAAAATAGCCCAGCAGAGCTGTGTCATAAACTATAATGGTCAGATGCAGCCGACACAATGAATGAATGCAGAATGCCTTTTAAGTGGTTCTTATGTATTTTGCATTATTTCAGAGATAACGGCACATGTAAATCTAGTCCTAATGAAAAGCAGTGTGTGAAAAGGTTTTTAGTGATTTTTTATGCTCTGTGTTAGGGTGCAATTTTGATAGCATGCATCACTTTTGTAGGTAACAGGGAGACCCTGGATAATGTGATGCCACATGAGAGTGACGACGGCAAGTTCCCTCGCAGGGGTGGAGTGACACGGCGTCATGCACTAAGCTCGTCAGGTTGACACTCGGACGAGAACGGCACCCCGTGCTTCCAGTTTAGGCAAGAGGAAGACATTTCAGACAGTGGTGGCAACATTGTGAGGCATGGTGAGGGATGATGGTGAGAGGAGGAGGAGGAAGAGAGGAGCTGGAATGGAGAGAATGAGAGACAGAAAAAAAAGAGAGAGAAAGATGGAGACACCTCTTCTGGCTAATGTAAGTGAAGGTGGAGATGGTTACGTGGGCGTGGTGATGATGGTAGAGGTGGTGTGTCTGTGTGTTGTGTGTGTGTGTGGGTGTGCTCTAGACCGGGGTGCAGGTGGTCGTGGGAGGGGCAGTGGGTGCAGATTCAGGGTGTCGATGGATCCACCTCTCTCTCTCTCTCCCTCTCTCTCTCTCTTAATTGAAAAGGAAGAGAGTGTGGCCCATTGTCAGGGCAAACACTCAGTCAGTCAGTCAGTCAGTCAGTCAGTCAGTGCATTATTTGCCGGCGCTGGGCTGGCCTCCCCCTTCACTCGGTGTAATTTAAATGACTGTCAGGTCAGCGGCGAGTGCAGCACCTCTCCCGTTAAAAGGAAGGCTGCCACCGTCATCACACCCAGCCTGCCACACTGTTGATTGTCTCTCTCTCTCTCTCTCTCTCTCTCTCTCTGTTTTTCTCTTCAGAGTCAGAAGCAGGAAGGCAGAAGGCACAGCTGTCACCCACTGGTCACAATGCATTTAGTTAGTGACAGAATTCTAATTAGTTGTGGTGTTGGTGTCAGCCGAATGAGAAGCAGGGAGAGTGAGAGAGAGAGAGAGAGAGAGAGAGGGAAGGGAGGGCTGTTGAAGCTGCCGGGGTGGAGTATGGAGTGTTTGGACCGTACACTGGGGTGTAAGAGCTACCTCTTCCAAGAGCACACAGAAATAGTTAACAAGAGGATCACTTGGTCTGGATGTCTGGGCTGTTTTACCGTCTCCAAACATTTGCTGGAGTCACAGCAGTGCTGTCTTAGTGCTAATCATAAGGCTCGTGTGGAATCACAGCAGAGTTTCTCTCTTAAAAATGTACACAACTGGGAATTGTGGATTGACCCTATTCCAATTCCTATTCTTGTAAAGTCAGAGAGTGCTTTGCAATTTTCTTTTCAGTCGTCAGTAGTCCTGCCGTATAGTGCCTTTTCAAGTGTGGTACTCTGCGTGATTCTCCACTGAAAACAGCCAGCCCCTAAGTGGCTGAATAAGAACAAAGAACTGTAGTGTCCACTTGACACAGCAATCAGCGGGGACCTCGAGGGAGCCCGTAATAACTGGCCGGGCTTAAGAGTGCGGCCGGCCGGGACACCGCTGTGACACCCCCCCACACCCTTCTCTCCTCCAGCGGCAGGCGAGTGAGCAAGAGAGCCGGCCTGTGCCTGCGGAGGCCTGTGAGAGCCATCCTGCTGGCCGAGAGGCTTTTAAGCCTCTTGAAGAGTTCATCCAGGCACCATTACCATTCATCAGGAGTGGGGTGTCGGGACCGGGAGAGCCTGAGCCTCTGAAACTATAGGCTGAAGAGTCCTCCAGGAGGAGAGAGCCGACGAGAGGAGAGCCCTCTCTCCACCTTCTCTCTCTCTCTTTCTATCTCCTTCTCTCTCTTTCTGCTGGTCTCTGGTGTCCAGTGTTTTAACTAACACATGCATGGACACATTAACATGCACATACAAACACACATATACGTGTACATAAAGGCACACACACTCTCAGTGGGTGCCCATGCATGGAAAACACACAAACCATAAGCAACCATCAACAGAAATGACAACAAAAAAATCTATGCTAAGTTTTCCTCTGTGATTCTCCCCTCCCACACACACACAATAGTCTGACATTCTGTCATACACACACACATACACACGCATGAACACACACACATAGGGGACTGGTCAGAGGTGTGGTGTGGTGCTGCTGAAAGGCTTGTCTGTGACTGGGAGACTGTGTCTGCTGGGGAGCTGGGTCACGCTGCATTTACTCAGTGACACAAGTCTAATTAAGCAGCCTCTGCTGTGTCAGTGCACACACACCAAAACACACACTCACAAACACACACACACACACACATGCACACACAGTGGGGACACCGAAATCTAAGGACTCATTCTGTCTCTGAAGTCTGTTTTTCTCTTGTTTCTCTGTTTCTCTTCCTCTGTTTCCTTCACTCTCTCTCTCCCCCTCCCTTCTTGTGGACAGTAATCAACCACTCTCTTAGAGCTATAATGATCTCTAGTTTGTCACTGCTGACAGATTTATTTATATACTCTGCAGTTGAAGCATACACTAGGTGCTGTCTGGTGTGGTCAGCGCTAGTTTGCCTGGCAGTAGTACTGAAGTCATTCTTTTGTTAACAGTCGTGTTGTCAGTTGCATTTCTTCAAATACCACACACACACACACACACACACACACGACACACATACATAAACAGAAGCAGAAATATACAGTATAAACACTCACACACACAGTTTGATTTTAGACCTTAATGCTCTATATCTCATTTTACTGTAACTCTTGTAGCTTGTGACATCTTTGCCCATTTACTACTGCTGTAACTCCAGTAGCAGACCACCCTGTTCCCCCATCCCACACTCAGCTCAGCACCCCGCTGCACCCTCTCCAGCTAAGCTGACATAATGACAGCAGAATCAAGAGGTGAACGAAGCACGGGTCGAATGAGCGCACGCACACACACACACACACACACACACACAGCCATGGTTGCTGCCAGCCCCTGACCCTGTCTGGTCCACTAGATGGGTTCAGGCTGCATTATGCTAATCACTGAGCACACAGTGGTACAGACAGAAAGGGGGTAATGGTGTGTGTCTATTTGGGTCTCTGCGTTGGTGTGTGTGTGTGTGTGTTTGTGAATGTCTGTGTGTGTATCTCATCATGTTTGTCATATGGTTTTATTTCTATTCAATATGTTGATGTGTTTGTATGTCCTTTTTTGTGCGCAAGAACCTGCACGCGAAGTGTGTGTCTTTGGATTTTCCTGTGCGTTTGTGTGTGGTTGTGTGTCTGTACATATGTGTCTGTTTGTTGTTGTGTGACTCAAGTCGATGCTGGGGGTATCTCAAAGGCACGCCAGATAAGCCGACGTTCCCAGGATTCATTTGTGCCTGGGCATAGGGATTAGGGCAGGAGATAGAACACAATTGAACTCACCCATCTAAATGTTTTTTTTTTTGTTTGGCCTCTCCTCCTGTCCTGTCTCAAACCCCCACCCCCACCCCCACCCCCCTCTCTCTCTTTTAATTTGTACATGTGTCATGTCCTACGCCACCCCCCCCCTCCCCCCCCTACCACCCTCCATCCCTCTCTCTCTGCTCAACAGGCTCAAGTCATTAGCGTGAAGGTGGCCAGTTCAAGGTTAGAGGGAAAGTCGGAGGAAGATAAAGCCTGGGCCAATAACACAATAATGGAAAAGGCAAATTAAAATCACTGCTTAGTTGGTTCTGGGGCGAAAAAATGAGGACGATGGCTTCATTAATGAGAGCAATATGGCCGAAGTGTTTTGTGAGAGCACATCGTTTTTGCTTTTTTTCCCTCCATGTCTTTACTTTTCCGGATCACTCCTTTTGAAGACTATGCATCACGGCAGTGAACGCTTGGAAGATGAAATCTTTATTGGGAATATGGCAGGGGCAACATAGGGAGGTCATGTCTGGACTGAGAGAGAGGCCGATTTGTGTGGATTTGCACTTAACTGGGGGTGGTGGAGGTGTGTGTGTGAAACCGGAGACATCTTTCCTAGAGCTGCCACTCACGTGACGAATCTCTGCGCAAATGGCTTCACAGCGCCCCGTCACTTATGATCAGGGTCCATTAACAGTAAGAGGTAGAAGTTTTATTCCTTTATGCTCTTTCCACGCTAATCTGTCATGCACTCAGGGTGGCTGAGGCTGTGGAGGATGGAGGGAGATGCTTAAGGGGATTCTATTTATTAAAGTGAATGGAGAGTGAATCTATAAAGTTACAAACACACACCACACACCCTTTTTTTAAAGATAATTTTTGGGCCTTTTGCCCTTATTCTGATAGGACAATAGAGATTGAGAGGAAATGAGTTGAGATGAGAGAGATAGGGAAGGCTTGGCCTCAGGCCAGACTTGAACCCAGGTCCCTGAGTTCACAGTCCCTGAGTTCAGCCCAATGAGCCAAGGTTCCCTCACCAAACCCTTTGGGGGGGTGAAGAAGTGGAGTGGGGTTTACCCACGCATGTTCCTGATGCCTCTTCATATTCCAGGCATGACTCATACCTGGACTACACCACCAACATTAAGCAAGCGACCAGGTCAGTCTGCCTGCAGGCAAGATGTGACGGTTCTCCCCATCTGCACCAGTTCTCCCTCATCCCATCACTCCCCCAGCCACCCCCCACCTGCATCATGTCCTCACTCTCATGCCCCCCTCATGGTAAAGTGTGCTGAGGAGAAGCCCTTTGGAGGGGTTCACAGCGTGGCCCTACCTCAGTGTCAAGAGGCCGAGTCCATTTAGGCTAATTTCCCCCTGCCCCAATCCCCACTCTCCAGGCGAGTGTGTGCCTGTTGGCCTTGTGCAGTTGGCAGGGGCCACAAAGAGCTACTCGAGCAGGAGAGGCGGCCAGTCGGCACGCTGCTTGGGCTGAAGAAGGGCCCTTTTCCCTTCATCTGCATGCCTGCTGCAATCAAGTGGCTGCCACGCTGGTTTGATGGAGCACCAGCGCATGGCCCCCCGGCAGCCTCGGCGGCAGGGCCGCGACTCCATTACACTTTGGATAACTTCGCTGGCCTCGGAAATAATTTATTTCCGCTAATTCCGTCGCCGCTGCCACACCCACCCCCTTCAAACCATCCCAACCCAACAAACACGGCGAGGCGCAGCGTGGCGTCTCGCGCCGGACATAAAACCACTCACACCAACCCCTTTCCTTTCTCTTGACGCACCCCTGAAGAGAATTTTCCCTTGCATGATTTAAAGAAAACTCCCAGCCAGGAAAAGTAAATGTCACCATAAATAGTGGCACCCCGTCTGGTGTGCAGGTTGTGCCTGTGGGACTTGGCACAGGTTCCTCTTCTCTCCTAACAGCGGCTGGTGTCTAACCAGGTGATGAGTGGCTCATCCGAGAAGGTCAGGCTCTCCCTGTGAACAAGTAACTTTATCCCACAGCCCTTCAAAGAATTACGTGAACATCTCTCCCTCTCTTTCTCTCTCTTTATTCTTCCGCAGTCTGAAGTTTGTTTTTGAAACACGGGGTTATTAACATAATTTAAATGGCTATAAGACACAGTGTAATACCCAGTACCGAGTGACATAAATTCTCTCCTTGCAGATGCATAAGGGTAATCTTGTACATGTGTTATGCATTCTCCCGTGGGACAGACAGGCTTTTTATGATCTTCGCTCTCATAAAATCAAGAGTCATTGCCATGCATGATAAAAATAAATTAAGCTTGTTGTTCCCCACATGCCTGACATACGCACTGCGGCCATCCCCTGTAGGGCCCGTACACACAGACACCCATCCTTCATGCAGTCAGCTACTTATTATGACTATATAACAGTTTATACCAGGTCAGCTCTCCATAAACAGAGCTGGTGCCGGTTGGTTTTAATGATGGGGTAGCGTCTACTCTGTCAGGTCCACTCAAACGTGGGGTGTCTGACAACAGGGGTGACTGCAGCTTCCTTTCGCTCAGTGCAAGGGACAAAATAATGAATGCCAATTTCTACTGTCATGCTAATACAAAGCCTGGTTCTCAGAGCCGCTGTTCCCTGGCAATTGTTGAGGCGTTTGGCTCCCCTATCCTTGAGTGTTAATTGGGGCACATCTGTTATCGGATTTTAAAGTAATTTGACAAAAAAAATACTATATATATATATATATTTCCAAGATGCAAATGTCGTGATTATCAGGGTGCCAGGTCGAGTTGTAGACCATCTGATATTTTGTTGGTGTTGCGACTGGAAGGCAGAGATGATGAGACCCTTGCGTCGGCGTCAGCGTCAGTGCATCCTCCTCCTGGCCTTATTGGCTCACGTGTTTGGCCCCTGTTTGTGTCTAATGAGAGGTCTGGAGCGAGCGCTAGTTAGCACGGGGGAGTGCTGGGGCCGAGCTGAGCGGCTGATTTAAGGTACGCCGGGTCAGAGGCCAGTCCAATTACGTCCCCGGCGCGAGCGCCTCCCGGCTCTTTGATTTGCCGGTTCTAAAGGGCCAGCGGGTTGCGCCAGGTCCGCCAACTAGGCATTAAGGGGTGTTAATTGGAGCACGTTTTTTTTCTTTTTCATATAACGCATGAGCAGCCGGGTCATGCCGCTACAACGGCAGTAGTCTAATTACCAAGCCAAAGGCCTTTCTGTCCTCTCCTGGTAAGGGCTCTTCTTCTCTCTTTCTCTCTCTCTCTCCTACAGCGGTACTCAGGAAAGTAAACTTCTCGCAAAAATGACTCCACCATTTCACCTGTACTGTCTGTCTGGATTTCTCCCTAAATCCGCCATCTAGCCAAACAAGAAAACAGGTGTAAAAATAAACACCCAGTGCCTTTCATGACATATATGGAACGACAAAGACAACAAAAACACTTAAGATCTGAAGAGCTCCCATGCCCGCCCCCCCAACCCCTCTCTCTTATTCTCCCACTCTTTCTCTCAACGCTCACCGAAGGCAGAGAGAGGGAAAGGGGTGAAGCGAGGCAAGCAGACAACCTCATTCTGCCCGCAATTAGGCAGGCTGTCTCCCAGGCCGCTGGTCATTGTAATGCTTAATTACAGACTACACAGGCATGTCGCTGTACAATGGGTCTGCTGACAGGGGTCGGGCCTGCCAATGCATGGGAAAGGGTGGAGTCTCGTGTTAATGAAGCTGTTCGCCGCTGCTTACAGAAACGTCAGCTTACAGCGCATATGCAACAGTACAGCACTAGTGGCACCCACTATCAAATTTACATCTTCATGTCTGTGGCTATCACCAGCATGCACCACTGTGGTGAAACATGCCTAGAGTAAGTAGAGGCACACACACATCACTGTATTGTGTGTTCAAGAATTTCACCGATATTTCTCTCTCTCTGTCTCTCTCTCTCTCTTATCATAGCTCACTTTCTTCAACATACAAAAAGTGCATTCATGGTGCAATCTCTCCATTTTCTCTCTCACTGCACTTGACACTATATATTTTCTACACAGAAAGTGTGTGTGTGTGTGTGTCTCCAGGCTGATTATTGCTATCCCCTTTTGCTTGTCAACATAGAGCAATTTGCACGAGATGAAGTATTGAGCTGTAAAATTGAGCTGATGGCATGTTTCACCCATCATAAAGCATGTCCTCTTTATTGGCCCGTTCGCTTGCCTGTGTGTGTGTGTATTTGTATTTGTATGTGTGTGTGTCTGTTTCGTGTGTACGTTTATTTGTGTTTGTGTGTGTGTGTGTGTGTGTGTGTGTGTGTGTGTCCATGCTTGCACTGCGTCTAGTGGTCTTTTTTTTAATCCAGCACTCAGAGCGTTCTCCTGGGCCCAACCACACTCTTTCACCAGCGCCCCCATAAACAGTTACCTGATCAATGGCTGACTGGGAGGTGTGTATTTAAAGTACAAGGTGCTGAGGGACCTAGAGGAGGATCTCCTCCTCGGGCCAAGTCAGGACCTAGTCACTCGGGCTCAAGACAGCTGCTTGTCTTTGTTTGGCAGGTGTATTTCTCATTTTCAGAGGCTGCCGGTGCACTGTATGTATTGATTGGGGAACTGATTGCCGCTGGGGGTTGAGGCAGTGTCAGCTGTTAATGTTTGAGTGTTATGACAGGGCAGGGAGAAGTGCTCTACACACACAAATAAAAAGGAGATTGAAAAGGGAACCGGCGGCACAGGCCAGAAACGGACACTTTGTGTATGCATTGTATACACCTATGTGTGAGTGAATGTGAGTGCGAGTGTGTGCACTGCCCTGATAACACTGTCACAGTCTGGGGGAGAGGGAAATGGTTCTAAAGTGGAAAGGAGAGGTTCCCAGTAAGGAAACCTTGCTGAGGATATAAGCAGGACAAAGAACACTTGGCATGAAATGAGACTCTTTTAACTTTTGACTTTTTTAACGTCACATCTACGTGTGCCAGGGATGACACTGCACCACTCTGATGCCCTAGTCTGAAGGCTGTATTGCATGCAGGAACAGTAATATAGGAGATTCCTTGGGTGTTCATACAAATCTATATAATGGAGACAGAGCAGGTAGCCTTAGACATTTCCCAGATATGGGAAAGCCAGGACTCCCACGGTGGTCTAGAGGCCGAAGATAGACAGACAGACCGACACAGACAGAAAGACAGACAGTCAAGCAGACGCTCTCATTCACTGACTTTCGTCTCTGACTCTGTCTGGGAGCACCCCTCATGACCTCCTCGTTCATCACACCTGTGTTGGGATGATATGGTGAAGGCTGTTGCTGCTTCTTTTCCGCTTTCATGTTTAGTCGCTGTGATCAGTCACTACACTGGGAAGGTGTCGGAAAGGCCTGAAGCACAAGCAGAAGATGGATTGAGGCGTCACTGACAGGAGGGATCCCATGAAGAAGAAAGGAAGAGCGCATTGCATTTAGTTTATCTCTCCCTGTACCCCAACCCCAATCCACCTCAACCCGCTCCCCCAACCGTGTATCTATGCTACTCATGGAAGTGATTCAACCCCTTATGCCTACAATTACACTCCATGCGTGGCACAGACAAGAAGACAATATTTCAACATTGGTTGAAATTGGTTGGTTCCTCAGACGGGTGCTGTAGCCGTAAAATATGCTCTTTAATAAAGGATTACACGAATGCTGTGAAATCTCTGCCTGGGAAACAACGGCACAGCACACTGGAGGGGACATGTAATGGATATTGCCTAGGGACAGTGGCTGCAATAATGATATTTTGGTTAAAAACATGCATTATCTATGGTGCAATCCTCATGAATAGGAAGTGAGAAGATATTTTATTAAATCACAGAGGTTCTCAATTAATGTTTCAAATTGATTGTCAGCATCAACATTCTTTATCCCTGGGTATCCTTTGAAGCTTCAGATGCCTCGAGATTATTGACCTTTTAACCTTTTAAACTGACATCAAAAAGCCCTTTTGTCCTCTAACGTGTGTTTTAGTAACACACTGGGTGGGATGACAGAGGATGTCCTTGTGATTTTCCTGTAAACTAAACAACTCACCCCTTTTTAATGTTTACTCATTTAGCATGCAGGCACTTCATTTCACAGTCAAAGTCAGAGAGTTTCTCTCCAGCATCTTTATTTGACCAAAGAAGGAGATGGTTTGGGCCCTGGTAGGGCTCTGACATCTGGAGCTTTCAGTCTAGTCTGTTCTGTCTGAAGCTCCAGGTCTAGTCTGGACGAAGTGGTGTTGTTGGTGTTGGTGTTGGTGTTGGTGCGGTGAACGACCCTCTCCACCCCCTTGTGATGCGTAGGGGACTGATGGATGGAGCTTCTTCCAGGGCAGACACCATGATGAACACCCTGCCTGGAGACGGCCCTGTGACGGCCGAGCGGACAAAGAAAGAGAGAGAGAGAGGGAGCGAAAAAGAGCTCCGGTGAACCAGGCCCTGCCACTGCGTCTCCCAGACCGAACCCCCCCCCCATTCCCCAGACGCTGCCATCCATTTTCACGCCTTTATTTATTCATCTGTTCACAAGCCTGTTTGTTTTTTTTAAGCAAGACAAATCGAAAGAAATAGGCAGCTGAGAGTTGTTGTTTTATATTCTGCTGTGTGTCAAACGGTTCGCTGCAGGGCTGTGTATCATGCCATGGGCTTTTTACATAATATGTTGCACACGATGTGTGATTAACCAAGAAACCAAAAGAAGCAAAGAGCCATGGGTGAGCTTGGTTCAGCACCCTGGATAGCAACTCAGGGACAAAGACTTTTCAATTTGATGAGCTGGACAGATTTCATGATTTGAACCAAATTTCTTCATTCAGATTATTTTAAAAATTCCTTTCACAACGTTAAGTCCATTTTGAATCAATGGCAGTCACTGAACAGCATGTCACTGTAATGCATGACAAGGCTGAAGTCAGCTGGAGTGTTATGGAAAAAAAAGTGCCAACCCTTATCTATGTGCATGAGTCACAGAGTTTGGATGACCAGTCTGTCCCTACCCCCCTTACCAATGTTCAAGATGAGAGCACCTCAGTCGAGGGAGGAGAAAAAAAGCGATGGAGGAAGAAAGGGTCGGGGAAGACGAATCCCTGGAGTGTAACTCAATAAAGGAGAAAGTGTCACGTTGACAAATGCACACGCGGCCATATTATTTATCGCAGAGACTATGTTAAACAGCCGAGGTTTGCTCTGTCTACTTGCTCTGTCTGTTTGGGGTGGGGGAGGGTGGGGGAAAGAAAGGTAGCGGTAGGGGGTAAATCTTCCCCACTGCAGGCAGTGATAAATAAGACTCAAGGAGGAGTTGGAGCTGTTTGGGGTGGCTGTCGGGGCTGTTGTTGATGCTGGCTGGTGTTTACCTCTGACCTGAGGCTGCTCCATCACTCCTGCCCTGCACCCACCACCCCCCACCCCCACCCCCCGGCTGTAGTAGCGGCAGCAGGGACAGTTGAAGTAGTAGCGGTGGTGGTGTGGAGGTTGGGATGAGGCTGGCTTCTGGGGGTGAGAGGCAGGAGGAGAGCACATGGGCCCAACACTGACAGAGAGTGCTGACTTTAATTTTGTCCACAGGGAGATCGAGTCTCTCCCTCTCCGTCTCTCTCTCTCTCGCTTTTTCTCTCTCTCTCTCTCTCTCGCTCTTGTTCACTCGTGCCCTCTGGAACAAACAAATATTTGTCCTCATTACTAATTAAACAGCGAGCACAAAGGTAAATTGACGACAAACCTTTGAGCAGCCCTAAGCACACAAATACCCACATGCATACACAAGCACACAAGTGTGTGCATGCTCTCTCTCTATCTCTCTCTCTGTTGCTCTTACACACACACACACACACACACACACACACACACACAGACACCTAGGCTAACACCCCAGAGTCGCCAGAAAAGTGAGTGTGTGGCCGTGATTTACGAGCCTCGTTGTGTGCGGGCTGGGGCCTCCACCAGTAAGCTATTCATAAACAAAAGCAGCTAAATAATGAATGTGTCTTTGGCCGCGTGGCCTGCCCATGTGGCGCCTAAATGAATAGGAATTAGTGGGAAGAGCGGAGTGGAGCCCTGTGTGATGTTGTTTATGTGTATGGGGATATTCATTTATCTCTCCCGGTGTTGCTGCCATGTGCTGCAGCCTGCGGTATGGTGGCTCTATACAGTTTGTCTGTGTGTGTGTGTGTGTGTGTGTGTGTGTGTGGAGGGGGAGATGTGTGTGTGAGTGTGTGTGTGTGTGTGCGTGCGAGAGAGAGATGTGTGTGTGTGTGAGATGCGTGTGTGGGAGAGAGAGATTTGTGTGTGTGAGTATGTGTGTGTATGTGAGAGATAGAGAGATGTGTGTTTGTGTGTGTGTGTGTGTGTGTGTGTGTGTGTGTGTGCGCGCGCATGTGTGTGTGAGGGAGAAAGACAGCAGAAAGAGAGATCAAACTTGTTGTTACAGGGAATCTCTGAGAGGTTTGGAGGCACAGAGGTAAACCATGCACAAGGGAGAGAGAGATAACAACCAATCAGGCCAAAACAAAATACAGCAGATCCATCCAAGGCAGACACATTCTGCCTGCTTCTCTAACTAACAAACAAACAAACAAACTAAATAAATTGCAAACCACCACAGTGACCTCACCTATTAAGTCATACCAACAAACCTCCCCGACCCCCCCCCCCCCCCCCTTCCCCCGCCTGCCGCCGTGGACAGCTGCAGTGTCTGTGCTCCTTGTGAATCAGCGCGATCTGCAAGGGAGCAATAAGAAACGCTGACCTTTCCACCGTCCATCCGGCGGGCCAGCCCTGGGTCAGCAGTTGCTCACTCGCTTGCCGGCACCTGCCACTGCCACACACATCTCAGCCTTTTCTCCTCATGCGCAGACACACACACATATACTCTCTAACTGGAGCCTTTCAGTGGGGCCTGATCTGTCAGAAGTGCTGAATTAAGTGGGCCGTATGATCTAATGGCACGAGGCGGACCAGTGCCAGGGCCTGGGGACGTGCTGATCCGAGCACCGGGACCCTGAGTGGATGCCGCCCGGGGCTGACTGACAGCCGGACGTCTGCATGCCGACAGGCGGAACACGTCAGGATGGTTTACACACAGAGCTACACACGTCAACACACACACGCATGCACACACACACACACTCTCGGATGGACACACACACACACGCACACACATACACACAGGCACCGGGATGGACACTTAGGAACCGACAGACACATACACACACACACATACACACACACACAAATGCATAGACCACACACTAGTTCAGAGAAATACACACTTACAGACGTCATGGACATGCACACACACTGAGAAGAGCAGTGAAGTGCTAGTTTCATAAGGTTATGCATAGTGATGCTTGTAGAAGATGTCCACTGTGATTAAAACAAAGAAAGGCACCTGGTGCAGTTGTTTGAAAGCCACGTCAGAACACGTCAAGCATTCCTCTGGAGTAACCTGTGTGTGCTGTCTGTATTTATATAATGCACATCGATACATTTATATGCATCTTTTGTTCATAGAAAGCCTGCAAGCATTTTTTTGGAACGCAGCCAATCATTGCCTTTAAAAACAATGATTAGATTCTGTATTGTCAGGCACTCACACTGGATCAGACTCTACCGTGGAGCCAGTAAGGCTCCAGGTTTACAGTGCAGGAGCACTGGGCCGAGGTCATGAGCCTTTGGTGAACTGCGGGCCTTGCATAAGCCCTCCCCAACCCAGCCCACCCCACGCACCCCCCAATTAACTCCCATCAGACTGATGTGGGGCCCTCGTATTGACACAACCGCAGCCAGTGTGACAGGCAGCAGAGGGCCCTGGGCCATCCGCTCACCCCCAGTGACATTTAACTAAAAACCAATCTCCATGTCCATGAGTGCTGCCTCCCACCTCAGGGGTGCTGCAAGAAAGAGTGTGTGTGTGTGTGTGTGTGTGTGAGCTTGTGTGTATATTAGCGTGTGTGATCATCCTCTGCATATTAGCATTTATCCATGCTAGCATTTGAGGCCTACACCTACATCGTAATTGCATGGGTCAATCAAACATTTAATTCTTGACAGCTGTGTTTGGACCCTTGTGTGTCAGTGTGTGTGTGTGTGTGTGTGTGTGTATGCGTGCGTGTGTGAGTCCAGGTAGCCAGGGAGATCTCCATTACCAGAAGAGAGGTCAAGGTCCGACATACTGGGACATCATCATCTCCATCTTATCAGCGTTGTAATAATTTGGCGATAAAATAAATAAATAATAAAAGAACCACCATAATCCAGGCCAGCTGGAATTGGAAACTTATACAAGGGTTAGCGACTGGAGGTGGATGATGCCCTTGGGCCCCAACTGTGCGCTGGCAGTGGTGTGGGAAAGAGTGAAAATGTCCTTCTGTTTGACATATTGCACATCATGTCGGCCCTCTTTTACGGTTCCGCAATCTTTAGCATTTCACAGAAGGGTCTCAGAGTGCAGGTTAACTAGTAGCCAGGGGCTAAAAGAATTCTGTGTGACAAATGGGACAGTCAATTGGAAAGGAGGAATGGAGGGGGTGAAGGGTGAAGGGGATGGGGTGAGGTTGGGGGGTGCTGGGAGTGGGCAGAGGGTGGATGGGTGGGGGAGGCCAGTGAAACAGGGCTGGAGGGGCTTCAGAGGGAAATAGAGGGGTCTGATCAGCGGAGAAGAGGAGAAGAAAGGGAGGGAGGGATTGAGGCTGGGCTGGAGAGAGAGAGGGATGGGGTGGCAGAGGGGTTGAAAGAGTCAAATAAATCTCTCCCTGGTTGGAACCATGACGGGTTGATCCAGGTACAGCGGAGAGCTGGTGTTAGAGGTCAGAGGTCAAATGCTGCAGATCTTAGAGGTCATCATGGGAGTGAGTCGTTTATGGGCCCTCACTGCCCCCTGGAAGACTGTAGTTACTGACTCCAGCGCCACATACTGTGACACCTCTGCAGCAGAGGGGACACTGAGCTGTCAATCATTGACTGTTTATGCATGTGCAAGACACAAGGGGGTCATGCTACTATCCCCAAAAGACTGGGAAACAGCTTCCTGAAAAGAGGAAACACTTCCTGTTGGAATCAAGAAGCTCAAATGTTGCCATGCAAAGCATCATGCTATGCATTAATACCATCCCACACAAATGAATGCTCATTTAATACTGGGCTACTCATATTGTTAACTTAATCCCCTTTAGTACCATGTTACAGGCAACGATAAACAAGGCATTTCTAAGCAAAGGAATTTCTTTTAAAAACACATTTCATGTTTCACGTTTCATCGTTTCATGTGTAACGATTCTACAAGAGAAATGGTGAAATTAAATGTATATTGGTACCTCTGTAGTTGCAAAAGTTCTGCCAAAACATTTTTCTTGTCAGTGATGGTTTTAAAAAGTTGTTGTGTACTTAATTCCGAAGAAGATGTACCCATTTGTGTCGTTTAGCAACAATTCCAGTAGCACAGCAACAGTGCTGCTAACCACTGTGAATCGCTGTGGAGGAAGGCCAGACAGATCTGCAGGGCAATTTCAGATGTGTTTAAAACCCACATTGTCCCTCACAGCACAGCCCTGCACTCATCCAGATTCAAACTTGCACCTCACAGCATCACAGACTGGGAGGTGTGCTAGAATGTAGGCTAAAATCCCAGGATGCTAGTTTCACTAGCATATCTCTTAGGCATGATATGTTAGGTGGGAGGTTTATCAACATACAGACTGCTACAGCTATTAAAAGAACACCTTTTGGGGAAATAGAGTGACAAGACATTTCCGGTGTGACCGGGGCAATCCCAGTTTTGACTTGCATGTACCAAGTCCCAATAAATAGTAAAACTTCCCAGTTTTCAACATCAAAACATCAAATTATCCTGGTTTTAAGCGTTGCAAGGACATGATTATGTCCTGTTTTACATTAAGCCAACCTAAATCCATTCAGAAAACATATACAATGCACCAAGAGTCTGAATTCAACTCTTGTATCGAGTCTCTTGTATTTAGATAGTGACTCAAAGAGAACAGCGGGTATTGACCACCTTACCCTCTCTAGTAAGTTGCGCAAATTTCTTTTGTGAGTAGAGGAACCTTTTAGAACAAGTGGAGGGCGCAGCGAGAACGAGAGTGAGGTATAGTGAGAATAGGTTCGGTGTAGAATTACTGTTCCTTCTGTAACCTATGTTATTTGAAGTAGTGGCAAATATACTCATTTTCCATCTCCCCTTGGGTTAAACTGAGTTTTACCTTTCTCCAGTTCATCCAACTGTTCTCTTAGCCTGATGGTAGCACTTTTAGCTCCAGCCTAGAATAGATCCTTGAATCGGATTAGACCATTAACATCTTGCTCAAAAGTGACTAAAAATTCTGTTATTTTTCTTATTTAAAACTTGACTCCTCTGAAGTTACAAAGTGTAGCAGAAAATTAAATTTGGCAGTTTTCTGGCTTGATATACCTGTACTCTCATTTCCACATAGCAACATAAAAAGGTGTTGAGTTCCTTTAACCAGCGTGTTTGCTTAAAGGCCTTAAAGGCTTTTTTTTACCTCTGGATATTGTACATTCTCACAAATCCATGTGGATTTGTTTGCTGACCAAATAGGAACCAGCATTAGGAGCCAGCAATGATCATTAATGTAGAGTTGACAGTTTGATTCTGTTTCAGTTTCGCTGGCTCATTGGTTCACAATTTTAGTAACTGTGGAATATAGGTAGAAACTGCCAAGAGAACCTTCATTCACCCCGTAATGAGCCATTTAACCATCAAAGTGACTTTTCCCTTTAATCTGCCTACGGATCTATTTGGGTTCAATTACTCAAATGATTTCTGTTTCTTTGCATGCGGTGACATAGGCCTATCGAAAATTAATTAGCTTGATACAGTATCACTGTCTGGTTTTGGTGTGTTTGTCACTCATCATTTTCACCTAAAAATGTCACAAAAACTGTAAGCGTTTTTACGTGCCGTGAAGTTTGTCCTTCTCCTCCATCTGTATTTTTCTCATGAAACGTTGGCTCCCCAGTTCAAGTGATGTTTTCCAGCATCCTCATCCTCGCATTTTTCATCAGTCTCAAGACAAGTGCACACACCCACTCACCCAAACAAGCACACACATATACACAGTCACACACACAAACAAGTACACACATACACACTCCATACACACCCTTTCTCACAGCCCCCACAAATGCATTTGTTCAATACCTCCAGCAAACAGATTAGGCCGCTCTTATCGAGGACAGGGAGTACGTGATAATGGTTTTCACCAGATCCCTCCACTGTCACAGATTAAAATGGCCCTGGTAGAAGCGTATTAGCAATCTGCTTTTTTTTCTTCTCCATTTTTTTGTCTCTGCTTGCCATTGGATTTCCTGTCCAATCTATTGTAGCAGGACCCTAAAGATACAAGGAGAAGTCAGTTTCAATCTGATAGGTGATTGTTTTTTTTTTTCCTTTCCCTGTTGCTGATTCTCGGCTCTGCCATCGATCGTCACCTCACCCGGCTGTTCGTCACCTTGGTGTGTGTCTATGTGTGTGTGTATGTGTGTATGTATGTGTGTGTGTGTGCGTGTGCGTGTGCGTGTTTTTGTGTGTGTGAAAGAGAGAGAGACAGAGAGAGAGTCCACATCTGTGTGTGCTCTTGTGAAGGTTTGTGCGTGTGTGTGTGTGCACGTGCGTGTCTGTGAGTGTTGGCGCTCACCTCCCACTCCTTCCTTTACACTTGATCCAAAGTGATTGATCTCCACGTCCGCGGAACAAAGGCAGACAGAAAGGGCCTCGCAGATAGACAACAATGCCCTTCTGTCACACCGCCACAGAGGCTCAATTACAGCCACCAAGGCAGGCCCAGCAGGTGAGCCAGCATTGCCCTCGTCACAGCTCACATGGCCCACTGCTCATGCAAGACACTGGATGGGGAGGTTTTAATTCAACACTTCACAGATCTGCGCTGACTGGTGTGACTCTGGCCCAGACATGTGCCATGAGTTTTGTTTGCTCACTATGGTGGATTTCTATGCAGAATTGTAGTCACATAGACTGATACTGGACCCGTTATTCCAGGTTCTGGTGATAAGGTTTTTTGCAACCCCTGTTTAACAACACTGTGCTTCAGGGTTAACCTTGGCTCAGGTTATTAGCCTGCCATTACAGATTTCTTTGCCAAATGGAAAAAAGCCAGAAACTGGACCCACATTAACTTACTAAGACCAATAGAACAAGACCCTACACACATCCAACATCCCACATGGATATTAGTGAGGGAAATCGTGAATTTTAAAATATTTTTCTGTTTGTATCCAGTCAGGCATTATGTAAATGCCTGACTGGATACAAACAGATAGATAATTTGCATGGCCACAGTGACTGACACCAAAGGCTTTTAGAGGTCAGCAGTGACTCATGTGACTTCTAAAGGCGAACCTGACAAGGATGTAATGACCTACGTGTCCCAATGTTGTGCACCAGTGAGGGGTATGAGGGGTATTGACATAGAGACAGATGTGTGGCCTTTGGCTTGACAGGACCTGCAGACACCCCACTGGTCTTATGGTAGAGGGCACATGATCTCTTTGTACACACATATGGAGCTCTCACACACGCCTACACACTCACACATTCACTCACAAATGAGGGACCACCACTATGTATGCACATGCAAATATGGACACACACACACACACACACACAGATACACAGATGCATCCACTTGACTGTCACATAATAGGAGCATTTAGCATTTAAATATGATCATATATATGATGCGCGCACACACACACACACACTCATTTACTTTACTTTAAATGCATATACTGGACATGAATACTACATAGACACACATTCATACACACATTCACACACAAAAATGCATAAATACATACATACGTGCAGTTCTTGACAGACATAGCTATACTCAGGAGCACACACAAACACACACACAGTCACAGACACATGTCGGGTACCCTCCACATCTATCTTCAGTCCCATTCTGGTGGAGCCCCCTGCTGTCCACTGCTCTGCGTCTGACTACATTAGCAGGCCGCTCCTGCCTGGGCTCCTGCTCCTGCTCCCCCTCGTCCCTGACACTGCTGTCGCTCTGCCTGGGCTCCGGCTCCTGACGCTGGCAGGAATTTACAGCATGCAAATGACTGGGGCCGAGCACGTGGCGCAGAGAGGCTGTGATGGGATATACATATTTAATGAGGAGAAATGAAACGAGTGAGAGGACCTGAGACACCGTCACACCAACACCACACGCACACACACTTACACACTCTTAATCCAACACACACTCAGCACCCAACTACATGTTTTCATCCCTCCCCCTTCCCCAGTCTCCTCCCAGTGTGTATCTGAAATTGTTTCTTTCTCTTGCACCCACCTTGTCACTTCACACACGTTCTCACACACCAACACACACAAGCACACACACACCCCATGCCCCTCGTTTGGCTGTTTTTATAGACTTGCCCCTTACAAGCCACCAAATGTCACTGCTGTTGTTAATCCCACTGCAGCTGGTCTAATGAGGCCAAACCAGGAGTGCGTGAGTGGTGTGGGTAGGTGTGTGCACGCATACATGCAAGACAGGGAGCAGACGGAGGGAGAGAGAGAAGAGAAGAAGAGGAAGAAGTTCATAAGAAAAGGGTATTCCTGTGTGTTTCTATTGCTTTGTTTGCATCTGTAAGTATGCATGTTTATACGAATGCGCATTTGTGTTTTTCCGCGTTTTTAAATAGTGTGTGTGTGTCTGCATGCATGTGTGTCTTTGTGGTTAGCCTCCCAGTGCCTCGTTCCAGGTCCCCAGTGAGAGTGATTACGATGGCAGGCTGTTTAGCTCCTTCTAATGAGAAACCCCTCACACACATACACACACACACATACACACACACACACAAGAGTGCTTCAGTGTTGCTCCTCCAGCCCAGCAGTTGCTGCCTTTAATCACAAACCAGTGAAGATGCTCCAGCGACATCTCCCCCCCACCCCCCACCCCCCCACCACCACCAACAGCAGTCCCTCTTCACCTTCCATGCTCTCTCTCTCTCTCTCTCTCTGATCCCTCTCTACCTGACCCCCAGGCATCCCCTCCCCCCAGTACTCAACCCAACCCCAAGCTCACCCACTGAGAATGGGTTACAGTGCAATTCATGCCACCGGTTACAGAGAACATTGTGTAGAGGAAGCTCATCTCATTCAGACACTGATGCTGTCTTCTTATACATACTACATGCATCACGGTGTGTTTGTAGGCAGGGTGTGTGTGTGTGTGTGTGTATGTTTGTCTGTGTCTGTGTGTGTGTGTGTGTGTGTGTGTGTGTGTGTGTGTGTGTGTGTGTGTGTGGAGAAGGAGGACATGGATGTCTGGGGTTGGGGAACTATAATGAGAGAAGAAAAAGAAACTTTAAAGGAGTGTGTGTGTGTGTGTGTGCATGCCCATGCTTGCGTGTATGAGCATGTGTGTGTGCGTGCCTGTGCTTGTATGTGTGTGTGTGTGTGTGTGTGTGTGTTTAGAGCAGCAGCAAGGGGGAGAGGGCGAGGTTGGTTTACAGTGGGATTCTGGGAGTAGTAATTGAAGGATTGTGGCCAATGGGGAACAGCCTGTGGCATCTGAGTGGATGGGTACAGACCCCCTGTGTGTGTAAATCACAAGAAAATTGGATCTCACTGGCTTGATTGTGCGGGATAAATGAATGTGTGTGTGTGTTTGCATGCGTGCGCGCGTGTACTTGTGTGTGGTTGTTTGCCTGTTGGTTGTTATTTGATAAGCTGATTTCCAATGTTTTGTTTCTTTTTGGCTGTAACCACAATTCAATTAATGTCTCCATTTTCCATTAAAACTTTAAGAATTGAGACGGAGCACCTTTGGCTGTCGCCTTTTTTCTTCTTCTTCCTTAATCCTACTTAAATTTTCATGAGATAGTGAGGGAATGGCCAGCCTTGTGTGTGACTTAACCTGGCTTAACTCTGAAGTGGATGGCCGGCTGCCTTGCAGTTCATTCAATTAATGAAGCAGAGAAACAACTGAAATGCCATTGAAGAGCACTTTCTAACCCCCCACCCCTCCCCACCTAAACCTGTAAAACCAGGAAGGCAGTGTGCATCAGCCTCACACTGAGTCATATTCAGTCCTTCGTTAATTGAACAGGCTGCATATGCCACGCATTTTATCGAGCTGTGAAATGACAAATCACGCTTAATTGAAATCACAAAAAAAAAAAATCAGGCAAATTATAAACACAAATTTAATACTTACATAGGAATAGATTTGGCACTGTGTGTGTGTGTGTGTGTGTGTGTGTGTGTGTGTGTGTGTGTGTGTGTGGAGGCAGGCAGGCAGGGGGTGGATAATACTAAAATGGCCCCTGTTCTAATGCCCAGGGCTGGCATCATCTTCCCTGTTAGCCCATTGTGGTGTCCTGGCCTGTGGTGTGTCTGTCAGCAAAGCATTATTATGAATAGTGAGCATAATGCATTGCCATGAATAGGATTGTCTGGCTGATTGTGATGTATAGTTTTTCATTACTGCTCCCCAGCCCCTGCCATTAGGCATGTGGAAAATTCTATTTATCCCCTAATTTGTAAAAATCCCCTCCCTGTCTGATAGCAATCAGAGGACTGTAATTGTCTGTGGACCAGTGACGGCTGTGGCTTGATGAAGAGCTATGTGCACTGGAGTGCCGGTCGCCAAGACTGGCCAGCCCCATCGCCCCTGTATCACCATTGCTCCCCCCACCAAAAATCTCTACCCCCTACCTCACCTACCACCCTCACCTCAAATCCCTCCACCGCTCCAACAGCATCCTCCTCCACCCCCTCCTAGACAAGTGCATACCCCTGCTCCTAATCCTGCGACACAATTAATAACCATTTGCAAATGGCAGACTCCTAACAGCGGCTGGCAGGGGCGGACATGCTGGCGGATGTAGATGCTCCCAATCGCAGACGCCAACCTGTCAGGGCAGACAGACGATGGGTTGGCAGAGTGAGAGAGAGAGGGAGAGAGAGAGAGAGGCGCAGCCACCAAACCAATACAGGATAACTCTAACGCAAGCAGGTTTGCTCTCTTAACACAATTAAACAACAAAACTGTTCTCTAGTTTTTCTTTCTAACAGAGTTACATGGTTGTGAATGACTCTGTTAGAAATATGAACAAGTGTACACAGATTGCACACTGTTCCGAAGTAAACATGGGTGATTGTTAGTGTTTTTAATGCTAGCTTCAAGCATTTAAACAAAAGAATGCGCTGTTGTCTGTAGCCCACTTGAAAGCAAGCACTAACCAGCATAATTAAAGCATCTTCTGAATCTGGCGCCAGCATGTTCTCCACTATAGTCATGTAATTCCTCTCATTTGCAGTGACTTCTTAATGTATGCATGTGCATTATTTTAGGTAATTTTGAGAGCTTTGCATGTTAATCGGGTTATTTTAATTTATGATACAACATTATGCAGATAATACTGAATTACCTCTTGATTGAGGACCTTGTACAACTACCCCCCCCCTCCCCCCCCACACACACACACACTCACAAACCACTGAACTGCAAAAAAAAAAAAAAAATCACATTCTCCACAGGGCACTCATAGTATTTGCAACTAACTGGCTTTGTACTTTATTGGATGTTTCTAAGTGGACGTCTGTCTTGATAAACACTTTATGCATATCAGCCTCCACTTGTGGCCTGGCAGCGACAATAATGGATGCCTAATTGACTCATTTAAAGGCTTTTGCCTACAGGAGGACGCTGCATTAAATGTTTGATCGCCCTAATTTCCAAACACATCATAAGGTCTATCTCAGGCCTCTTAATACCAATGTTATGAGGCTGTTTTAAAAAATGTTTTTTGTCTCACTTATCTCTTATTTGGTCCCCAGATGTAATTAAGTCAAATATTTCAAAATATGGTAATGCAGACCTGTTTGACTAAGTGTCCTGCATTTTTATAATTTAATTATCACATAAACCACACTAATTGCTTGAGAGTGTGGCTATTGCAGACAGGAGTGGCACATTAATTGCAATGAGAGTGGTCACAACCAAGCATTGTCAGCAGGGCAGAACCATATGATAAAATAGAGGACATAATAAAGCTTGTTTTGCCTTCCACCACTGAAAATGGCCAGTGTGCCCAGTGCAATGATGGTTATGACAAGGCAAGTACACACACTGAGCCCCTGCCCCCATATTCACATTTACCTTGATCTCTAGCATCTTTGGGCAGCAGGCTACTATTACATCCACACCAAACACCACCACTATAAGGGTGGGTATATACTCCACCCACATCCCCGCAGACACCAACTACATCACATGCGGTACACATTTACAATGCTTTGTTTAGCCATCAGGTTTACCAATCAAGTGTTGTGCTTCTCTTATGATTGGGATTTCTCCTTCCTTAGCATTGATACTAGATTGCAGTTGCTTTTCCCTTCTTTCACACACTCTCTCTCTCTCTCTCTCATAGCACATTCGCTCCCCTTATTGCTGTCAGCATTGGAATGCTGTTGACATCCTTCCTCTCAAGTGCTGTCTGTGCGGCACAGAAGATTGTTTTCGCTCAGAGTGCAGCTGGTCCTGCTGGCCCAAGCGAAGGGCAGCACAGACAGCACTACCGCCCCCACACACCTCCACCTCCCCACCCAACTGCCACTTGGCTCATGCTGAAACAATCCTATCACTGGCTGCAGGTATAAGCCCCCATTCCAGGGGGTGCATGGGAATGCTAAGTCTCCTATGTTGTAGATATCGGATTACAAAGAACAATCTGTGGTTTGACTACATATCAACTGATGAGCCTTGACTTGCACTGTAAGTTGCTCTCCACACAGACAATAGAACAGAACACAAAGGCACTACTTAACACAGAGTCAAACAGCTGTTTGTCAGTACATGGAAGGTGATAAACCTGAAACTTACCTCCATTTCAGAAAGGGAGTTTTGTAAGGGCAATCTTTCTGACATATTTACTGGAAGAGAGCTCTCTATTTTCTATTTTGTGGTTGAAAGCAAATCTTACTCCATGGTTGCATCTTGGCCATCTTTGTCAGTCCTTGACTTGTAATCTCTATGCTAAAGAGCGGAGTGCACTATGGCACACAGCACAGCACAGTACAGCACGGCACAGCATAGCACAGCACAGCACAGCACAGCACACCACAGCATAGCACAGCACAGCACACCACAGCATAGCACACCACAGCATAGCACAGCACAGCACAGCACAGCACAGCACAGCACACCACAGCATAGCACAGCACAGCACAGCACAGCATAGCACAGCACCCCACCTCTGCAGTGGAGGAGAGCTGTAGGGGGAAATATACTAATCAAATGCCATTTCTAATCTGCAGCCTATCAAACTGCTAGATGTTTACCAGGTGTCCTGACTGTGTAGAGTGGACTGATGTCACATGAAACACACTCACACACACACACACTTCTCAGGAACCACAACGAGACGTGTGGGGAAGAAGGTGAAAAAACTCCTCACAACCCCACCCACAGCTCCAGCATCTGTAATTAACCTTGATGCTTAGTGCTGTTGTTTCCATTGATTTTCCTGTTTCACATGTGGGTGAAAATTGCACTTTAAGTTACCCTGAGTGTTTAAATTAATAATGAAACCACAAGAGTGCCCTCCTCTGACTTTCAATTAAAACGATCAAGCTTATCGGATCAGGAGTGGGAAAAGGGGGTGGTGGCGTGGACATAGTACTGGGGTGCAGGCGGAAAGTAGGAAGTGGAGAGGAAAGGACGTGAGAGAGAAGGAGAGAAGAGTATGAGTGAAAGACTGACAAGTCCTATGTCTCTTTACGCTATACTATGGAGCTGTAGGCGCTAGGGAGGGATGGAGGGGGTAGCTAGTAGGTTGCCCCCCCCCCCTTCCCCCCACACACACGTGATCACAGGAAGCCGGCCGAGCAGGGACACAAACAGCCCTGTTCCAGAGGAAGCAGGTGCCGGAGCAGCTTTTAGTCGGTGACTCAGAGGATCCTCTCCCTAGTCCAATCAGCTGCTCATCAGGCAGATGTGTCCGGCACCCGCCGCCAACTGCCTGTGTGTGGAGGAGAGGGTGCACTCACACAGCTAAACAGCCCATCCACTGACACACACACACACACAATCTATCCGGTCAGTCCTGTCACAGGACATCTTCAACCAGTGTGTTTATGTGATGGCAGTGATGTGTCACTGCCAATGTTTACTGTATATGGATGGGATTTTCACATACACCCTTGTGCAAATGAATAAAACATGGAGGAGACAGGGTCCATTTCTCCAAAACACAGAGGATACTGCGGTCTTGAGCTGAAAACAATGCACAGAGCTTTTTTTAGAGTTTTTTTATTCATAGAGAGTAAAAAAGTATAATAAAATAACAAAATAATGTACATTTATAGTGATTAAAATGAGATGTGCAATGCAGGAAGACCTGGGACCAGTGAAGTTAGGGCATATCTTTGGATATTGCTAACAGCTGATAGTTGAAGAGGATTTGGAGGCAAGTTAATCCTGTCAAATTAAAAAATTGTTGTCAAGTGAAGGGCTGTCCTTTCACTTGGTCACTAACTCCTTGTATCCTTCCAGCAGTGACTTCATCAGATCAACAGGTGAAGGCTGTACGCTGCAGTATTGTAGGGGTGAAAGTGTAACGATGAGATTCCCTGACAGGTCATAGGTAACGACTTCCTCTTCCTGTCCACCCCGGTGCGTCCTGCTTTAAGTTCCCACCCCCCGACACAGCCCGTGTGGAACCTTGCCCATAATAACAGGCCTTTCGTTCCGCAGGCCACAAAAGGGGAGCCTGGAGGTTGGGGATGGAGCTGGTGTGAGCCCCCGGCGTGCGATGCAGCATTGTCTGGATTTCTGATGAAAAACCCAGAGGATGTTTGTGACTGAGGAGAGGTCACTGATGTTGTTCTCCCAGGGACTTTGACTCATCAGAAAAAAATAATCTGTTTGCAGGAAATACCATCACATTGAGCTCATGCCACTTCCCCTGGAAGACAGTTAGTGATGGTCAAGATGACTGCAATCATCAGCGCTTCAGACTGCTGATGATACACAAGCATCAAGCATATTTTCAGAGTGGCAAGCTGTTCACAGATTCAACAGTCTGAACAACTATACAACCAATAGAACACACTCAGCATCAGTATCTCACAATGTTAATGAATTAAAGATCAGTTTTTCTAAAAAGAGGAAATACCAAAAATATCAAATATATGTCAGAGAGAGTCTTTTGTTTACTCAGGAACTAGAGCTAATTTGCAAACAACAGAGTTTATATTGCAACCACTAATAACATCCTGTCTCTGTCCTGGTAAAAAGCTAACTGCATAAGTGCATTTTATATAATTGGTAGTGTAGTTCTGATAGAGCTGTTTCTCAATTTTCAGAACTTTGTCAAAATCTATAGGAATCACAGTATTCTAAAAGAAAATCGAAAATTGGAGAGGCTGAGGGTGAATTTTTATTTGTTAAGTGTATCACATGTATCATCAAGATAGATGTAAGAAAAACAGAAACGGAATCAAACATTTGTACAGACCATATAAATACACCTTAACAACATAGTTAACTTTAACTTTAAAACTATGTCTAGCTACTACTACACACTCCAGCCACAATTCTAGATAACGACATATGGATTTCCAACCATACAGTGTTATGGGACAATATTTTGGAACTATTATAATGCTTAGCTAAAACCATGGACAACTTGTAGTCTATCATGGTTACTACTGATTGAACTTTTCCTGCATGCCCCCTGGCAGTTGGGTTAGCCCCTTGAATCGTGGATCTGCCCAATGTTTCTTCCTAGACTAACTAAACATAAGGGAGTTTTTCCTTGCCCCTGTTGTTCTTGGGCACTGTATAAATATAATATAATATAATATAATTGAATTGAATTGAATTGAATTGGACATTTGTTTTCAGTATCTCTCTATGAGCACTGGGTGTTAGTCTCCCCCTGGTTGAGAATAACTGTCGGCTGTGGAATGCTAGTGTTGTCAGCAGCAGATGAGCAGGCTGATTGAGTTGTACATTTACTTATGGGTGAGTGACATCTGCTGGTGGCAGGCTTAATCATGGAGGAATACCCTGTCTTCCAAACACTCCTTGAGGAGCCCAAACCAAATCGCCCGATCTCTGCCAGTGAGTCTGTGTGTTGGACTCTTTCCCGTAGCCTTCCCAGAGCGTCTCTCTGAGCGGAAGAGAAAATGAAACCTGAGAAACCACTCTCTGAAAAAAGCAGGTGCAAAACAAGTGAGTAGAATGCTATTCACAAGTGCAGTCCATTATACATTAGAAATGCATGGAATGTTTTCTCCCCAAACTGCCAAATATTATAAATTATTGGTACCACTAGTAATAAGCCTTATTAATATAATGTTATAAATAAACACCTAATGTTACAAAAAGTGAAAAATACATAAATAATATGCTCCAAGAAGTGGGGGGACTCTGTAACCCCGCGTCCAACGCCTGCTATAACCCTGTAGTGTTCTAAGAATGCATTCAGCCATCCCTGGTCTGTCCTCCCAGAACGGGCAGACACGGCTGGTGGGAGTAAGTGCAGTTAAATATCACTGAGAGAGAATAGGTGAGGAGTATGCAGACAGAATAGGTGGGAAGAAAGGCAGAGGGAACCACAGTAAAGCAAAAGAAAATTAACGATGGAGTGAAGGAATGAAAGTAAGAAAGAAAGAAAGAAAGAAAGAAGGAAATGAGTGATGTATAGAGGGAGAGGGTGGTGAGTAGGATAGTTTTGTTTTTTTTGTTTTCTGTTTTTTTCTCTGCTTCTCTGACATACACCCTGAACACAAATATCATTCATTAACAGTAATCTGCCATTTTAACACTGATATATGGCCTCTAAATGCGGAGCCACTGGTTCACATCCCCGGCTATAAAACACAGGGACAGTTTAAATATGGACCTGCTGGGCCCGGCCTGACTGGCTATCCGTCTCCCCCTCCTCCCACTGCAACGACCAGTCCTCCCACCAAAGCACCCCCCGCCCCCCTGCATACACCGGCTTCACCATGCTGTACCTCAGCCTCAGTGGTCCCCTCCAGCGTGCAGGTGCCACACCATTGCTCTGCAAATGAACACATTTCCAGTGGCCTGGGCCTCTGATATCTCCATGGCTCCTGACAGGTCAACAGCAGGCGGCAGGGTGAGAACAGGAGCCCCCGTGGTCAGCAGCTCAGGGTGAGGAAAGCGGCCTCTGCACCCCTGCAGCTCAGCTGCTCCAAATTACCATTCACCTCTTGAGGATCACTGGGACTTTCCCATCTATCAGGAGGGATGAGCAGTTTAACACACAAAGAAACTAAATGTGATATGGTGCTGTTACGTTTGCTCCTCAGTTCAGTTTAACAATCATGATTTGACGAGGTAGATTTTAGGTTAATTAGGGGACTGGTTTGATTGATAAATTTATGTTTTGGTATGTACAGTAGTTTTGTTATTTGGTCTTTTTTTCCTATAAAAATACTAATGACTATACACTTGTATTTATAATGGTGAATGATGCCACAGATAATGGCCTTTTTTACTGCACACTTGGTGATTTGTCTGTTATTCAAAAATATCTATGTATAATGTCTTAATGTGTCTGCTTGTTAACCATAATGTTTTAATACACTTGCTGACATATATATTAATTTTAAATATCATGAACACAAAGAATGGTTCTATTCTGTATTTTACTTAGTGTCCGCTTCATGATAAGCTGTAACAAGCAGGTCAAAATATAAAATGTGGCTACAGCAAATTTGTGTTGTATGCTTTATTTTTAAAATATGCATGTAATCCACTGTCTGTTTTTTGCACACAAATAAAAGAAAAATATGTGTGCAAGTGTGTGTGTGTGTGTATCAATTAGATATACATTCCTAAACATCAGCTTGTTAGCCATAATGGAAAATACCCCAGCGCTAATCACAGCTTATCTGACACCTCCATAAACACGCAGCCCACCCGCAGATAAACGTCTCGACATCTGCAATGGTTTAGGACTCCGTTATTTCCGTGCGCAAATAAATGTTGCCGCGCGTAATACACCAATGTGCAGAGATCTTCCCCATCAGCCTGGCCTATTAAAGTGATGGCATTAGGGCCGTGAGGGAGGGCGAAACTGTCAGCCACATTTATGTGCCAATGAGGCCCAGCACGCCATTAGCACACCTCCAGTCATTTGGAGAAGCCAGGGTAATATGAGAATGGATGCAGCGGCCTGACCCCCTCGGTCTTCTCATTGCATTGCGGCCATTTTGTTTCACGCAGGGGGGATCCATAGTGGCTCAGGGGGTAGTTTGTCCTCATTAAGGGCTAGCCACATCTTGGAGATGTGTGTGTGTGTATGTGTGAGTGTGTGTGTGAAAGAGAGAGAAAGAGAGAGAGAGTGTCGGACACAATCTGATAACACAGCTGAGGGGTGTTGAAAAATCAATTGGCTGTCAAGGTATAGACAGGGGCAGCAAGTCACAGAGCAACGTTGTGATTGTCGCTGCATAGCGTGCAGTGAGTGAGCAAAACACGGCTCACAGGTTTTTGTCAGGATGTCCCCTTAGATCGGATTCCCCATTGCGATGGTGGCTGATGACATGTTGGGGAGGCCAAATGATTTTAAAAGCAAAGTGAGCACACTGATCACATGCTCATAGTCATTTTCACAGCTACTCTAACAAATATAAATGTATTGTGTGTGTGTGTGTGTGTGTGTGTGTTGTTTTGGAGGCTGAAATGTGGATATGCTGTAATTTTTTTTTAATTTCTCTCTGTCATGTGTCGGAATGTTCTGGCAAAAGCTCTTTGTTGATTTGTATTGATGAGCAACACTGGTGTGGTTCTGTTGCTCTTTTGGGAGACCACTATCTATCTATCTATTCCTCACTTCTCTCTTTCCCCCTCTTCTGTCCCTCTCTCTCTCTGTCCCTCGTTCATATTGCTGTCTTTGTGTGCCAGATATGATCTATAGACAGAACACAATCAGACTCTTGCCTGTGAGAATCAACCCCAAAGCGGCTATTATCTGCAATGTGGCCTTTTTCTTCAATACACCTGACAGGGGTCACATGAGAACGTCACACACACACACACGCATACACGCACGCACGCATGCAAGCACACATGCATACACACACACATGCACACACACACAGTGAGCAGTGACAAGTGACAAGGGTGTGATTTATTAGACAGTCAGATATCGCCTATTAACAAAACCCTTCTTTTGTTATTGTTTTTTTTTCAAACACTGAAAAAGAAAATAGTTTCCATTTATATTGAAATTTATGAAAATTATATTTCTAATATTCCTCATGCATGGCCTATAATAGCCTTATTAAATCAATTGGGGAATGATTACACTGGATAAAAAATCAATGGCAACCTGTAATTGGATATTACAAAGTTATTTTGTGTGATGGTATTGATGATATGTATGTTTACATTTCATATGATTAAAATCAATGATGTAAAGTGAGTTATGACAGATTCCCTTGATGAAGCATATTTATGGAGCAAGGTTAATAGAATAGCTGATTGTCAAAGGCATGGACTAGCTTCATCTATCGAGGAGATTTCCAGGACAAGGAAGGACCAATCCTGAGTCCTCTCTCTCTCTCTGTCTCTCTCTCTTTCTCTCTCTCATTCTCTCGCTCTATCTATCTAGGTATCAAAACATATACATTCTGTTTCCTACCAATCAAACCTGATATCTGATAACATAGTTCCAAAAACAATATTTACGTAACTCAAATCTCTGCCCTTTTTTTTCTTTTCACCAGGCTAACCATGTCCAACATTATGACATTGGAGCTTTTCAAGGTCTTTTTGCCGGTTTGCCTCACTTTTTCAAGTCTTTAGACACAGATACATACAATCTAATCCACCATTATAATTATAATCTTATAATTTCATGAGAGCACGGCATTTTTTTGGAGAGAGATATGCATTTTTAATCTCGTGATTGTCTCTCTCATCCTCTGAGCATCTCAGTGGGCCTTTCTATTGTATTACAGCAGAGATTTGGTACTTTCTTTCTTGCTTGGGTCCGTAGACACTCCCATCACCAAAATGAAATTGGGCTTCTGTTTTGCGATACAGGCTCCCCTACGAATTGTTTTTCCCCTAAATAGCTGTGTCACTTTACACCAGACACTCCGATCCAGTCTCACTGGTGCTCAGCCTCTATGACGGGCCCCTTTTTCCTAATTGTGTTATGTGGCTCTCTGGGTGATGTGTTTTACTTTGGGAGGCAATGTTTGCTGCATGTTCCCCATATCAGGTGCCCCTCTTGTTGAGAGTGTGTGTAACCAAATCTACCTTTGGGAAACAAAACGCAGTCCACCATCATAAGAGGTACTCAGGCATGAGCATGCATGCACATACAGACACACACACACACAAATCTACACACACATACATACAAATACACCCAGTAAACAGCAACTGACGGTAAGGGCAAGAATTTCATTTGATGGCTTGAAACATGTTCAGTTTAATTTAAACAAATGATTTTTTAGAAAATAGCTTTTTTCATCATGAGGAAAAAAGAAAACAACTTTTTTTCAATGTCGTAGCACAATATCCAGTCATGGTGTTTTCTTGTACAGAATGGCTTATACAGCAAATAGAAGTTACCCAATACATTGAGTAAGTGTACAGAGCAAGGGTTGGCCGTGTGTTTAGTGAATGAGACAGGACACATTCTGCCGGGGGTGGGGAGCTTTGGGCTGAGAAAAGCACTTTCACTTTCACTGCCAATCCATTTTTGGTTATTAAGGACATAACCCTGTCCATTAGGTAAAATTCATGGAAATTACCTCCTCGCTCCCACCGACACCGGAGCCTGCATTGAGCTCATTGAGGGGGAGAACACTGGATGATGGGGAGAGGATGTGTGTGTGTGTATGTGTGTGTGTGTGTGTGTGTGTGTGTGTGTGTGTGTGTGTATGTGTGTGTGTGCACGTGTCTGTATGTGCGTTGCAAGCACAGAGGGGGTGTAGGAACGTACGCGCCTTCAACAGCTTCTCCACCTCAGCTCCTCTCGATCCAGTCGGCCGGTGAAGCTCTAACTTTAATTAAAAGTTTCTTCCCTGTAGGTGACCTACATCCCTCACCAAGGTGAGTGAGTGTCAGCCACAGAAAGAGCACAAGAACTGATTGCGAAAAAAGAAGGGGTGGAAGAAGGACAAGGAAATGAAGGGAACAGGAACGAAAAAGAAAGCTCAGAGGGAGCCACTCTGCAGGGAATTGGTGCGATGGTACAGTAGTCTCTCTCTCTCTCTCTCATTCTCTCTCTCTCTCTCTCTCTATGCTGGATATTAGGCTGGCAAACTGAACTCCTCTGCCTGTTCATTTAAATGGTATAAGATACTTCTCTTAAGTTCTGTGGAACAGGTCCAACAGAACTGGTTATAAGACATAGATTTAATTCTCGAGGGAAGAGAGAGCTCCCTCAATTTGTCACGGGAATCGAAGGAGTATTCACTTTAAATGTGCCTCATCACCTGATCTCACCTCATCACGCCTCATCTGATGTAGCTCATTTTACTAGGTGTTTGATAGTCATCTGTTTTAACTGCATAGCCACCAGCATTTTTCCAATTGCAATTTACAATTATCCAAATCCTTTGGCGCAATGGCACTGGATGCTTTTGTATCTATTCCATCTCTTCCTTCATGGCTGTTTTATTTGTACTATTCTAATTCTATCATATTTCTGACATTGCTAATTGAAGGAAAATATGCCCACAGACAGTAAATGAAAAAAAGTACGGAAAACATTTGAAGGCCGGTCATGTGAAATGGCTGTGTTTTACCTTGTCCTAGAGAAAGTTTCTTTGTGTTACTGAGGATAATGCTGGAGGGACAGCCAACACACTCACACACCATCTCCACACACACTCTTAGTTCCCTGTTCCCTATCCCCAGAGGCATTTGTTCTGCCACAGAAGAGCAGTGCTGGACCAGAGGAGAAGGGTGGATGGGGGCCCCACTGTTTCACTTACTGCCCCCCCCCTCCCAACACACACACACACACATACACACACACCCAGCTGAGTCCCCACCTCGTGACTGTGACTTTATCTGCGTTCAATCACGCTGCGGCCCCAGCAGGTGGGATCGTTGGCTACCTCCGGCTCCCAGACAGTGAAATATGGCCACAATTAGCCTGGGACACAGTTCAATGATGATAAAGAGCATTTGCACCTTTTAGACCATGATTAAAAGGCCTGCCCACTCACTCATTGATAGAGAGAACTAATTTCACATTATTATTATTATTATTATTATTATTATTACTGGCTCCTTGATAATAATACACTCACCTGTTTTTTTCTTTTTCTTTCTTTCTTTCTTTCTTTCTTTCTGTCTGTCTTTCTTCTCGCTGCTGGTATCTTTCTGTCTTCTTTGTGCCTATATCTTCTCCTCAGTGTTCTATCCCTGATCTCCCTTCCTTCTTTCTCTGGCCTCGTCTGGCTTTCCTTCTGACTATGCGTTTGACAGTGGAGGAGGCCTCTTTATCATTTACACATCAGTGGCTGCCTGTGCATTGCTTGCCTCTCTGCTCCATTTGCCTGGACTTCTCCTCTCATGTGGGCTGGCCTGCTTGCCTGCCTGCTTGCCTGCCTGCCTGCCTACCCTACTCTGTCTTTATCCATGCAACTCAGTCGGCACACGCAGGGACCTGGGCCGCCTCACCTCATCCCACCCCAGCCGTAGCAAACAAACAGGGACTCTGCTGAGAATATTACTGACTGAGGCAACGCTTCGGACCAACCCCTTACCCAACCCCCACCTTGTGTAGCGCCGCATTTACCTTCAAACACACCCCGGCATCTCCACACAGATACATACAAAGTACACACACACGCTCACCTTACAAGATACATGCACAGAAAGACACCAACACAATCACTGCACCCCCCCCCCTGCCCAAAAAAACGGTGCAGTGAGGAAAGTCACTCTTTACAGAAACAGGTTGATAAATGGACGAGCAGTAATGAAATGGAGACATCAAGGAGCATGAAAAGGAGGAGAGCAAAAGCGGAGGGAGGAGATGGAGAGAAAGAGAGAGAGAAGGGGAGGGGAGGGGGCTATAATCCTGCAGGAGGAGAGCTGTCTGCAAAAAGAGAAAAGAACGTGTGCAGGAGAGAGAGAGAGAGTGAGAGAGGGGGAGCAGAGGAGTAAGAAGGATCGCCTTTCGCCTGTGTTCCATCAAGGGAGAAATTACACATTTACCAAGGTTTTTTCTTAAGACGACGGCCCCCATAGATCAAACCACTGGATGTACGAGCCAATTTTCAACATGAAATATAGACACCAGGAATCAATTTCACCTGTGTTCTCTCCCCCCCTTCACTGCCCAATGTGAGCCCTGTCCTTTTAAAGGGATGTATCAGGCCATGTTTTATGTCTTCCCCTTGCACATATACTACCCCATATACCGTTATTACAAATGTCCAGCGCATGCAAGATATAAGTATATTAAAAAGACTTATTTAAATAAATCACTCAGACCCAGTCTATAATTGAAGACTTCCTCTCAACTGAAAGGCATTTTTAAATATGCATCGAGAGGCCATGAGAGGCAGAAATGCAGGATGATCCACTCCACAAGTAATCCCTCTATTTGCAGTATAAATGCAACGATTATGGTGACAGTACTGTATATGGGATATCATTGCTTCTTACTCTTTAAAATAAAGCCATTTAAAACACCTAATGACACACAAGAATTAATTTAATTGTTGCTGCAATGCAATGCAATGCAATTGTTGCAGTCTTACAAGCGCACCTGAGATCACCACCACGTTGTTGTGTGCGCTCCCAGCTCTTGTTTTGGTTGAGAGTGAATGGGAATGATGTCATGTTTTTATTGCTGACTGCTTCTGCAGAGTGGCTGTCCGTGGTTGGACAGGGGTGTCTCACAGCTGGTGCCCTCTGCACCTGGGGGACAGGAAGTGACCTAACGCTTCACTTCCTGTCTACTCTGCAGACATGCAGAACGGATGCGGGAGTGGCCGTCAGTCTCTCCCAGTGGGGGGGACTGTCCAGAAAAGAGCTCTCCAGCTTGAAAGACTTCACACTACAAAGGGAAGAGAGAGAAGAGAGGGTGTCTTACAGACTAAACATACACCAAAGACTCGGAAGAAGAAAGCATTAGAGATTTATTGTTTGTCGCTGACAGACAGGATAGACCTACCAAAGTGTTCCGCTCTGCTCACACAAGCAAATTATGAGCAAAAAATAGTGTATGGAGCTACACAGTCAGTGTGATTAAGATTGAAACAGCGTTGGGACTAAAAGACTGAAAACAGTGTATACTATATCTTGATATAATTTATAATATATACTTATATGATATAAGGCCCTTGAAGGCATTGGCTTTCACAGGGGAGAGTTTGTGTAATTTACAAATGTATCTGTGGTTGAGCCATCAAATGAATCGCTGACTAAGGCTGCTTCACTCCCATATGGGCCAGATTAAGAAGTCATTGTTTCCAAATGCCCCCTTTTAAAGGCAACTGCACGATTTTGTTAAATGGTGTCTGTCATGGACAAGGACTGTGGCGGTGCTTAAACCACCTATTTGTCTTTTTACAAGAAAACCCTAGTAACATTAGAGAAAATGTTCACCTCCCCTCTTCCTCCTCCACCTCCCCTCCTCCTCCTCCTCCTCCTGTCTGTCTGAAACGCAGGCCCCACGGAGATTCACCTGCAGTCATTGTCTCTGCAAGCAATTACCACAGATCCAGTAATACAGGGCGCTGCAGCTAAGCAGTGGGAGGATCTTCATGTAAAATTCACTTAGGTGCCATATTTTTCCTCCAGGACAAGATTAATTGTATTATAACTCGTTCCGGCGAAGAATAATGGCCGGGCCCCTGTCCCACTCAAACACGCGTCTCTTGGCTATTTCTTAATCCATCCCAGAGAATTGAGGTTAAGAGGGGATCTCCTGGAGGTTATCTGGCTTTCCCCCGTTAGGCGAGGGAGATTGATGGGCTAAAGGGAGCAGGATGTGATGGCCATATTCATATGGTAATGTGCCATTGTCAGAGAGACTGCGTGGCTTTCTTAATCTTAGCTTGTGGTGAAATTGAGCAGACCAGTGTTATCACGCACCTTGATGATGCAGTTAGAGATGCGATAATGATTTGCACAGTGAACTTGATGCATTCCGGAGAATATAGGCTACTTTTCCATTGTATAATTTTTTCTGTGTGTGTGTCTTTGTGTGTGTGGTAATCCTTGCAGGTGTGATAACTCTATCCGTGAGTATGGTTGAGGTGGTTGAGCCCCTGACAAAAAAAAAAAAAATTCTATGCAGCACAAGACATCAAGAGCCCTACTGCCTTTGAAAATATCAGTGACATTCATTATTGGGTCAGAAATACACTTTAATTCAACATAAATGTAAAGCAAAAGTGTGCAATTTCCTGTCTAATATTTATAAATAATATATCTTCAAACAATCAATTATCTTGTGTTATATCCTTGTCCACTGCAGTGATCTAAACTCTGCAGCTCTTTTCTTCCTAATCAAGAAGAATCCCCCTCTAATAAATTGAAAGATTCTGCTTGCAGTGCCTATGGAGTATTCTGGATTTATTTCACACATATATTGCAGAGCCCAGGGCTGATAATATGTCTTGCTAAGTGTGAGTCTTGGTCACTGTTTAAGTGCCCACTGGATTTTTGTATCCCGGTGCTTGTGCATGCATTTTTCTCTGTATCATCCACAGGGCTTCCTAGCCCTAATCAATAGGCATATTAATCATGTGGGGAGAAAAAAAAGTGACAAACCAATTATTAATCTGCCCTGTCAAGTCCAATACAGTAATGAATTTACTAAAAATGGTCTTAACTTCATCCATTCATTAACTGCTGATGGCTGGCAGACTTCACAATGTCACCGGATTTTCTCTGGTATTGACGCCAACACTGGCAGCTAATTTACAAGCCTGCATCTCCAGCACTAATAAAAAGGAGCTTGATATTCGTTAAGAGGGTCGTCAGACAGGAAACACTGCCCTGTCTCCCTACACAGAACATGCCCACTACAGAAAATGCTGCATATATATATATATATGCATTTACATTCTACAGAAGGGTATTTATCTGTGATCTTATCAGGGTGCAGCTGTGCAAATGAATAGAATTTAAGCAGGGCTCAAATGATAGACCACAACACCTGACTGTGATTCTTCAAACACCTGAAAAGCTCTAAGGGTCCCAGCAGAGGTACGCTCATAGTTTAATGAAGAATATGTTGTTGTTTCTTTTTTAGTGCAAAATATCTGTCCTTCTCAGCCTCCCCTATCATCATCCCAGACTGCTTGCACATCCTCTATTGATCTGGGTTCCTAACATAGCCACAGCTTAGCTAAGCATCTGTGTCTGCCCCTCATCTAACCACTAGAGGGCCCTGTGCTTGGCCCCATGTCTGCATCTTCATCAGCTCCCATTGATGTGGGTGTTTTACACCCCAGTAAACCGGCCATCGACTAAAAACAAATCAAAGAAGGATGATGCATTGAGAAATCATTTACTGGGACGCCCTCTCTCTGGTAACAGCAATTAATGAGCATTCAATGAGTTGATGAGCTTCAGCTGAGGGCTGGGAACTGACTTTGACTGTAAGGGAGCTGTGGGAAAGGAAAGCGAGAGAGAGAGAGAGAGAGAGTGAAAGACAAAGACAAAGACAAAGATAAGGAGTTTGTACAAGAGAGAGAAATGACCCCTTGTTTTCTCAGAATTTTTTTTACAAGTTCCGCGATGGGAAATAAAAGGTAGTCTCTCTTTGCATCCTCACACGACAACTACACTGGCCAGGCTAAGATCATGTACTATTTATACACTTTATGTTGTTGAGTGGTGAACCTCTCTTCTGTCCCTGCAACCCCAAATTTGCATACAAATGAAGTCCTAAATGGGCTCAATGACATAATTGACTTGCAATTAGAAATATTCGGGAGCTGGTCACTCCACAGTGGACAGAGCGAGTGCAAAATGAGGGAAAAAAGGGCTGTTTAGCATATTAATGAAGCTCATTAGCTGTCACTTCACTAGGCTGACAAGAGGACTTATATATGCAATGGCCTCACGGCTTAATTTGGAGCCGGAGCTCTCCGTGCTAATTGTTTTTGAGCATGTTTTTCACTTGATTGTCACACAAATTGTGCGCCGCGGCGCAGCGAAACGGCACGGCAGGGCTCAGGGCCGAAAGCAACACGCGTGCACACACACAAAACACAGAATTTAAAAGCCCATTGCTTCATTTGTCTAATCGAATCATTAGCTACATGATAATAACAATAATAATCATCTTTCATAAAAAAACCTGCTGTGGCAACAGCCCGTCAGCCAGAGTGTCAGAAAACAAAGCTGTAGGCGTACTATAACAGAGAACAATTTCACTTATTCACTTATCAGCAGGGTTTGTGTGCTTCTGTGAAAATGAATGTGCAAAAGGCTTTTTGTGTATGCTATCATCTCTCTCTCTCTCGGAGGAGGAGGAGGAGGAGGAGGAGAAGGCTGGAGATCAGTTTGTGTTTATTTGGTAGAGCTCCTAATTACCCACAATGCTGTACCGTTTCCCTGGTTGCTGCTGGCAGCATGGTGTGAGCTGGGTAAGGGTGAAGGTGTGTGTGTGTGTATATGTGTATATGTGTGTGTGTTTGTGTGTGTGTGGGCGTGAGAGTGGGAGGGAGTGTGTGTGTAGGGGGGTTGAGGTGGTTATCGCGCAGACAGGTTTAGCACCCCCACATTGTAAACACAGACCCCAGCCGCCTCCCCCCTGCTTGTTAACATCATCTGCGTCACTCAGCACACCGTTACTGTCAGGTCCTCGCTGCGCCGTGCGCAATCAGCATTAACCATGTCAGGCCCTTAATGGGGAAGCCGTAAAACCAGCTGACAGGCCAGCCAGCCACGAGCGGCGGCAGAGACAAACGGCCTTCCCCCGTGCCTGTGCACACACACGCACACACACACACACACATTATCACATACTGTAGACACAGACAGCTCTCTCTCTCTCTCTTTCTCTCACACTCAAACACACACTCAGATTCATATGAATACATACACATATACACACACACCTACACACACTCTCCCTCCCATCTCATCACTCCGCTTCTCTGCTGCCTGCCTGCCAGACTCAACGGTGCACAGGAGGTTGTGGAATGAAATTATGATAACAATAACAGGGCCTCACAGATACATTTTGCTGTCAACAAGTGGAAAACAACCACTTGATAACAACACCACTCTCCAAGCTGTGATTTTTCTCTCATTTGGTACCTCTGTACTGGTCCGTGTCGGCCCTCTGGAAAATTGTCCATTAATCTGTATGTCAGTGTGTGAGGGTTAAAGGCAGTCTGGGTAGAGGAAGAGGCTCAGTAGGGATTGTTTGTGTTGTTTGTTTGATAATGAAAATACATAGCAAAATAAAACCTATAGGCTTTGCTGTTTTCTTAGATGAGTCAGTATTGAAAAAAATAGAACATAAGGTATTAAACACTGAATTGACATAATTAAGGCATAATCTAATATTCCACTTCAGATTTAATATTCATGTTCAGCATATATCACCTTGTCTACATAGCAACATTTGTATGCATGTCACAGTTTCTCTAGTAGAGTCAATATGCATAACAATACATGAAGTGCAAAAAAAAATCAAATACCCCACCGTCCATCTAGAATGGAATAAACTAAATTGTTATTATTGAGAGTAGCATTTCATGTTCAGTTGAAGCTTATTATTCAAGGTGACCTGTGTTTGGCATATTGCTCAAAAAAACTGGGCTGTTTGTTGAGGCAATCCAGACAAAGTGCCTTCTACAAGGACACGGCTGGTCCTGTGGGATAAGAAGCATCACACACACAGTCCTTATGAACATTCATCTGCATATTATATATTAACCTGCTGTGTCAGTTTTGTTACCTGTAACTGAGATTTGTCACTGAGTGGAGGAGATACAATGACAAACAAAGTGAAAATGGCAAATAGAAATAAATGTAGGGAGTGCTAGAGTGAAAGAAAGAGAAAGAGAGGGGGGAGAGAGGGAGAAAGAGAGAGAAGATATAACCAGACAAGACTAAACAGGTCTCATGGAACAGTGACACCCATCTCCAGTAAATGTCTACGGTGTGTCTCTACTTCATTTAGGGGCAAAGCGAGTGTTTTCTTTGCAGTCTCTCCATCAAAGCCCAGTAGAAATGGACTAGGCGTGAGACATGAGGAGACAAAGCCAGGAGAGAGAGACAGACAGGGGAAAGGGCACCATAAATTCAAATGTCAATCACAAGCATTGGTTTGCAGCAGGTAGCCAAGGTCTGGGCAGTGATATTCAAATAAATTCACGAACACACCCAATGTGATGCCTGTCATAACATCCGTACATGACTGCCCTGATACAGAATGTTCACTTGGTCTGTTTATAGAGGGATTCTTTCATTCATAACAAAACAAAGGGCATTCAAGAAGACATCTCAAACCTGGCACAAAAAAGAGCAACAACAACAACAAAAAAAGTTGGAGCATCAAAATCATCCGCAGTCATCCACTGTCCAAAATATCAAATGTGACATTTGAGCTTCCAGAAAATTCCACCCACCTTAATGCATAGCTCTACAAGAAACCAGTGATCTTGAAGATGCTCACATATGTTTTACTGGTCCACTGGTATATAAATATATATGGTATTTTAAAAGATGAACCAAATACACAACCACATCTGATGTTGCCCTTTTGCGCAAATGGTTCTCGGGGCACAGAGGCTAACTGCCTCCTCCTGTCGAGGGGCCGGCGGGTGCTTTTTGGGCTGCCTGCCGCTCCAAGACGATCTCTCTCCAGGTAGACTCAAATGGCCACTGCTGGGAACGCGCTTGACCTTTCCCTCCCTGGTCTAATCGGATTGGGCCTCCTTTATGTAATCAGCCGCTAAAGGTCACCGAGCTATTTAACATGGGAACCCTTTAGCTATGGAATTTGCCTTGCAGTAAATTACCTTTATTATGTTTCACTCACATGTCGCCCATGCAGAAAGCTACTTAACTCCTTGGGTGTCAAGAGTCCTACAAGTGCTAATGTTAATGGTTAATCGTTAATGTAACTCTGTCCCGTTTGAGGGTAAATCATCAGATGTGTAGGCACAGGAATGGAGTGATGGGGGGCCTGCTCACAGAGGGCTGTTCCTTCATTGACACAGAGAACGAGAGCAAGACAGACAGAGTGACAGAAAGAGTCACAGAGAGAGTCAGTCCCTCAAGGGTCACCAGTGCATTACAAAGCTGCAGTTTCTCTTCAGCATTCTCAGATATTATTCTTTGTTCACGGCTCAGGCATGTTTGAGAACAGTCTTTGGGACTGAGTGAGGAGGTCTCCCGGAGTCCAAACCCAACCTTTTTCACTGCCACTAATAACATCAGCGTCTGGTTGGAACACATCTCTGCAAATATCAAATCTATACAAAGCCAACTGTCTGAGAGGCAAAAGGAACTAAATGTCAAGCTCAGCGTGATATCAGGTTAAGCCATGACTGATGTGAACAGCAGACTAATGATGAGCTTGTCATTTGACTTGTGGACTCGGCCACCAGGGCATCACTGTCTGCTGGTGAGGTCAACCCCCCCTCCCTGCCATTATAGCTAGGCCTGTATCTCCAGTGTCATTCAGTTATATATGGAGTGCTGGACAACTTGATTCCTCAGAGAAGAGAGAGGCAGTCTTGTGACAAGGGCACGAAAAACACCAAGAGGGTTATAAGTGCCTATAAAGATACGCCACTGGGCGGCAAGGGACAAGGGGTAGGTAAATATGAGTATGAGATAAGATGCTTGATTAGGACTCTTCAACTCCCTGTCAAAGAGCATGAATGAGCCCACATAGTGGAGGGTGAAGGAATCCTCCCGGTAAAACTGAAAATGATAGAAGCAACATGGGAGAAAGAGCTTACCTTTATTCATGGGAATCACATCAGAGTAGAGTTCAGATGGAGGATATTTTTACATTTAGGTTTGCATTTACATTGCATTATATGCTGATGGGTTAGATTTTACATTTATAGGTTCATGACACAGCATCCTGAGATAGACAGATGGGTAGATAGACAGACAGACATTAAATCTAAATTTGTCTTTAGGCTGTTTTTAGCTTTCTGTAGAAAATGAATTTTGCATAGTTTCCCTTACCAGCATCGTGTCCTCAGATGTTACCATGAGACAAGGCTCTCTGTAGCCCTCTCAGCATGATCCAACACAGCTCTGAAAACAGTCCAAATGGAATAATTCATGTCTGTTTGGTCTAAATGGGAAAGCATCATTTTCTAATCGAATCATATTTCACCCCTACTAAAAGCCTCCTCAGGAACAATTAAAGATAACAAATGAACATTATCCTATTCAAACAGAACCACCAGTACATGCAGCCATAATTCTAAACCAATTGTAAAATTGCCTAACTGCAAGATAACTCGCACCCATTGTTATGGAGCCTGAATTTTAATAATATTTATTTATCTTCATTTTTAACACTTTTGCTGGAAGCATTACAGAAGACTAGAGTGCATTAAGAATTGTTGATACTGTCGTACTGCAGAAATGGTCGCTTTTCTCAGCACTATTTCACATCATACGATACCGTATAAACCTCATGCTATATGCTGATTTAAGGGAGGCATAAGAATAAGTTTTAGCCATTAGGCAACATACAGTAGTCTGCAGTGAGCAGTCCTGTGAAGACAAGAGCAGTCAGACAATGAAATTCAGAAACTGCTGTGCTAACACTTCCTGTAATGAGGTCTTCATGGGTTGTGTTCAGGACGAGTTCCAGCCCTTTAAATGATCACACCAAGGAGTTTTAATGGGTAGAACACTTTGGCTTGGCCAGGGGTTGGGCAAATAGTGCTCAAATCAGGTAATGTCCCTCGTTATATTTCGCAAATCAGGTTTCTATTATTTAAACAACACTGGTGTAGAGAATGAAATCCTGCTGGCACGCTCACACAGAGAGCATCGGTACAAGATGATTTAATGTAATGGGAGGAATAAAGCATCGTTAGCACAAATTAACTTTTGTCAGCTGAGGTGATCTTGTTGGGTGCTAATGCCACTGGCAGCCGCTGAAGGTAGCAATTTGTACGCAGGGGGTAGGGTGAAGTGGAGTGCACTCCGACGAGCATTCAGCTCCCCGCAGTATCCACGGTCACAGCCATTCCTGCTTGAGGTTTTTTTTTTTTTTTTGGTCTTCCGAAGTTCAGGCTCTGCCAAGATGAAGAATGCCCATGTTTAATTCATGCCATTTGTGTTTAACTTGGGGCCAGGAATGGCCCGCTGTCCATTAATTAGTACCGAATGGCCATTCAAAACAAGATCTGCCTTGTAAGGGTCGCCCATTTTGCTGGTCCAAGGTGGGTTGCTATGTAGGCTTTAAAGAAGCAACCACTACAAAACATGGCACAGCAAATATGTTGCGGTGACTAAAGCACTTTGATCACATTGGAAGTGAGGTATCTTTTCAGGGGAAAAATCACAACAGTGTTTCAATTATGTAGACTTGCCACAATCAAGGAATATCTGCAGTGCAATGAAAATGCATAATATAATCAAATTGTCTAAACCATTTCTATGGTTCTACACAAAGATGTCAGTTGTTGAAATGTATGCACATTTTAGAATTATGTTGGATAAATCAGCATCAACATTCACCACTAAAAAACTTTATACACAGCTTCATCAGTGCCATTTTTGTGTTGTTTTTTGTTTCTACAAACTGTATTTTCTCTTTGCTGCTTCCATTTTATGTTTTTCTAATTTTGTCAGTTGTACACACACAGAAAATATACAATATTACAGGACAAGGATTATAGGCAAAAAAACAACAGATAAACCAATAGGATAGATATATATAGAACAAGGCATGAAAAAGGAAATAAAGAAAAGGAACAAGAAAAATCATTTGTTTGCACTAATTATTTTTAGTTAATTGGTAATATGTGGTAATTGGTGTATGGTAATTGATGTAAAATGGTGACAAATACAGATAGATAGATAGATGGATAGATAGATAGATAGATAGATAGATAGATAGATAGATAGATAGATAGATAGATAGATAGATAGATGGATGGATGGATAAAGTAGGCCTATCGGTGTGAATGCACAGGTATTTAACATTCTGACTGGAGTGACAATTTATCCAGTATTCTCTGATATATCATTTAAATGTGCATGTATACTATGTTAAAGAGCAACCATTGATTCAATTTAGTGGCTGAAGGTTAATTTTTTTATCTGTCGTAAAAAAGTTCATGTGACGTACTTGAGAAGTAAGAGCCATCATCTTGATGACATATCTTAATCTGCTTAGTTAGTGAGGTCTGGCTAACAGATTAGCAGCCCGATTTGAGTAATAGACTCCTCATTTAGCCTTAATGCGTTTTGCATAGAGAGCAACCTCCCCTCATCACTCTTAAAGATGAATCGGCTTCCCAGGCAAAATTCTAAAGATATTAGTCTAGCGGTAACTGCATAAATCATAAGATTTTTACTAATGGGACCAAAGTTAAACACACTCCCTCCCTCTTAGACACACAAGGAAGATTATTATGATGTCAAGCCCAGTGGTTTTCAGCACAAAGGTCCTTCATATTTACATAATCTATTATGCTTCAACCAACCTCAGTACAATTTGTCCAGACAGACTGAAAAAAGGAAGAAGATATGGAGTATGACTAAAATAATAACCATTGTTATTACTGTTTGACCTATAGATACTGTATGGGAGATGTAAGGGATGGTGTTTACTTAAATCAAATTATTTTGCTAAAAATATTAATTTGCTTTTTTATTAATTTGTTTTACACTGATAGCATTGCACAAGGTTAGTACATGTGTGCAACATGGCCACCGGTGACCTAACTGACTCTGGCTAATTTCACAATTGGGAATGCAAAATTGATCCCAGGAGTGAATTACTTAGCCAGAGGATTAGATTAAAGTAATCTCACCACACAAGAAAAATTAAACATGGCACGACACCACAACTGCACTATCAAAGGTATCCGTCTCAGATGTTAACCAACCAATGAGAAGCTGAAATGACAACTCTGGGCCTTGAATCAAAAGGCAGCTGGTTTGTGTGTGTGCATGTGTGTGTGTGCATGTGTGTGTGTGCATGTGTGTGAGTGCTTTTGTGAGCTGCAGCCTGTCAAGGCGGGGAGCTTCTCTTCCCTTCATTAGCTATGCCTTCCCCCGTCACTCCCCGCTTCTGTGTGTGCGTGTTAGAGCTATGTGTGTGTGCTGCTCTCTCTGACTCTCAAGAAACACACACACCTATTTCCTCTCTCAAACACAGACACCTACACATACATACACGTACACACATACACACACAGGGATCTATTCTTTGTTTTCCTCTTAGATGTAGTCTTCTCTTGAAGAAATACATAATTGTGCATCTGCCATGAACATTGTTGTACACCGAAGAGCACAGCTAAATGCACACATAGGCTATCACTGCCTGACGTGGAATAGCACACAGTTGCTGTAACGTCTATAAGAGCATGCAAGAGTGTGTGTATGTGTCTATGTGTGTTCGACTTCACACGGTTTGTTTTGTTTAATTTGACAGCGCTTTAACAAGGCCCCGTGGCTTGTCAGATGGGTCCTGGATGAGCCGGAGGTGTTCTCTTGAAGGAGACGGGTAAAGTCGAGAGGTGCTTTGAACACGCCCCACTCGCCGCACACTCCGAGCGCTGCAGGCTCTCTCTCGCCTCTCTCCTCCTTTCTTTTTTTATTCCCTCCCTCTGTCTCAGAAGTGCAGAACTGACATGGAGGAGGGGTTGGGTGGTGAGGCAACATGGGTTTTGTCTGTGTGTGTGTGTGTGTGTGTGTGTGTGTGTGTGTGTGTGTGTGTGTCTGTCTGTTGGGTGGGAGCACTTCCACGGGTGGTGCTGGAAGTTTGGTTTCATGCCTAGTCCAACTAAAATCCCACTCACTCCCTCGCCCCCTCCTCAGTGGAGTCTTCAATCCATCGTCTAAACACCAGGGAACCTTTTCAAGTTTGTCAAAGCAAAGACGACTTTGGTCCTTTACACACACTCACAAACACACACACACACACCTTTCATGCCAGCTCGGAGGGGGCCACTTCAGTCCGCGACTGCATCCATGGGACGCTTTGCTCATTAAGGGAAGACAGGCCAAAAGACTGCTGTGGTTCAACACATCACCTCAGCCTAAGAGAGAGAAAGAGAGAGAGAGAAATGTGAAACATGGAACAGAACCGTGGGATGAGAGCGACTGCATCAGGCTGCAAGTCAGGGCAGCCATCAGGAGTATGTGCCAGAGGGTGATGGGAAGAGGAGACCGAAGGACAAACAAGGGGTGGAGGGCTATGTCTGTTTCCTGACAACAAACAAACAAGGCGACGAGGGGGGGGGGGAGTTGTCACAGACACAGAGGGAAGATGGTGGAATTAAGGGAACTGAACTGATCTGCTGCTGTGCAGTTCCAAGAAAGTGGCAGTGAAGCTGCAAAGCCAGATATTCACACTTCAAGCAATTGTTCATACTTCAAGAAATTAATGTAGCCAGCTTTTATGGAATATGTAACCAACAATTCTTTTTTTACTGGCTAAAACAACAACAAAAAGAATTAACTGTGGGAGAAAAACTGGTATTATGGGGCTCTCCTTTTCATAAAATTTGTCTAATCACATTGCCAAGTAACACCATGCAAAGTAACACTGCACTTTCAATAAAGACTTTAGGGATACATACACTGGATCCAGGTAGTGAAAGGAAAGCCAAATACATTTGTGTTTTTTTGCATTATTTTCTATTTAGCAGGGACATCACAATAAAGACAAAAAAATCACAACAGCCAAAAAATAAAAAATAAGAATTAAACACTTGCAAATTATATGTGGAAGACACACTGAATAGACTCCAAAAGTCTGAAAATACGGTTATTTCAGAAAATCAGTAAAATGGCATAAGAAAATATGGTTGTTACTGTCATGTACATTTAGAAATATACCAGCATTTTTTTATCTTTAGTTTACTTAGGAAAAGTCAGAAAATAACAGGCTGACATTAATGATTAACTCAATGCTTTCATCTGCCTCTTTGGAAAGAGAGGATGACTGGGAAGATCATACACTTAGAATGTTTCAGGTTTGAAAGGTTCTTGACTTATCCCCCCACAAGAGTTTTCTATAGTAAAGAGGCATCTTGGACAAAATATATGACATTTGCAGAAGTCAGATAGCATTTTCCTCAAAGCTGCAAGGAAGATAAAATCGATAATGTGATAACAAAAAGTGCCTTCAAGTTGAAAACTGTGTCAGAAATATATATGTAGTGTGTGGTTCATGTGGCATAAGGCTTCCTTTCCTTCATGTTGAAACCCTCATCCTTGCTGTCATCCAATATTAGTTCTTAGACTATGCTCATAAATGTCTTGGGGAAGTGAGACAAAAGCTTCAAATACTGCTGGTGTGTCTAGTGTTGGCTGTACAGTTTGATCTTAAGTTTGTCCCCAACCTCAGGGTGCACTGTATAGCAATGACTATAGCGGCTTTGCATATGGTCAGGTTCTTCTAAACAGAAACATCGCATTTTACATTTTTAGTCTCAGTACTAGATGCTACCCAGCACTGCCACCTATGGCCAATAAAAGAGGTCTGTTGAGAAAAGTTGATGCAAAGGTACAATAATGTGACAGTAGAGGTGAGCACTATGTCCATACTGGATCTTGCCACCATGAAATTGCTAAAGCAATTTTTTATTATTATTATTAATCTACACCACAACCATTTCCTGGTCATATATTGAACAAGAAAATGTAAAAGAATCTAACCCTAAAACACAGAGGTGGAAAATGTTAGTCATCTGTCAAGTGCCTCACTCAGTATCATTCATCTTTGTGCCTGCTTTGTCGGCATGAACGTTCAGCTTCCTCTAATGCACAGAACTTGACAGCGGCCATTTTCCATGGACGAGGGGGCTGAAGAGGCCTGTTGACCCCTCTCCACCACAATTTTCCTTCATCACACTGTGAGACTTCATTAACTTCCAGGGTAATTTTGGGACTTTTCAGAGGCTCAGCCATTATGCAGCGAGCTGTCAATTACACAGTGCTGCCGCCACCGTAATGAAATCCAATAATAAAGTGTTTAGTATGGAGGTTCTTTGAAGGCCATGCGATTGTCGTCTCAACCCTTTCCTATAGCACATATGTGTTTGACCACACTGAAAATCTGAAAGAGTATTCCTTTATATGCATCCCTCTATATGACACTTGTTCTTGTGTGAAAGATGTATAATTTTGTCTTGACATTTTTTATGAAATATGTGCAAACTAATTTCTCTAATACGACTTGCTTTACAATTCTCTATTTTTTAGTCGCTTATACATAAAAGTAATGTGTATGAAACAGCAGTGAAGATGTTTTTAGCTTCAGAACATGAGGATGGGTTTCTTAACACATCTACAGACACATTGTGTTGAACAAAGACGCTGCGTTACCAGTGCTAGCAGAGGGTATGCAAGCAATTGCTGCCCCCTACTGAGATTACAGGAGTATTTCTCTGTCGGTGTGTCTATTCCAATGATGCACCGTCAGTTTATATGTATATGGAAAAAAACAACCCAGTCCACCAATTTGTATTCCCTAAAACTGAAATGCTACTGAAATAAATTGACTGGAGACACAAACACAAGTCATTTATTTTACATTAAACATATTTACTCACCTGAAGCCAGTTCTCTGCAGAGGGCTACACAAAACAACATACACATGGTGTAGTTGACATTAACTTCTTTTGAAGTATGATTTCGTTAGTTTCCAAATATTTGAACAGATATTTACAGAGTTTCTTTTTTTTAATTTTTTTTCGGAAGACCAGTCTGGACATTTTTACTCACCTGAAGCAAGTTTCTGTGCAGAGGCAAGTTCTATATTCAGATATGGACCTACACAAAGCATCGGAAATAAGATGTAGGCCTAGTTGAGATTAATTTCTTTTTTCCAGACCAGTCTAACCATTACTTTATCTTCTTGATGTCCAAGCCAAATTACTCAAGACACGTAGAGTGTAGCAAAAGCAGAAGGCACTATGCACTGCTCTGAGCCTCATCTGCCTTCACAGATGGATGAACTTGTCTTGTCTCCTGTTTCTGTTAGTGGCTAAATGATACATAAAGTGCCCAGGCAAGTTTTCTGAGGAAACAAATGGCAATGATTCCCCACCAAATGTCAACCATGGCAGCCACGTTTGATAAGAATCTCTGTCTGACCAATTTGAAGCCCTAGTGCTCTTCACAATGGCTGGAGCTGGAGACAACCGAGGCAGACTTCACCTGCCTCAAGGCAGACAGCATCTGTGAGACAACTCAGTGGTAGTTTGTTTACAATCCACTCACATCAGGGTTAATGTCTAGCAAATGGCAAAGGTCTTCCCTTCTGGAATATAAGGCAGTCAGAACAAATGAGACACAGCCCTAAATGCCATGTCAGATAAAAATCCATGTGATTTGTGCAACTGGAATGACTACACAGTAATCTAACTCCCCTTACAGCACATTTGTGTCCGTACATGACTGTATCAAATAAATCTAAATAAAAGTCAATTAAAACAAAACAAACAAAAATAAGACACAAAAGCTGAACAGTGTGATTTATCAATATTATAAAAGATAACTATATTTTGGGTAAGAACAGCCAACAAGTGAATATGACCTATGCAGGGTTAAGTCCTGGACCAGAACCAACCAGAACTGAGTAGGATACCATCTCCTGGCATCCAAATCACACCTTGCCAGAAGTCACAGAACGAAATCAACTACATTATCTTGACTGAGAGAATACCTTTGTTACTAATCCGTGTAAGGCCTTTCTATTGTAGGAAATTCAGTAACATCTAATCTCTTCAGCCTGGTCTGTGAAGTCCAAAAATAACATTCCAGACAACGCAACGCTTAATAAAACACATTATATAGACTCTTTCCAAAAATGCATTTTCAAACATGGAGGTGTGGTTTCTAAAATGCGTTTCCTTTTTCTGACATTGGTTTTTGGACCTCCACAGCAACCATACTGACCTAACTGAACAAGGACTACCCTATTCATCCCAAATTAAATCCCAGAGAATTCAGAGTGAAAAGTTTACTCTGTACATTTCCCTGTAAAAAAAATGAGGGAATGCACTTGTAACAGAACAAAAAGGCTTTTATTTTAGAAGGCACATTAGTCAAGTACATAACATTGTTTCAAAATCTAGAAATATTAACGGTGACTTTTTATGTTTTTACTTTTTTCACAGTTTCAGACAGCAAGGAGCAACTGAAATAAACACAAATTACATTTAAATTGCACAAAAACATTAGTCCAAACTGAAATTCATAGAAAATTCATAGACTTTACACTTCAGTAGTGTAGGAAATGTATAGAAACAACAAATGGTAATTACAGCAGTTCAAAACATACACAGCTTCATTTTATTTTCAAGATCAATCAAGAGCAATTCTTTTTTCAGTGCTGTACACCAAGGCGTTTTTTAAATTTGCTCCCTTCTGAGTTGGTCATGCAGCTGTTGAGAAAATCAAGGCATCGTCGAGAATAATCCTCAGGGAAGTCTCTGAAAAGGCTCACATGGGCAGGTGTAACAAAGTCGAAACTCTGGACAGAGAGCTCCTTCCCCTGGAGCACACTAACCATCCTTTGCACGTCTGTGTGACGGATCACCCGGTCGGCTCGAGAGTACAAGTAAAGCTGAGGCCACGGAGCCGGTCGATCCATCATTGCATCGTAGTGGTTCTTGTGGAAGTGCTTGGTGATAGGATACAGGACAATCCTAAGGAGGACCACTGTCACAGCAAACAGGGCCATGAGAAGGTAGCGCACGAACACATTGATGCTGGGTCCCAAGGTTGTTCTGAGTGCACGCAGGGCCCCTTTAACATTGCCACTTCCTGGGGCACTGTCCACCACTGTCCCAAGTACACAGAGCGCACTGAACTGCTGGTCCCGCTGTAATAGCTCCACTATGTACCTATACAGCATGAACCCTCCATTACTAAACACATGGAAGAAGATTGGGTTGTTCTCCACTTCATAGTCATACAATGTCTCTAGCAGTTTTGAAGCAGTGTGCCTCAGCTCCTTGTAACCAAATGACTCTGAGATGAAGACTGTTTTCAAAGGAGCTGTATAGCGGAGAGTGACACATCCCTGTAAAAATGTTGAACAAAAACTATCGTTGACGTAAGGTAACACAAAGGTGTACAGTAATAGCCTAGTCAGTACCTTAATATTACAAAATGTCCTAATATGTTTGTTACCTTTTGCGTGTAGAGCGAACTGTATTTAACTAGGTGTTTATCTCTGCAACCAGCCCATCCCAGCAATATCACAACTGGCTCCTTTGATCCACGCCAGTGCCTCTCTAAGATAAAAAATAAGATTATAGATACAAAAAGAAACAATGGGTGGCAACATGACCGGCGCATAGGCTAGGCTAAATTTAGGCTTTGTTCGCAACGTTCCTCGGCGTAAGGTGGTATTAGTGTCCCTCGCATTGAGAAACACACCATGGGTTGTTACATTACAACAGTGGCCCAGCATTACTTAATATTACACCATGTACGATACCAAAATACGAACACTAAAAGGGAATATGACCACGTATTCGAGCTTTACCAATCGCGGAGGAGGATGCCCGAAGCAACGAGGATACAAGTGACATTTGACAGCTGACATTTCTCAAATTATCTCAATGACTGCAGATCTACACATCCCATGGCCATGAAAAGACTAGCAAACTAGTTATTCTAACAAGGTAAGCCGACATAGCCCGCAGGTCCAGAATGTCAGTGACAGCCGGTTGGCTAGCTAGCGAGCAATCTACAATAGCATTAACGTTCAGGTAGCTAACCTGCTAAATGCAACGGCGTTTTCATTTTTCTTACCTGAAATCAATGTCTCTGGGAAAACTATGTTGTAGTCTATATCAACATCTCCCATATTTAAGTCTTCAGTAATCACAGATTTCCCTGTGCCATTTATCACAACTGAACGTGTCTCACAAATTATTTCTGTTTGGGCCAGTCTGTCGGGTGCATGAGTAACAAATCAGGTCCGACAAGAGCCAAAGACAGATGTAAAGTTAGTTCCGGTTGAATTTTTCACCTATGGGATGTAGGTGTGTTACCTAAGGATGTTCTCTAAATAAGAACTTTCTTTGTGGCGGTGTCACAAATAGGCCTGACATAATTGTGTTTATTCATAAATCTGTTTTACAAATTGATGAGGAGCCTATTGTAATTCCCTGTTTCACCAAGGAACACAATTTGTTTCCCTCAACCCCCAACTTGAATGTCTGTCCATGCCTGTGATGATGATATATTATGTGATGTCCATGCCTGTGATGATGATATATACACCAACGAAAGAAATATTTTAAAAGCTAACTAGGGGCTGGGAAATGTTAGGAAATGTAGATGCCTTAATAATTCACTGGACCACTGGATGGTTGTAGATGTTTATTGAATGTATTCATGAATTGCATTCTTAAGTGCATCAGACTTTCAGGAGCCTTCTTTAGCCAGCTAAGAATGAAATAAGTGAATATACAAAAAAAACAAACTATACTTACAAACGAAGTATTCAGTGAATACAAACAAAGGGGAAAAACCAATGTGGTTATAGCAGATCTATCTGTATTACTAGGCTACATTTAAAAAACATCTCTGTAATGTATCTCATATGGAATGAAAAACAAGATTTCCTAGGCAGTTAAATAAAATGGCATATGTTTTGCCTGATGTTGCACATTTAGTCACCGGAAAGCAAAAAAGCTTTACCATCAGACACAACAGAACTCTCTGTAACATCTGATGCAGCAGCTGGAGTTGCAGATATCGACAAGTTGTTGACTCTATCAGTTACTATGGCTTTCTGCCCCAAGGTTGCGTTTGCACCCAGCTGCTGAGGCAGTACTGCAGTATCCGGGGAGATCTCAGTGGAGACGCGTCGCGCAGCAGGGAGGGAGCTGATGCTGGAAGCATCTGCTTCGCTCTCTGTCCAGCAGGATTCGGTGTCAGAGGCCGAGGAGAGGCGTGTCTTCCCCCAACGGCCGCTGGCCCGGGCACCAGATCCCACGCCCAGAGAGCACTGGCTGCTGAGGGTGGGCCGACGGGAGGAGATGCCACTACTGGAGCTGAAGGACGAGCGGAGGTCCTTCTCTCCCACGCACAGAATCATGCGAAGCATGGGGATGTGTCGGGCTATGGCCACACGGTACTTGGGGTGCGTGATGGCGTAGATGATGGGGTTATGGATGGCAGAGGCTTTGGCAATCACCGCGGGTACAGAGTTCATATAGGGGGTTAGCAAATGGGAATAACCTGCCGTGGCTGTCAGGGCAACCACAGAGTAGGGGGACCAAGAGATGACAAAGAGAAGGATGACCAGCAGAGCCACCTTGGCCATCTTCCATTCACACTGCATGCGCTCAAAAACCTTATGCGTCTGACCACAGTTAATCTCCTTCATTTCCTTCCCTGCGATTCGGATTGCCCGAAAAATGGATGAGTAGCAGCCACCGATGATGCCCAAAGGAATAAAGAAGACAAATATGAAGAGGAGGATGGTGTAGGCTCTCACGGAATTGGTAAAGGTCATGTAGTCCCAGGAGCAGGAAGTTTGAAGGCCCTCGGGGACATACGCACTCCAGCCGAAAAAGGGGGGCAAACTCCAGCCGAGGGAATAAAGCCATACAGCAGCCAGCACCATGCCAACACGCTTACGACTGACCTGGCCCAGAAACACCAGAGGCTGCGTTATGGCCAGGCAGCGGTCCATGGCTATAGTGGTCAGAGTCATCATGGAGCAGATGCCAAAGAGAGCACCGCAGAATGCGTACAGTTCGCAGGCACGCTCTCCGAACACCCAGCGTCGGTGCATGCTGGTGACAAAGAACACTGGCGACTGTGTCAGTGACATGAGGAGGTCAGCCACAGCCAGGTTCACCACAAACATGTTCCCTGGGGTCCGTAGGCTCCGACTCCGGCAGAACACGTAGATGACTAGCGAGTTTCCCAGCGTCCCTGTAATGCCCACCAGCAGGATGACCGTGCCAATGATGTAGTGTGCGTGATCCGGAACGTCCACAGTAGGGAACGGGATCCACAACTCAGCCTGCTGGCCATACATTGGCCCCTGCTGAGGCACATTGTAGCCCCCAGCAGCCAGAGCAGTCAGAGAATCCTTGAAGGCCTCAGTGCAGTTCTGGTCCCCCTGGCCACAAAGAGGGCCTCTCCTTGGGTGATAGTTCATGATACAGCTGTTTGGCTATACAAAGGCAGAAGGCAAAAACAAGCAGATGAAGAAAGAAAGCGAGATTGCTTTTGTTCTACTTCAATTTAAAATATATAGAGAAATGAAATGTATTAATTGTTGCAAGTGGTTGAGCATCCCTTCCTGCATGCACAGTGTGTTCTGTGAAAGTGCATGCCACCGGCCCCTGCATCAGCTCTATATATGTTGAGTCCAGGAGAGTATTGATTGTGGCTGCATTTTGTCTGCTTTGCTCCTCTTGACCCTGATGGATGGTCCCAGTGACGCTTGACATGTCATCATAGTATCATTGACTTACAAAGGGATGCGCCAATCTAGCCATTTTGCTGACCCTATTTATACACAGATCTATAATTTCATACATCCCACCGAAAACAGGACAGCTCTTCATTCATTTCTAGTCTCTAAGTCTCGTTGAAGTCTCTTAATGTCAGAATTCTCTAAATGTAAAATTCAGAATCTGAACGAGGTCAGTCGTACAGCATCATCAGGAGATCATGAAATGATTCAACATAATGATAAATGTTGGCTATTTGTCTCCCAGTTACAACTAGAACTAGAACTAAAAGTTGTATTAGAACAGGCAGGGAGAAGCCAGACAATCCATTGATAAACGAAAACCGTTTTGTTCCAAAATGCAGGAAATGGAGCATCAGAGTGACTGCAGTGGGCCAAATCAATTGTCCAGTGTGTGAAAATGTGGAGCAGGGTGCTTGTTCCAATACAGGCTGATTAGTGATGCCAGTACTGAGGACTGCTCACTGACCTGGACTCTAAATCTGCACTTCCCCACCTAAAGGAGTCACACAGTCTGCACAATACCAGGGCCTTTTACAGAGATCGCCTGCTTTTAACCTAGTTTGGAAACCGAGAGGTCACCTAAAGCCCACTAACAATTAATATACTCTTACATATGTGGTTGTTCAGAAGTGACAGTTGATATGAATATACTCCATTACTGACACTGACAGTCCTTACTGACATTTATTGTGGTGAAAATACCTACATAAAATGCACAGTATTTATACAAACTAATTACTTTATTAAGGTAATTATAATTATTCATTTTATTAACATTGAATGTATTACTCTAACATGGCACACTTTAGGTTATGCTTCAAAATCATTGTTACTAAAGCTTTAAATCTGATTAAAACTTTTGTTAATAATCATTAATGCCTGTGACCATTAATTCAGAGGAGTTTATGCTTACAGTTCAAGTGTTACACTGAAGCTAACAGAAACTTGGAGGAAACAAAACATGCCAAGAAACCTTTCCTGAAAATTGGTCAAGGTTGTGAAACGGCTATAAGACAAAGCTTGTTAAATACTGGAGGATTTCTGGAAGATTTTTTTTCTACTTCCTTTTACATTGCAAGGTGTGGCAATATGGCCTTGGCAGTGGTTCTACTTTCTTTTTCAAACATTCAATCAAACAGCAGCTGCAACAGGAATAGATCTAGAGTTTCCCAAAAGCATCGTTGCTATTGTTATATTGCATTGCATTGCATTGTTGGTTGCAATTGCCCATTGGCAACCAACTTAGTGCTAATTGGTTAGCAACTATGCTTTTGGGAAATGGACCCCAGATCTATTCACAACTTCTGACAGAAGTACTAACACTTCTCAGTAGTTGTAACACATTAAAAGCTCTGTTCATGTATGAAATATGACAAGTTGCTCAGTAGCCCAGTAAAACAGTTGAAGGGAAACAGGACAATAATAACAATAACAATAAAAAACTTCGCAGTTTGAAGGGCTGAATTACACAAAGGTGAAGATGAAATAGAAAAGAAGTCTTTAAGAGAGCCAATGGCATATGAGTGTAGTCATGTTACATAGCAGCTGTAGGTCTTCCTACTCGAAAGTGTCCATGTTGGTTTGTTACTCCAGTATGTCAGTCTCATGGGCGTCCATGTGCAGGTATGTCATCTTGTTGATATAGACTTCAGGGGCAATGCCTTGACGTGGTGGCTTCATAATCGGATTTGTTTCTGTCTTCTTAATATGACCAATGTCATCTTTGGGATTTGGTGCTTTTTTGTGATTGCCAGTGAATTTGAGAGGCTCATTCTCTCTCTCAGCTTTGGATATCTTTCCATATCTGCATAGGGGGACATTTAAAGCCAGGGGAATCAGACATATATGTCTATCAATGTCAGAGAAAAGCAATTGGGTGACTACAGTGGAAAGGATCCCTAGTCCCCTAGATCCCTAGACCCCTAATACCCTATATAATTTGAAAGGATGCTAGTTAAAATCCCTGGCTCTTGGTCAGGGATTATGTGCAAGAGCAATGGCAATATCCGGTTACACCAGCAGAGGGCCATGGCATCATGGAACCAGAGCTTTTACTGTCTCTAGCAACAAGTCAGGGCCCTAATGAGTGCCCATCAAAGGAGAGAAAATAGCCCTTCAATACTTACTCATGTCTTGTGGAGCCTATTAAAAGAGATCTTTCAGCTGGTGAGCAGGTATCACAAATAATAGTTTCTGCATTGGCCAAACAAAACCCATTGGACCTCCTGCTCTCTGAAAAAGTCAAACATAGAATGGTCTGAAAACTGTTACCTGAAATTAAATTGCCAACATTGACACAGAAGACATTGGCAAAGATAGACTACAGCACGATCGTTTCAATCATCACCACATTAAACCTGAAACGGTGACGGGAGAGTAGAGCAGGAGCTGCGTGGGGTCCAGGTTGTTTCCTATCATCAGGTCCATATGGGATGCCTCAAAGAAGCTCAGAACTGCTTCTGATTGAGAGTACTGTGGAAACGTTGTTTTTTTCAGTGAACACATACAGCTATCAACTGCATACGCAAAAAGATTTTACTCTTAGTAGGCCTAAATAATCACCTTGTTTGGCATGTTGACCACACTTCTGAGGAATCCCTCAACACGTTCCAGTTTCGCTCCATTGTCCTCCGCTTCTCTTATGCCGTAAAGACCTAAGCAAAGTTTTAGCATTATGTCACTTGCTTCGTTATCACTACAGTAGTCAATGCAATCAACGGTACACATATTTTAAAAGATGTGTCTAGTATTTCTATTACAACATTTAAGTTATTTTATACTGTCTAATAACAACTTCACAAGAAAGTTCTTGGTACCCACCCTCAAGTAAAAGTGATTCCGTGGAAGGTTCGATTTCCTCTGGGAAGGAGTCCCTCAACTTCTTCAGAATCCGTGTAAAATCGAACCAACTTCGGCGCAGTACCAGTACAGTACTATCAGCCCATTCAGCTCTAATTTCAAAAAAATCTTCTACTCCTCCATGATGGTCTACAATCACCGGTTCAATACCTAAAACCCAGCAGTTCTGAACATGCAGATTTTGCGCGTGGGTCGTTTCCTTCGCCATTTCACAAAATCTTTAGAATGAACAGGTTTAACGGACAAAAATGTATGACATACGCCGAAGTAATACGCAAAAGTACAAAAGTCAATAACCCATCTTGTGCGTACATAAAATATTAATAACGTATGAAGTGCGACAGTTAATGCGCGTTAGCCAGTTGAATCTTGCGCTGCTCACTCCTTGTCATCCTGACGTACGCTTCTACTGAAAAACCAACCTCCTTTCAGGATAGCAGTGATTAGCTATATGCTGTTTGTGGCAGTCGGGGTGACAAAGTTCATTAAGACGTTGGCTGTGTAACACCGTTGTCTGTGAAATAATATGGTTGTATAGTACAACGATGCCACATAGCTGCTGTTGAAGCTTACCCAAGCAAAATGTAATTTTAAGAAAACGGAGATGTCTCTTATTTCAGATCCATCTCCAAGGGTATGGATACTTTCAAATACAAGTGGGATAATCCAATTGACATTATGGGATTCCGGGTGGGATTTGGCGTTCATTTTAAGCACAAAGCCCTTGTTTGTCTCATAGGTCAAATGGCCTGGGAGTCAATCCTGCAATCTCTTCCTATTTTAAAAGCAACAGTCATCCACCCATCAAATATCAACATCAGGCATTATCAGTATCTATTAATTCAAACCTTTGTTAAACCTTTGTGACCACATTATGACAATAGTACAAACTTGCACAAATTTGCACAAACTTGTAAGGTTGTTTTATTCAGTGTCTACATGAAAGCACATTTTTTTTTTTTGTCTCAAACAAATAAGGATCTCTGAATGGATCCATTATCATTGTTATAACATTATAAAGCATTTTTAAAAAGCACTTTCCCAAAGTGGTTTGTGTGACATTTGAGCATGTAATTTTAAGAATTCATTTAATAGGGATAAAACAACAACAACAAAAAAAAAATATTAATAATAATAATAATAGGGATAAACAATAGTGACAAGATCTCCTGTCACATGTTTAACTGTGGCATATCTTCTTAATACCGGTCTTTCCTCACAGATATCAAAGAAATTACAGATGCTTGATTGCCAGTCATGCCGGAGGGAATTCAGTCAGTGGGTTTTGTTACATTTTGGCTGTCTTCTGGCTCAGAAGAGGAGAGTTCTCTGAGCTGTGGTACTTGCGTATGTGGCGGACCAGCAGCTGCCTGTCCGGAGTGGTGTATTTGCACAGGTGACATGGAAAGGACTCTCCTGTGTGATGGCGCCGCAGATGCAGGTCCAGGCTTTTCTTTTGGATGCTGAGAGTTAAGAATGGTGAGTAAACACTCTGCTCCCTAAACACACACTCTCTGTGACAACACCCCAGTTCTGGTGTTTGTGCATGTGTAAATAAACATGTATCCACATAAACATGTATGCACTTACACAAATCCACATAATATTTACCTGCTGTAAGAGCAGTACTGGCAGCAGTAAGGCTTCTCCTGAGTGTGTGTGCGCAAGTGTCTGCGTAGGGAGCTTCGGTCAATTGAGGCATAGGAACACTGGGTGCATTTGAAGGGCTTCTCACCTACGGTCAGAAAACAGAAACCTCTTGTTTAAAAAAAGTTTCCCCTCATTGCAGTGCACTGTCATGGCAACCCCCAACTAGGGAACAAAGGCTCAGCGAGAGGCTCATGAAAGTCTTAAATCTCCGGGTGTTCAACCCTGCCTTGAGGGAGATAAACCACACTGGTCCTGTCTAAAAAAGATACATGATTGCATACCTTCACATCCCCGAGTAGCTAAAGCACCAAAGGCCAGTTGCTTAATAGATGGTGGGAAGTGTGTGTTAAATACATTTACATTTACATTTATGCATTTAGCAGACACTTTTATCCAAAGATTCTTATAAAAGAGGATAACATTCAAGCTACAGCAAAATGAAAAACTAACAAAGAGTGCATATAGCTATCATGAAATTTGCCGTATTTTAAGATGAAAGTGCAATAGTGTAATAAAAGTGCAGTATGGAGAGAGATTAAGAGTGAAAAATTAAGTGCTTTCCTGGCATTCAGAAATTCAAGCCAGGAGATATTCTTGTAAGCGCTGGAAGAGCTGAGTTTCTTGAAGGTGGAGAGAGTATCTGTTGATTCTAGCTGTTAGAAGGCCATTCCACCAGTGTGGAAAAACACATGAGAAGAGCCTGGATTGACCTGTGCAAGGTGTTGGCCATGCTAGATAATGTTTCTTGGAGGAGCGAAGTGGCCGGTGGGTAACATAGAGCTTTCAGGGAACAGAAAGATCAGTCACCCTGTAGGCCAACATCAAAGCACTGAATTTGATGTGAGCGGCTAAGAGTAGCCAGCAGAGATCAATGAACAGAGGTGTGACATGCACTTTTTTTGGCTGGTTGAAAACGAGGTGTGTAGCTGCATTCTAGATCATCTGTAGCGGTCTCACAGCACAGGCTGGAAGACCTGATAGGAGCTGTTGGTTTAGAAAAGCTTGGAGGAGGAACCTCTGAAGCAGGGTAAGACGTCTGTGTAGATGGGTTAGAGAACTGCAATTTTGTTAGTAAAAAATGCAGCAAAAGTGTCAGCTGAGGTTGGTTGCAGGAGGTGGAGGTGGTGGGTTTAGTAAAGATTTGAAGGTGGAGAAGAGTTTCCTGGTGTCAGTGGCATTGTGAATCTTGTCATGGTAGAAAGCCTTTTTTTGCAGAAGTGACATGAGATGAGAAGAATGATAGCAGAGCCTGAAAATGTGTTAGTAGCTCTAAGGTTGGTGCGCATAGAGTGAAGTGAGTCATTAAGCCACATGCGAGACTGAGTGGATCGAGCAGGTCTGGTAGACAGAGAACACAAGCAATCCAAGCAGCTCAGTGTAGAACAGAGTGACTCTGTGGCATCATCAACCTCAAAAATAGGCTACACTTTATCTACTAGACTCAGGTAGCCCAGGCACTGTCATGTCAAATGGCCAAACTTCAGTGAGTTACCCAACTGTTTCTTTTTATATTCAACAAAGTAATTTCCCTGGCAAATTCTGTGGCTCAGTCTAATCTGAAAAGGGATAATTCAGGAAATCATTTACCTCTACAAGCAAGTTAGACTGATGAATCTGACAGTCTGTTTTTAGAACAGACCTGAGTAAGCCACGGAGTCACAACAGTGCCACGTGGGTGTCCCTGTCCGCTAATGCCTCACCTGTATGAACCCGGAGGTGCTGCTCGAGGGAGGCTTTGAGTCGAGTGCAGTAGTCACAGTGCGGGCACTCGAAGGGTTTGTCTCCCTGGTGGATACCCATGTGGCGACGCATAGTCATCTTTGTGGAAAACTTCCTGTAATAGCAAAACATAGCCTGTGATCATCTACTCATCTACTGTACTAACCTGTCACTACAACATTCAGTATGCTGACCAACTGTGGGATCAAATGTCGCTAGAACAATGTCTATAGAAAAAGAGGCAACAAATGTGAAATGTGTTTCCATCCACCGTAATTGCTTTATGCCCTATGGACATCAAGAGATATATCCACCCCCCTTCAAGCAAATAAAATGTATTACTCGCTTTAGGAGACTGATGCGCATTTGCAGTTGTTTCCAAGAGAGAGTTTCTTATTCGAATGACTAAAATGTGAATTAACAAGTTGGATGGAAACCCAGCTTGTGTAAGGTTTCCTGAGAAATAAAGATGGTGCACACTGGAATGCTACTCTACAGTCAGCAGCAATCTAAACTAACTGTTCTTTACAGACTTCACCTGTCACAAAGGGTGCAGCAAAATTCCTTCCTCCCTCCTGTTTTCTTCTTAAGACTAATAGTCTGTTCTTGAGGGAGGCCATTTCTCTGGCCTTTCCTCTCCTTCCCCGTATGTCTTTGCTTGGTTCTCTTCTGTACTGGCTGGTACCATGTGTCTGGCTCAAATGTCTTTGGCTTTTGTGAATTCCTGTGCAATATCAAGGAGAAACACTGTAGTCACAAACAAATGTTTCCAGATGGCTTCACATAATATGGAAAGATGAATGCTTTTTTCAGAGAAACATACTCATTCAGGTGGTTATGTAGTTCTTGGCCATTTTTCTTCCTTTTTCCCAGATTTTTGTGTTTTGCCCGAATATGCCTGTGAAGCTTTTTCCAAGACTTTTCTAAAAAGCGTGAAGGCACAGTAACATATATCATACTCCAATAAATTACAAAATCTACACAATTATCTTATCTACACAAATGATGAATTTGTACAGCTCATCCTTGAAGTCATAAAGTAATGTGAACACATTTCAATACCATATTGTGACAACACAAGTTTAAGAGCTTTAAATACATTTTGCAATGTTTTGATTTGCTATGCAATTTTGCATTCTGTTTCTCAATAAGTTCAATTTACACAGTTAACCTAGCATATTTAAAACATTTGTTCTTAGAACTTGTACTGTTAACATATTTCACATGATCTGCAGTATAATCCCTACCAATAAAATCACAAAGTGGACATTTGAACCCTCCTCCTGTGCAATGGCAGTGTTTGTGCAGCTCAAACTCTGACATAGACTGGCACCATTCCTGGCAGGAAGTGCACTTTAACAGCACTGTGTGAGGTTGCGTCTGTGCTCGCTTCTGCCGTTTATGCTTCTGCTCGTGGGCACGGCACGCATCCTCGCACTGAAACACCTTATGGCACGCTGTGCACTTGTGCGGCTTGGCACCTCTCCTCTTACTGTGCCCCTGCCAATGGTGCTCCATGTCCACCCACTCCTGGGTCTCCACACCACACTGAGGGCACCTGAACTCATGCGGCCCATTGTGGCACTTGAGATGCACATCCAACAGACTGCGGTTTGACACCACCACCTGGCAGAGAATACAGGATATGCTGCCATCCTCCTCAATTTGTTGAAGTGTCTCTGGAACAGAAAGGCCGGTTTGTTTATCATTTAGGAAGTCCCCAGGGCCCTGTGTGCCAGAGGAAGGCTTACGTTTAGAAACACTGGGCTGTTGGTGGATCCTGTTGCTGGAGATGCGACACAAGCCTAGGGTCATGAGGTGTGCTGACTGGGCCATCTCCTCATCATCAACATCTGAGTCCAATCGACAGGACAGAGCATTGGGCAAGTCTGTGCTGGCTGTAAACAAGGTACTCACCTATGAAAGTGAGAACGGAAAAAAGAATTTTAGCTTCAATTACTAGTAGTATAGTAATAGTATGATGCTTTTTTTATTCTACAGTCTCAGTATTAGCTATATTCAACTACTAATAATGTATGATACCAGGGGGAACTTCTAAAAGTTATGCCTATCTGGTATAACTGCTGTTATACCAAATATGAACGTTTCACACGTCAGCTACAATTACACAATATTGACCTTCTAAAGAAAAGATGATTAGGCCTGCCATAGGTGATAAAGTGAAAACATTAGGCCTATTTTACAATATTCTAGTCATACAAACTACACAGTGCTCACCTCACAACTCTCCTCCACCTGAAGACTGCCCTCCGAGTTAGAGCTGAGGCCCATATCGCAGGACTGAGGACTCATGTTCTGAAGCATCCCATACATAGGCAGCAAAAAGGACATTCGCTCTAGTCCGATGTGGTCCATGTGGTCTTCGCCATCTTTGGAGTGCAGCTCGCCATCCAAGTCATAATGAGCATCGTTCTGATTGATATCCTCACTCTCTTCAACCTCCAAGCCAACATCTGAGCTCTCACCATCATCTTTTTCCAAACATGTCAGAGGACTGAAATTGTGTGTTTCAGCCACATGGGTACTGATGCTGGCTTTAATACTGCTGGTAAACTGGCATACCCTGCAACGATACACCTCCACTAGGAAGGCCTCCACCAGACTTGATACCCTGGCCTCCAGCCCCTCTGCTGAGCTGCAGTAAATGTGAGATGTGATCATGTCCTCTGCCAGGCGCAGAGTCACTGGTGGGATGTCTTGGTAAATATCTTTGAGCCCATTCATTCTGGAGGAAAAGTAGAAGAGCAGACTATTACCACTCTAACAACAAAACTAGCAGGCCATACAACTGAAATAAGACACTGCTTTGCATAGACAACGTTGGAATGGAATCGAAACAGCTTTCTGAAATCACACATGATCATGCTAGTAGTAGTCTAACTTGCTCACGATGTGCCCCGTAAGGGGGTAATAACGCTCATTCATTGTGATATAGCCTAGCCGCGGAATGCAAGATATGTCGCCATGTGAGGATGCTAGGCTTCTCATGAACTCTAAGTTAGGATTACCTCAATTGAGGGCTCGTCATGTAACATGTTGTGCTTCTTTTTTAAAAAGTTCAACTGCAAAGAAGAAGGAAAGTTAATTGTAACACATGGAGCACATGTTAATGCAACCCGACCATCTTCACAACCACAACACAACACACGACGCCGAATACAGGAAGAGAATTTAGGGATCAGGACTACTTTGTTTTATTTTAGTCGTAGTAGGCCATTATGGATCTAACATGTACTTTGCTTGGCAATACATATCTGTAGCTAGTTTATCAATATGTATTTTGTGCCAGTAATATCGACAACAAAAACACATGTATATATTGACGAATCAATATCATTACGAGACAATATCATTACATTTTTCGTGTGTTTCGATTTTTGAAACTACTGGATGGTGCCTTGCTGTGTTTACCAGTCGACCTTCCTCTCTCGCGCATGAGCAGATGTAATGAAGACACAATGAAAATGGCTGACATGGAGACGCTTGTGTTTGACAGTAGCCGAGAACATGGGTAAGATACGTGTAAAGCTACGACCCATTTTGCATTGGCGTTACCCAGGAATACACGTTAGTCAACAACAACGAAAAGGGTTAACATCAGTAGTACCTGCAGCTGTTTGATTCCACGATCGTCTTAAATTAATGTATGCTAATGCTAGTCAACAATCAATTACTAACAATAATGTAAACGCCGTTATGCTAAACTGTAGTCGGTCCTGTACTTTAGCCTGCTAGATAGGTATCTATGGCTTCCTTGATATTTGATGTCACTTGTCAACTATAGAGGGTGAACAGCGTCAGTTTTAGTGTGATGTTCCTCTCGTCAACAGTGAAGTTAGTCCGCTGGCGCTGAAAGTACAAGTTGGTGGATGGATGGAATTAGTTCCTGTTTAACATCCGATAACCTCAACGTTAGATGTCTCCAGTCTTAACGCCAACCGTACCAGATACGGTTGCTAAATATATTGACATCATATTTGCTTAAGTTGACCAGTACATGACAGTAATTGGCCAATACTATCTTTTCAGGGGAGAGGAACCAGAGAGTTCGGAGAGAAGTGGAAATGAGGATAATGGTGATTGCACAGGAGAGGACTTGACAGGAGATGGAAAAGACGATGTCGGAACGCATGACCCTAAACCCAAGAGAAAGAAACACAAACACCGCAGCAAACACAGGAAACATAAACACCCATCTCCAGAAGATAAGGAACGCAGACACAAGCACAGACACAAACACAAGAAGCGCAAACACAAAGATTCAGCTAAAGGTGCTGATGCGGTGGATAGCTTCCTGGAGGGTGAGGAGGATCTCTCCCCTTCCTCACTGAAGAGACCCAGGCTGGATGACCTGGCTGTTTTGGAGGACCTGGAGAAGCAAAGGGCCATGATTCAGGCTGAGCTGGACAATGAGCTAATGGAAGGCAGGGTACACTCAGGCATGGGCCTCATCCTGCAAGGCTACAACTCTGGCTCGGAGGATGACGGCGAGTTCCAGGAGAGAGTATGCAATGGAGAGCAGCCAAGGGGACAAGGTGGCACACGTTCGAGAAAGGAGGCTGGGAGGAGTAGGTGGGACTTCACAGATGAACCCACTGGAAGCAAGTCCAGGGAGCGCGAGGTGAAGCAGCACAAGGATGAGAGAAGAAGGAACAGGAGTGAGCCTGAGTCGGACAGCAGGCATCAGGAGAAAGCCCGCAGGCGGTCTCAGGAGAGGACCTCCAGAGGTATGGACCAGCCCTCCAAAGAGAGAAGAATGTCAGCAGAGAAAGTGGGCCAGCGCTCCCAATCACCCGAGGTCCAGCCAGTGGGCAGCACAGTGAAAAGACCCTCCTCGCCCTCCACCAAGGTAAAACCAGAAGAACAAAAAAAATCCACGCGATCCAAATCAGGCGATAGGAGGAGTCGGTCCAGGGAGAGGCGCTCCCGCTCCAGAGACTGGAGGGCCAAGTTGCTCGAGTCTGAGAAAGAGAGGGACAGAGACAAGAGGCCAGCCAGGTCCCCCACCAAAGAGACATCGTCAGGGAAAGAGAACCGATCGCCCAGCCGCAAGCGGGCCCCCAGCCCCCAGCAGCACAGTGCTTCCCCCAGGAGAAGGGAGCACCACTCCCCTCAGCGTGCTGACAGGAGGTCTGCCCAGAGTTCCTCCGCATCCCGCCACAGATCTCCAGGCAGAAGGGGGCGCTCGCGTTCTCAGGAGAGAAGGAGAAGGGAAGTAGACCGCCTGAGACCCTCACCTGTCAGGTACAGCACATTTTAGGTTGATATCTTAGAATCCTAGACATTGGTTTTGTTCACTTTTAGCTTGTGAGGTGGGTTCCTCCAGCGTATATACAGCTATACAGCACAATTTACTGTTTCCTAAATGTTACGTTATATTTTATGTATTTGTTTTTAACTGGATAACTGCATTTACCACTGAAGCAGTAATTATGCACGTTTCTCATTTCAAACATCATGGGCTTATTCTGCTATCAGTGCATTTTCCAGTTACTAGTCTCATCATCACTGTGTCACAGAGGCCGACCACGTGAAGAAGTGGCCATGAGAGGCCGAGAAGGGACAAGGGAGATGAGCCCCGCATCAAGTGGTAGACGAAGAGTCAGCCGTTCACCCCAGAGGCGTAGATCGCGCTCTCCCAGGAGACGAATCAGCAGGTCCCCTCTTAGACGCAGGTGGGCTGGGCATGACATTTCTATCATCTCAACATTATCTCCACTTTCCATTTCATTCTTCAGACACTTTTTAGTTGAAGTGCTTTTGTTTTGTTTCGCATGAGTCTCCCCATCCCATATACGTTTTTTTTTTTGGAATCCCTTTGAATACTGAGATGGGCTCTTTTGTAATGCAGGTCTATGGAAAGGGACAGACTGGCTCGTAGACTGCATCGGCGCTCTGGTTCACATGAGCGTCAAGGGAGACGGAGCCGTGACCGAGAGGACAAGTTCAAAGGCAGCTTGTCGGAAGGCATGAAGGCAGACCAGGACGATTCTGATGATGAAGTGTAAGCTCCATCAGGCGATTATGTACTCTTATGCAAGCCCAATAAAGATTTTCCATATTACAAAGATGTATGGAAAAATTTAACACACATGGTTTGGCTTGTGCACCTGTGCAGGTTGGAGGACTTTGAGGTGGACGAAGAGGATGAGGAGGCTCTCATTGAACAGAGAAGACTTCAGCGTTTGGCCATAGTGCAGGTATGTGGCACAGTTAGGCCTTATGCAACTTATCAAAAAGTCTTTATTTACCTTGATGATTTATCATGATGGCTTGCTAGTTCATTATAAATACAGTATAATAAACATCAGACTCCCCCAGTAGCTACACTCTTTAGCACTGACTTAAGTGAGTGTTACAAGTCAGTGTGTCGCACATCCTCCTGTCTTCTGTGTTGTCTCGCTGTGTAAAACTTCTTCCTGATTCTTTTTTGTGTGTTTTTTTACTGGCAGAAGTACAAGGCAGGGAATGAGGACAGTAATATGTCAGGACCCTCGGAGCCCAACAGCCCCCAGAGCACTCCCCGCAGCCGCTCGCCGTCTCCCGATGACATCCTGGAGCGCGTGGCCGCCGACGTCAAGGAGTACGAGCGTGAGAATCTGGACACCTTCGAGGCCAATGTCAAGGCCAAGCAGAACCTTTTGGCTCAAGAAAAAGAAGGTATAAAATACACATGATGGCACACCGTATTGAGCTATCACGCCGTTATTCCATGCAATATTAGGAGTGCATAATGAAATAAACTTCTAGATTTCTCTGTGAAGAGATGTTCTAACATACGGTTCAGGAAACTCATACATGAACTAATGAAACGTTTAATCAGTTGTGCTAGTTTTTGGTGTTATGCTTTTGGAAACCAAGGCTGCAAGTACAGTATCACCATTGCAAATGTTTACATTGAGAATGGCAATTAGCAACACTTGTCCTCTCCCATTACAGGCTCCAGTGTGAGGAAGCCGTCAGCACCGGATATGTTTACAGAGTCCGATGATATGTTTGCAGCCTACTTTGATGTGAGTGTTCAGTACCCGATTTTCATTGCACAGGCCTTTGACCTTCACTTGGCTCTCTGAATGCAACGTTTGTGAAAGCGGATCTGCACGGGTTAGGTTACGTGCGACCTGTATGAGCTCTTGTCTTTTTGTTACAACCACTGTCCATGTCCAAACAGTTCACCATATGGACTTATCAAATTCCATGGTGCCATCAGGTGCCTCTGAAAAAGTGGAGACGTGTTCTACCATCACATTATTTTGACAGTGTCTTGTCTGGGTAAATTCCCTCCTGGCATGAAGGTTTCATTGGTGAATTCCCAGGTTAAATACAGTAATTGTTTAGTAGATGATGAAACTTACTTTAGAGCCTTTAAAGAGCTGACAGAGAGAGTATTTGATCTCAAAAGAATAGCAATATAATATAATGTAATACAATTCTATTTTAACTTTGCAGCCATGTTGGGAATTCTCAGTCCTATAACACAGTGTATTTATGGGACATACATTCCTCTGATTTTTTTATTGCATTCAGAAACACGCTTTTCCACAAGCTTTGAATATTTGTTGACAGAATAGTTGATTTTATTGCTCAGTTCACCATTTCATGAATATAACAGAGGAGTGAGAGGTTGGCACATTAATCATTCAAATAATGAGATGAGCAGAAACAAACATTTGCTTGATTAAACCAACAGTAGGGAGCATTATTCAGCAACAACACAACAACAACTAAGGACCCAGTTTTGTAGAACTGGAGAAAGAGAAGTATGTAGAGTTCGTTGAAGTTTCAGTGAGTTTGCATAGTTCACCTATTGTGTGGTGAAAACAGTGGCCATGTTCTCTGTGCAGAGTGCAAGGCTGCGGGCAGCTGGCATTGGGAAAGACTTCAAGGAGAACCCCAACCTCAAGGACAACTGGACTGATGCAGAGGGTTACTACCGTATGTTTGATTCGTCCTTCAGAAGATACTGTTGAAAATTGAAAATTGTGTGGGTTTTTTTTTGTTAGAAGATGAACAAGTTGTTCTGTTTATTTCCTTTCCTAGGAGTAAATATTGGGGAGATGTTGGACAAGAGGTATAGTGTATATGGATACACAGGACAGGGTGTGTTCAGCAACGTGATTCGTGCCAGGGACATGGCCCGTGCCAACCAGGAGGTGGCTGTGAAGATCATCCGGAACAATGAGCTCATGTGAGTTGGTCTGACCAGCCTCACTCTCTTTTACTGTGAGACTCCAGTGTTGTTAGTCTGTTTACACCATCAGTGTCTGCAAATTTGATCAGAGTGCTCCATTCAGCCCTGCACAGTAAGCAGAGATGGTCATGATGTAAATGTCCAAAAATAGCAATCTAATTACTTCAGTTGGGCAACTGTAATTGCAAGCAAGAAGACACATGTTTATCCCTTCTGCACTTTCCTTTGCAGTTGTCAGAGAAGAACCTGTATCTAGTCCTTTTTCATTTAAACCCCTTTTAAAATGATGAGTGACCTCAAAGAGGATCTTTTTTTCCCATATCATACAGCCACTCTTTCCTTCTCTCACTGTCCCATTCCTTGTGTTTTGGTTCAATAAATGTTCACAAGTGTATGTGGTAGGCAACTAATTATGCAGATTAATTTGGTACATGGTACACCCAGCCAGCCTTCACACATTCCAGACAAACATACAGTGAAATATTTCATGTTGTGGCTCAGACTTAAAGGTGCGTTCACCTTCCAGGCAGAAAACTGGACTGAAAGAGCTGGAGTTCCTCAAGAAGCTTAATGATGCTGACCACGATGACAAGTTCCACTGTCTCCGGCTCTTTAGGCACTTCTACCACAAGCAGCATCTTTGCTTGGTGTTTGAGCCACTCAGGTAAAAGGCCCTCCTGCAAGTGGCACATGGACCATTTCCATGCTAGACCACACTCATATGTGTTCCCTATGTGGCACAAATGATTACTCATGGTTGTCGTGTCATGAAACAAAGGCTGAGAGGATGTTGCTGTGTTCGTCTCCTGAGAGCTTAGATGACATAATCAGCTCTCACTTTATCAGCTTAAAGAGTCTGCACTCACCCTGACAGCAGAGAATAATGTGTGTATCTGTGTGTGTGTGTATGTATGTATCTATCTATGTATCTGTGTGTGTGTATGTGTGTGTGTGTATATATATATATATATATATATATATATATACATACATACATACATATGTATGTATGTATGTGTGTGTGTTGTGCTATTCTTTGGCTGCAGCATGAACCTCCGTGAGGTGCTGAAGAAGTATGGAAAAGATGTGGGGCTGCACATCAAGGCTGTGCGCTCCTACAGCCAGCAGCTCTTCCTGGCCCTTAAACTGCTCAAGCGCTGCAACATCCTCCATGCTGACATCAAGCCAGATAACATTCTGGTGAGTGACCCACACTTTTTGGTGTGGCAATAAAGTCTTATCTTAAAGGCTTATCTGATGCAAGATGTGTATGATCAGATTCTGTCGTATTCACATATCGATTGATGGTGTAACGTGTTCTTTTTAGTTAAATACCACTGTTTAAGAGAACCAGATTGAATGTTTACAACACTGTACCCATGGGTTCCTTGAAATAATGGTGTCACTGAGAGCCTTCACGCTAGGCATGCCACACCTGGAACACTATGGAAGAATTTGTATTTACCCCTCCGTGTCAACAATGAACAACATTTAATGCTAACTGTTGAAAAAACTATCAGTAAAAAGGTTATTAATCCTGTCTCTCTACACAGGTTAATGAGTCCAAGACGATTCTCAAGCTGTGTGACTTTGGGTCAGCATCCCATGTGGCTGATAACGATATTACACCATACCTGGTCAGTCGTTTCTACCGGGCACCAGAGATCAGTAAGCAGCTATTACATTCTTTAGTGATTAACTGTTGTTTTTTATTCACACATAGTTTTCAGTTTTAAGTACTTAGTTGGACATGTAACTAGTCCCTATTATTTTGACGCACATCAGGTTTTGGTCAGATCAACTTCATGGTCACATTGCCTTCATGGTCAAAAGTTGAGTTAAAAAAAAAAAAAAAACAACTTTATTTATACTCTCTCCACAGTCATTGGGAAGCCGTATGATTATGGAATCGACATGTGGTCAGTGGGATGCACTCTCTATGAGCTGTACACAGGGAAGATCCTCTTTGCAGGGAAAACCAACAACCACATGATTAAGCTTGCAATGGACCTAAAGGGGAAGATGCCGAACAAGGTAAGGTTTGATACGTGTGACTGTCAGTTATTCCAAGGGCATCTCCTCAGATGCTTGTGCTCTATAGACTCTAAAACAAGCCCAATTTTACAGCCTTATCACCCATGTAAAATTTCAGATAGCCAGGCTAGCGCCACAGTAGTACCTTGGCTCAATATTGTATTTTGCTAAGATACTACGTCAGGGAACTTTCCAGAGGCTGCGGATGCCACAACTACAAATATGTGAACATAAGTTGAAGGTAGAACCAATAGGTTTAAAATTCACATGAAGTGCCCACCCACTGCGAAGTGGACATATGCCTATCGAGAGTGTTTGCATATAGTAAAAGAGTGTGGTTTGCATATAGTAAAAGAGTGAGCAGTGTCAAGTCTAACAGACTTGACACTGCTATTGAGCTAATTTAGATTAAATCACCATAGGTCTGTGTCTGTGTGAAAGTTTGCTGATTGCTTAAGAATTGTGCTGTTGAAATTGCTGTAAGATATTGCAGAATCCGAAGGCAGTTGTATTTCCTCAAAAACAATCTTTTAATGGCCGTCAGCTTGCTTATTAGTCAAAAGTAAGCTCTTGCTATTCTTGCATTGAAAGAGCCCTTATTTGTTTGACAGGATTAGAGCATGGCATTGGTTTTTACACTTGTTATAGCATCATTTGGCTTAAGAACACTCTTTCTGTCCGTTTTGATGGTTATGCCTCAGTGTCATGTGTAAATATATATCTGAAATATGTTTGTGTCTCTCCACAGATGATTAGAAAAGGCTTGTTCAAGGACCAGCACTTTGATCAGAATTTAAACTTCTTGTACATAGAAGTAGATAAGGTTACTGAGAGAGTAAGTACATAATTTATTCTGATATGCTCAATGGAAAAGTAGTTCACCTAAGTTTACCATCCTTATTACCAGTTGCATGTACTTGCCTTTGTCAAGTCAAATCCTGTCTGCCTGTATGTATGACCACCCCACCTTTGTTTTTTTACACCCCCCCCCCCGCCCCACCACCACCACCACCACCACCACCACCATACCACCACCACAACCACACCATCCCCTTTCCAATTTTGCTGTTTCTCTCTTCTTCTCCACTGGCTCTTTTTTCCATCCAATCACAGGAGAAGGTCACCATCATGAGTACCATTAACCCCACCAAGGACCTGCTAGTCGATATGATTGGCCGCCAGAGGCTTCCAGAGGACCAGCGCAAGAAAGTGGTGCAGCTCAGAGACTTGTTGGACCAGATTCTCATGCTGGACCCAGCCAAGAGGATCAGCATCAACCAGGCTCTGCAGCACCCCTTCATCCAGGAGAAGATCTGAGATTACTCAGCACCCCACGGGACTCATGAGGACACACACTTAAGTACTACAAATCCTGCCCAAAACCTGCTGCAAACAGTACATTTGTATCAGACATTCTTGACATTTTTTTTTTTTGTAAAGCAGCAAGCTTTTTCAAGCTTCTTGTTTTTTTGTGTGCGGTAGTGTATCAAATCAGGGGTGTAGAACAGCATTTTAGTTTAGTTTCTTTTATTTGATTTTCTTGAAATGGTTGCTGTAAAATATCAAGAACTGCTTTAAATTCTACTTTAATAGGACGTTTCCGAATCTAAGATGTCTGTTCCACATTTAAGTTTCATCATAAGTGTAATATAAGCTTAGCTTTTTAGCATTTGGAGCAAAATTCCTCAGAACTATAAACATGTTTCATTAAGCTGTTAAGAACCTGGTTAAAAGGAAGAAGGTTGCTGGGATCATTTGAAGTCTGCAAAGTCTGCAACAGAAAATGTCAGTGGCCTTTACAGGGACTGTACATGTATTTAAGTTTATGTTTTTCAGTTTAGAGTGAAGTAGAACCGCCTGTGTATTGGTGAGGTATGCAGTGTGGTCTTGGTAGCCTGGTGTAAGATCAGCATAAATGCTGTGCGTGTCCACGTCTCCCTCAGGTGTGAGAGCGAGAGCACCTACCCCTTTCCCACCCACCTCCAACGGTGTGCAGGTCGACCGCATGCCCTCGCTGTAGGTGTCTCTGCCCCAATTTGGCACCTTGGGGGTTCCGACTGGTGGCTTACCTGCAGGGAAGGCCTCCCCTTTTTCAGGCAGGTTGTGTACCACTTACAGTATACTGAAGGTAAGCATACATCGCCCTCCCCTCCCAAAGGCCCTGCAGTCAGTCAGATCTCCTGGTGTTCTTGTCACATGTTAATGTTCATCATGTGGACGTCCTCTTACTATTCACTGATTCTATTGTTTGGGGTTTGTGCAGAATGTTACCTGCATGTTACAAAACTTGGATGGAAGGGGCACTTCCTTTTTCCTTTTTTCAGTACTGGTGTTTCTCGTCTGTTTTCCGGTTGATTGCACACCATTCCAAATACAAAATCAGCAGAAATACGAGAGAACACTTGAGTGTAGCAGTGTCCAGAGAGGGAAGGGTGGGAAAGGGGGAGGGGGGTTGCAGCGCCTTCAGTGTACTGTTGCCTCTGTACGACCCCTTTAGCCACTAATATGCAGTGTGCTCTCCCAGTTTCCATGTCATCATTGAGATGGCTGAAACCGCACATTGATATGTTTAAACTCCAGTTATGTCTCCTGCACTACCCCCTGTGTTTCTTTCAGACTGAATGTGCACTTTCCAAAGGCTGTTTAAAATGCTTTTTTTGGCTATCCTATGTTTGTATGTGTTTGTGATCATGTTGTCTTTTGATACAGGGATATTCCTGATCTGGTCTTTGAATCTGCTTGTTATGAGCGGTAATTGCTTCTTTACTTTATTTCTCAACCATGTTTAGGCCACCTTTGGAAGTTCTGAATAAATTTACAGAAAGCAAAATAGCCACCATTATAGTATCCAATCGTAATTGTTTAACTTTTTCCTCTTTTTGTTGTTTTTTTTCTCCCTCTCTCTTGCTCCTGCATGTTGACTAAACGGTTTGACTTTATTGTCAATTCACAGCAAATGTGATCTATTCAAGACAAAAAAAATAAAGAAGTTGTGTGAAGAGAGTAATGACAAAGAAAGTATGAAGACCTCCGGTCTCTCATTTTCAAACAAGGCCTTCAGTCAGTTTCAGCAGTGATTCCTTGGCTTCAGGATTGACTGAATCTAAAACACTCTCTAAAAGGCCAAGGCCATCTTCTCTCTATAAGCAATAGACTCTGTGTGCATTGCAGGAATCAGTAGAGCATCCAGTTGTGTATTTCCCACCACTAACTGTTGTTTGTGATGTCTTTCCTGCTGTCCCCCCCTACCCACCCACCCACCTACCTCCATCCCCCTGGTTGCTGAGAGAGAGGCAGAGGCCCAGTATGCCCCCACCAGCCCAGCGGGGCTCTGCCTTGTGCACCACCCTCCAGAGCCTGCCTCTGCTTTCACTGAGATGACACCTCCACAAGGCTACTCACCCAGGTCATTTCTAATGGCATGTGTAGATGAGGGCCAAAGCCATGTTAAGAGTTACTTCTGGTCAAGAAGATAGGACATTAACTGAGAAAGATGGTGCCCTCTAGGGCACTATCATGGTTGTCAATTGCATACTTTACTATTACTAAGGGCTTAGAGGTGATTTTGAAAGGCTAAAATGTCTACTGAGGCACATTATTTAAAAAGACTACACTGCAGAAGCAGAGACTTGGATTGGGTCTACATGCGTGTGTATGAAGCAGCAACTTCCTAATCTAACACGTAATTGTGGAGATGTGTATCCAAGTGTTTTATGTAGGATAATATCTTGAGGTCGTTTCACCAAAGCTGTGACTTGTGTAACTGCTGGTCACCAAGCAGCCACTAAATCTATGACCCTTTATCTGTCTGTAGAAATATGTGATCGGTTTAATCTAGTGCCTGTCATACTTTACGGATAGGCAATACAGGGAATATCCTCGTACATATGAAATGGACTTTCAGGTGATTCAGTCTGTATTTTCTCTGTAAGTCTATAAGTATACAGCACAATGCTGGTTCACGTATTCTCTGTTTTAGGTGCAGTCCCTTAGAGAAGGCTCACAGGGAACCTCTACTGGACAAAGGTTTCTGTTCTAGAGAGCGCTCTTTTTTTAAGTTTGAACATGGCTGCAGTTTGCTATTGTCCCTTTAAAGACTAGCAATTAACACCCGGTTTAAGAATAGTACATTGTAGTATACTATTATGATAATTATAAGTATGTATTTCACATGTAGTACTGACTTGAGAAAGATTTACATGGTGACATTACAACACTTGATCTATAAATAATTATTTGGCATATCTATGCCAAGTCATCAACATTGAGGTAATGCCTTTCTTCTTTGCTACTGACCAATATGTACATATACAAGTATGACTACTTTGGTGACCAGAAATATTTGTGTTTTTCAGGGTAAGTCAGCTTCCTCACTTCATTGTTTGACCATACAAGACATCAAGTCCCAGTTTCCCATCTACTGCCCGGTGACAGGAGTCTAAAGCACATCACTTTATCTTGGAGTCTATTATTACATCACTTTGGTCCAGGCATGAATGCATGAACATACATAAAAACTATAGGATACATGTCTTAAAAAAGCATGAACATACATTGAAACTGTAGAGTACATGTCTTAAAACTTAAAAAATAAATTTGGAATAACTATAACCTTTTTCTAGTCTTATCAAGTTATTAAATGGATATAACCATTGTATAGACTTTTCCCCTAAAATAATCTGTTCACTAACTATGATGGTGACATCAAATAACATTACCTATCACTCTTACTTTTATGTCCTTTTGTTAAACCAGTGTGAGCCCTCTTTGATATTTCTTTCTTGGTGGCTTTTTGATGTTTGGTTTTATTGAGGGAAGTCAGTTTTGGTGAGGTTGGTGAACCTGAAGTAAGGCCTGGCACAAGTTTTTCAGCACTACGCTCAGGGCATGAACAAGGCCTGTTTGAGGTTACAGGTCGACGTTTTGGACCAGTCTTAGCCCTTCGCTGCTTAATTTGAACACCTGATGTTGTCATCTTGTGAGTCACGGAAGCATTATCTGAGGGAGCCACGTCTGTGGAAACAGACACTGCAGACCTGCACTCTCTTCTTCCTGAGAACTCTGATCGGGGGTCAGCGGGGTCCGGTTTCCTCTGACGTGAGCAGCACCTTGTGATGGGGACTGCCGTAGCGGGACGTGATCGCCCTGTCCTGAACCGTTCTTTCAGCACTGTGGCAGCTTGAAGCCTCTCCAGCTCGATCAACCGTGAGACAATAGCAGAGATGGAGGCGTCCTCCGCGTGCAAACTGGACCATGCTCTCTGCTCCCTTTCGTCAGGCGGTGACGGGCTCGGAGTCATATGCAACCACTTCAGCGGTCCAGGCAGAACCTCAGGATAAATCTGCCAAGTCTCTGTGGCCTCTCTGCTTAGGATGTGGTCTGAGTCCCTATCAAAGATCTCAGGTCTTAAGTGTATCTGAAAAGGGCTATCCCAGTGAGAATGTGTGTTTCCCTTCTCCTGATCAGAGATATCGCTGTCATTCGAGTGGCTGCCCGTTAATTCCCCTGGGGCAGTGTCTGCACCCCAAAGTTCAGAGATGTTCATCCAGTTTCTTCTGACCCACCATCTAGTCTTGAGCCCCTGACTGTTTGACACCGGGACTGGGGGGATTCTCAGCAAAGCAGCACTGTGGACTGTGTCCTCTTGTGGCTGCTGTATTTCTTTCTGCGGCTGGAGAGACCTCAGATGATCACGCCACCTCTGAGTCAGCAGTCTTGGTCTCATGCTGGAGAGCTCCTCCATGCTATGTCTACAGAAGCAAACCAACACAAAACATTTTCAAAATTAGAGACTGAATCAAACCAATAGTGTCACTCCTGGAGGAAATTGCTGAGAGTGCACAGTGGAATTATATTCCCAGTAAAGTGGTGCATTACCTCAGGCCTCATTCACACACTTGAGTAGACAGACAGTCATCCAAGTTGCAAAAGTATGGAGGAGTTCATGTGCACTTACATTGATGAAGCTGTTTCTAAGTTCCTATTGCAGCGAGAGTCGCCCTTTTTGAAACTTGCATCGTCTTTTGGCACCTGTGGCAGAACCTACGATGTAATGTGTTTATTAACGGTTCCTTCCAAAATTGGCTGAACGTTTGAACAAATGCATCTTCACCCATTACAACAGTAATCAACAGCAGGCCTACCTCGTGATTTGTTTCTTTTGAGATGTCAAGTTCCTCAAGGCGACACACTAATTGGGAAATGTAGTCATCCTAACATGTAAAATTAATAATAAATCAGAAATGCTCGAAGAAAATGTGAAAGTGAAAACACTTCAGTGAAAAGGTCAGTGGATGATGTTAACCCATTCGCAGATTGTCAACGTCTGTTTAAACGAGCAAGACTTAACCTCATTTGTTCTAAGATTGAAAAAAAACACCACGACAAAGAATTTGTTCTCATTACAAACACTACAACAAAGAATTTGTTCAGATTACATGGGCTACTAAGTCGGTACCGTGATGGGTTTTCTTAACAGGTTAGAAAATGATTGACCTGATAGCTGACCTGCTAGGATAGATTGCATTAGGAAATAGACTAACATCTGAAACAAGTATTTGCAGTATGGAAATAAGCATGTGGTCAGCTTAATTTAGACCTAGACTCACTTGATTCACTTGTTAATTGATTCCACTTACATTACATTTGTGCAATCCATTGAAGCGCAGCGGAAGTGCGTCTGTGCCTCCTGTTAAATTTGACCTATGCATTCTGGATAGAGTCCTCTCCTGGATAATGAACTAAAGTAATGCGTTGAGTTGCAAAACAACTATGCCTGTTGTCCTATACTGAATAACAAACGATCATCTTTCAAACTTCTGCGTCCGTGATTACGTGCATAACATCATCATCTCATGTTTCACTCAGAAACGCTATTGCTATAAACGGAATGCGTATAATCTATTCAGTAGAAATACAGTTTGCTTGCTACACTACAAGTTACAAGTTACCAGGGGGAGTGGGGATTGGGGAGTAGCACGGGCGCGCACGCGTCATAAAGCCATGGTAACACAAATATTACAGCTTCACAAAACGTAGAGTTATATTTCTCATGTAGCCTATATATGACTCAAATATAATTGTAATATCATTAAAACGCTCACAATTTGTCGTTGGAATTAAGAATGTGGCTGTGCTGCAAAGGTCATAAAAAGTGGGGTTTGTGCAAGTCTTTTGTGCCAGAGTGGTAATTTGACACTGGAGGGTGCTATAAGCACAAAAAAGTAGTCCTAAACAACCACGATGCCCATTCTCAGTAGCTCATAGATGTTGTCCTTCTTGTTTAAACTTCGAGTTAAAGTCATATTTTATTTATTTTATTTATTCATTTATTTTGTTTCTGCTTACTTAATGAATATAATTCAATTTTTTTTTTAATTCGAGGAAATGCAATAATTCTGGATGCAAAAAACTTCATGCACTTCAAAATAGTTTTCCTGTCACTCAACTGCAGATAACTTTTTTAGGCATTTTAGCCTAATCATATAGAATCAGATTTAGTAGAATTTATTTCAGTTGTGTTCATGAATGTTACAGCCTCTGTTGCAGCTATCTAGGATGAAAAGCATAAACCTGTCAGCATGCCAACCTCATCCTGTTTTGATGTCTCTGTGGTCTAACCAATCTGCAGGTACCTATGCCATCTCTACCTTGAGAAAAAAACTGTCATACCACATTAGACCCTGTACTTCGAACATTTTGTACAAACTTTTGTTTGTTTTGTTTTGTTTTGGATCAGGTAGGCCTACCTGTATGTCCCCTATTTAGATATCTCCAATTTCTCTGTACTGTTATCATGGATTTAGTATAGTGTGCCCATGGACAAAATAATTTTTGACAGTGCAATGCTGTATTTCAGTGCTGTGTAAAAGTCCAAATCATTACATTACGTTACATTTATGCATTTAGCAGACGCTTTTATCCAAAGCGACTTACAAAAGAGCATAACATTCAAGCTATAACACAATGAAAAAAAACAACAAAGAGTGCATATTGCTAACATAAAATTTGCAGTATATTTACAAAAGTGTAATAAAAGTGCAGTATAAAAGAAAGATTAAGTATAAGAGGTTAAGTGCATTCCTGGTATTCAGAATTCAAGCCAGGAGATATTCTTGGAAGAGCTGGATCTTCAAGAGTTTCTTGAAGGTGGAGAGGGTAACTGTTGATCTGGTAGCACCAGGGTGGAACAACTGATGAGAAGAGTCTGGATTGACCTGCGCAAGGTATTGGCTGTGCTATATAACATTCCTTGGAGGCGCGAAGTGGTTGGTGGGTGACATAGCGCTTTAAGAGAGTATTCAGGTAAATGGGAGCAGAAACATCACCCTGTAGACCACCATTAGTGCCTTGAATTTGATGTGAGCGGCTAAGGGTAGCCAGTGAAGTTCAATGAACGGAGGTGTGACATGCACCCTTTTTGGCTGGTTAAAAACCAGACGTGCAGCTGCATTCTGGATCATCTGTAGCGGTCTCACAGCAGAGGCTGGTAGACCTGATAGAAGGGCATTGCAGAAGTCAAGGCGAGAGATAACCAGGGTCTGTACTAGGAGCTGAGTTGCATGTTGGGTTAGATGCGGCCTGATCTTCCATATGTTGAATAGGGAAAAATTGCACGACCAAGCCACAGAGGCACCGTGATCCACAAAGGTCAGTTGGTCATCGATCGAGACACCTAGGTTTCTTGCCACCTTGGTGGGAGCAACAGAATCTACATCGGGCTCTGCTTAAAATACAAATATAACGGATGAGGATATACGTCACTTACAGTGGCTCTCAGACCACAGTGTGTACTCCACTTTCTCTGTGGTCTCCTGTGGCTGTGTCAGTCAAAACCCAAGAACGTGTTAAGTAACATGTTTTTTTTGCTGTCAGTGTGTATGTATGTACAATGTGTGTATGTATGTATGTACAATGTGTATGTATATTACAGAAAATGGCCTCTAAACAGCAAGCTATAGCAGAAAGGAATGATGCCAGGTGCAACTTGGAATGCAAGTTTATGTATTCACATTGTTTATTTAAAACATAAGCAAATGACCAGCAGCATACGCATCATGAGCAATACAGTTTCAACTCCAAACGGCTAAATAGAAATGTTAGCATCACATCTCTGACTGAGCAGACAGCCGCCAGAAAGTTCAAAGGCCTTCAGGAGAGAACTGTTTCTAGAATGGTTCCACCTCAAGAAATGACAGTAATATGCACACCTAATGCTAAAGAACAGATGGTATGAGGTGTCAGCGAGAGGGCATATACAGATTATATTTCTCTAAGGGGGTTTTGGATCACCCAAAAGTTGGCTCAGTATTTCTACAATCCAGGTTGTCCACAATAGCTTCATAAGAACTTCATCTATTTTCAAACCAAGGATTTGGTGTGCCCTTTGCAGCTTGCCACCCTTTAGGTATGGACCGATTCCAAATAGGCTTCAAACAATGTCCTTCAAACAACAGCTCTTGTTTGTCAACAGCCCCATATGTTACACTTTCACTGTCTTTTCCATACTCAAGAGCCAGGTCAGAGGGTCTGACCAGTTCACAGTAAATCAGTTGCCTACTGAGATAGTTGCATGGATGGTGTCACAGTGAAAGTGCCTGAGTGGTATCTGTGTCCGACATGACAGAGGCCCGGAATGAAGAGCCATAGAGCTTGCTGAGTTTGTTCTTGGGTGACACAAATCGATAGTGCTGTAGGATCTTCAGCAAGTCCTTACGGAAGCGTACACCGATGAAGACGTACAAGAAGGGGTTGAGGCAGCAGTGGGTGTAGGCCAGGCCTTTCATGATTTGGGTTGCAATGTCAAAGTTTTGAGACATGTCACAGTCTGTGATTGTCATGTTAGCTGCCTGGGAGGCCTCCACAATAAGCATGACATTGTAAGGGAGCTGGGAGAGCACAAACACAGCAACCACTGCCAAGATGACACGGAGGGCCTTGTGTTTCTGAAAGTTCCGTGTCTTCAGTAAAGTGTTGATGATGCAAGTGTAGCAGAAAAACATTATCATCAAAGGCAAGCAAAAGCCCATGAGAATCTGGAGTGCCAGGACCATAATTTTGGTACGATTGTCCTTGTTGCCCCAGAAGACCAAGGTGCAATACTGCCATTCTGAATCTTCCCAGTCCTTCTTTGTGCGGGCAAAAATGAACTCAGGTGCAGCCAGAAACACAGAGAGCACCCAGACAATCAAACAGACCATCTTACTGCAGAGGAGCCTTTTGTTCTTGGAGTTCTGTGCTTTGGTCGTCTGAACGATGACTATGTAGCGGTCGACACTGATGCAGGTGAGTAGCAGCATGCTGCTGAAGAAGTTGATCTTGTAGCAGGCCGAAGTGATCTTGCACAGCCCTGAACCAAAGGTCCAGCCGTTCACTGCATCCGATGCCCAGAGAGGCAGAGTCAGCAGGAACATCAAGTCGGCGACAGCCAGGTTCATCAGGTACACGTCGGTCATGGTCTTTACACGAGTCTTGAAGTACGCATAGATCCAGAGCACCAGAGAGTTACCGACTATTCCCAGGAAGACAATGATTGCATACAGCAGGGGCTCGTAATATTTACGAAACTCCCTTACAGAACTCTTGTCACAGAAGCTGTCCAGGTAGTCCTCTGTTGTTGTTGAGGAGTAGTCATCAGACTGTTAGGGATCAATGTAGGCTTTTGTGAGGTTTTTTTTCATTAATAAAACATTCATTAATGTATAAGCCTTAAATGTATCTACAGGGAAAAGCTCTATAACAATATATTCATGTCTGTTATCTTTAAATACAGTATAACATGTATCATGTGTTTCACATACCTCTGATGTTTCCATCGATTTTGTCAACAACTCATCTATGCTTAACACCTGTTGAGTCATAAAAAATTCATTCATTTAAAAGCATAAAATGAATATACAGGATACAGAATATACAAATGTTCCATGACAATATATTCATTTATGTTATCCTAAAATATTACATGCATCATATCTTTCACATACCTCTGATGTTCCCATCGCTGTTGTCAATAACTCATCCATTCTTGATAGCTTTCTCTTTTCTTTATTTTCCTTAAAGACATAAGAAGAAGTTTTTAAAATCTTAATCTTAAAGTCTGATTGCTGACACATAAATAGCCTACAGTTTAGTACTATGTAGTCTGTGGCGAGCGACCGTTAACTTACCTAAAACCACATAGACAGGATGTGTATGAAAATTACGAGGATTTGTCTGAGAGAAGTGAAACGCAGAGCACTGTCTGGCATCTGTCTGTTGAACAGAAGCTTTAAAGGGTTCATTGTAACCACAGTGACGTGGAAGATGATGTAATTTGTTTCTGGCAGTGCATCTGCTTGATAACTCATAGTATAGAAATAGTATTAGGATCAATTCAAATGACAGTTCAGTGCCGAATTAGGGGGAGTGAGGGGGTTATTTGAACTCGTTGCATCCTGGGTTTTCTTTATCTTCAAATGGTTTCCAAAATGGAGTCCAAACTTGTGTCATTTTAAAAGTTTTGTTAGCCGTTTAAAAATAGGATTGCAGTGCCCATTGGATTCTACTGTGTAGGCTATGTCTTCTGACACAGCTATTAAGACTGATCAATAGCTTTTGTCTGTCAACGATAGTCTCTGTCCTGGACCAATGGTGGTGGTATTGTTTATATGTGAAGTTTCCTTTAAGGGACACATCACTTTCATGTGAGTAAGGACTTCCACCTTCTCTGGGTAATTGTAAATGATAGTATTTCGACTTTACCATGCATTACAAACAAACATTAGGAACAAAATTCCCCTTCATATCCTTCGATGGTATTATCTTGCGTTTGCCTGATACACAGAGAAGTGGTGAAAACCACCCTTCAGATTGAAATCCTCCTTTTTTCATGGTGTCATAGCACATGGTGGCCTTGTTTACAGTTTCGATGGTCAGTACCAGTGAATAGATGGGTGAGCCAATGATGGCTAATGATGATTCTGCACTTCAGAGCATTGTTAAGAAATTCAGATTGAGGTGTAATCCTGTCCAACATTAAGAGCCTGTAGAGGCTTGTGGACTTGTGGCCCATAGAGGCTTGTAGATATAGGTATGTAGGTATATGGACACAAGATTAACTTTACTCAGTAATGATGTGTAGTTTTAGTTTTGCAATCATCGTCATGGTTTTATTTCGGGAATTTTTCAGTTATGTTAATGACTTATTCTCTACAACAGAAATTTCTAGATGACAGATGACGCAACTTTTGTAGTGTAGAAATAGGGTAGAATAGGGTACACATATTCACCTACTATTAGCAGCATGTTAGCATGCAAATTAGTAACATACTAGCCATTTGTTAGTCATTACAAGTCACTTATTAATACCTTATTCTGCATGATCTCATTAGCAATATTACAACAGTTATTCTCCTTTAATAATATTTAGAAAAGACAGTCTATTCATAGGTTCAAAACCCCAAACTACTAGTGCCTAATAGTGTCCAAATTAAATCTTATTGATTGAGAATAACTGTTCCTGAGAATAACGGTTCCTGTTGTATTACCACCTTATAAGCCTCTTACTCAGCAAAGCCTATTGAGATCATAATTCATACACATATCTTACTTACTATGAATAAGCAGTACTTAGGTTCATATTCATATTGGGAAAAAAATAGTTAATGGTCTACTATTGGTAGTATAAGCTCTTGTCGTTTAAGGTATTAATAAGTGACTTGTAATGACTAACAAATGGCTAGTATGTTATTAATATGCATGGTAATAAGCTGCTAATTGATGGTCAATATTTACCGAAATGTTGTCTGTAATGTCAATGTAATTGTCTCTCTGTCCATCTGTCAGTGTGAACACATATTACAAAGTCTTCTGAAAGATTATATAGCTTGATATAAAACATATCCATTGAGTGAGTGTCCATTTCCTTTTCAAATTTACGTACACCAATAAGCAAACAGTGTACAGAGAAGTCACAACCACACGTGTGTGACCACATACAAAAAAAAGCTTGTTTGTTTTACTCCATGTGCTCTGCACATGTCAGTGCACATGTCTGTGGCCACCTGACATAGCAACTGGCAACAAACAGCTTCACAGTGTTTTCCTCCTTGTTGTTGTATATATATGTTTATAATATAGAAATGTATGATGGGGGGAATGGTGTCGTAACAAGGCTGAAGTGTCAAATATGTCACTATGGGGATTTGTTGTTTTGCCTGCATACTGCAATGTTTACCTGGTTTCCTGAAACCTCTAATCAAATAGGGATACCCTTTGCAGGCATGCTGTTGTGACAGTTGAAAACAGTGTGCTTGCGTGCCAGAGCTCACCACAGGCAGTAAGAGTTGATGAGGCCATAGACGGAAGAGTTTGAGCGGGACCTTGCCTCTGAGCCAATAGCATTGCTTTAGAACATCTTGTGGTGTACTTTAGTTGGGGGGAGTGTAGTTTTTGCATGATACACTCACGTCACAATAGTGGTTATTTTAGGAAGTTCGACCAAGTGTTGCATGTACACCCCCTCCCCACCTTTCAGTTTTACTCACACAAACAGAGCAATCACAGCATATCTGCAAAGATGGGCCCATAGATTCTACTCGAATGTGATGCACTACAATGCTTTGTAGAATCTAACAAATTCTAAGGTGTATTCCATATATTGTCAGTTGTTTTCACTTATTATTCTTCAACAGAAAAACAAAACAAATTGCAAACAAGTACAAAACAGAAGTGTATGTAACTTCCTCTCTCTCGCACGCAAGCCAGACATGAGATACAATCCAAAACATACTACGTCATGTTTTGAAATAAAAAACAACATTGCGTGACAGACGAGCTTAAAAAAAGAGTGACTGGTTAGGAGGAACCCATGTGTTCACATGTGATAATGCATTGTGCCACACATGATTGGCAGTGGAGCACATGGTTATGCTGTTGTTGTTTTTAACCCTAGTTTCAGTATAGTATCTCAGAATACACAATAGCTCTCAGCCAGCTGTAGATAGAGGGCTACATACAGAAATGTTTGTATGGATGGTTCTTTAGTGTGGATGTTTCCTCAGACTGTGTGTTTTGCTTAGAGTACTGACACAAATGATTGGCTGTGATACAATGTCCTCTAATTTGATTCCAATACCAACCGTAGCAATGTCCCAGTCAGCTGATGCACATATCACAAGTAAGAGACACGGGTACAAAGGGAAGCGGGACATCATGATGGAGTGTTTATTGGACTAGCCCAGAGTGGGATATGCACAGTAGAGACATGAGGTAAGAGCCGTCACAGACTCAAGGGAACGTATGTGCACATCACTGGAGGAATCAAGAGGACTCTGATCCATCAGCATCAGAGATGACCGATGTCTCTGTTTCTGTGTGTGGATGAAAGAGCACAGAGAGGCCAAATGATTTCTAAGAGGCCTACATGTCTTACGTAAACATTGGAATATTTGTGCATGGGTGAAGTGCTGTCCTAGATTTGCTTAGTGTGTTCACATCACAAATGCACTGGTGAAATAGTTAGCGTGCATGTGTTTTTTTTCAGGTCATCTCTGTATGTGACATTGGTGCACTGTGGGTAAGACTACACTGTCAGATTGTAAACTGACTAACCTGTGATTATCTCTTTCACCTCTATAGTGCTGCCACCTCCAGCTAAACAGAAGGAAAACAAATGGAAGTTAATCAGACACACACAGGTATTGCTTCATCTGATGTGATATGTGGTGTGACCAACCATCCTGGGGCATGTTTCTAGATAGCATGTTTGCTCATTTCGATCTCAGTCTTGCGATTGTGCAATGGTATAACAATCTCGATGGGGGGCAAATATACATTCTAGAATTTCACCCTTTAGCTGGACCAGATGCACTGTCAGTCTGAGAGCAGTCATACTTCCCTGAGATTGTGCTGCCTTTATCTATCTTACACTTGCCTTTATCTATCTATTACACTTGCCTGAGAGTGTGAATCTAGAGGGCTGTTCCGCAGGGGAGGAGGAGAAGATGGAGGAGTCCTGGGGAGTGCTGGTGTGGGCCAGGGCGCTCTCTGCGAGACAGAAAAGTGCAGTGAGACAGGCCTCCACCCTGACGATGCCCCAGGACTCTTCCACCCACCCACTCACCCACCCAACCCTCCACGGGGCCTAGGGCCACTATGGTTTCCCCAAGGCAGAGCAAAATCAGGGTGTGGAGTTATGGGATTTGACTGGGGGAGAGGAGATGCAGTTCAACCAGCGCTGGGAGGAGTATTCACCAGCTGCTGATGTTTGATAGATTTGTCATGTTAAGACCTGATCTGAAGTACAGAGAGGTCCCTCTCAGAAATGCCCTCAGAACAACACAGCTAAATGTTCCCTCAGCTAAGATTCTAGGGTCTCGACAGGAAACACTGCTCTCAGGTAGCTATAAAATTCTTGGGCCAAATGCATCTGCTAAGCTGCCATATCAATTCCTGATCCTGGGGGGTAACTGTAGGTGCTGGCCTTTTGATCTTAACCATGTTACAGTACCAAAGACAAAATTCCCCTCTGTTGCTTTCCATTGTGGTTTTTCTGTGTTTGTCTCATACCCAAGGAGAAGTGGGTAGTATGGGTCATCAACAGAACTTCACACTGACTCCACTAACTTCACCAAAGTTCTCTCAAACTCTGTTGGTGGTAACAGAGGCTTGTATCTATGCGCAGGGTGGTTGCCACTCCATGTGACTAAGGAATTTCCCTAAAACCACCACGAGCAATCTCACCTCCTAAGGCCTGCACCTTCTACTCATTCCTGTGAATTAGAGATGTCACACTTATGCAAGTTGTCACGACAGGGCCTTTTGCCATCTTTGCTCACCTGTGAAAGTATAGGATGTCTCAGTGTAATCCGGTAATCTGAAACAGACAAGGACAGAAAGCTATGGATATTGATGCCGTCACCAGTAGTCAGACAATTACAATGAATAACAATGTTAAATACATAGTAATAAGATCACTAGAAATATTAGGAGGAAACTGTGTAAAGTCACTATAGATGTAGTCTTTGTTCTCACTTGAAGTCTTCCCGTTCCAGGAGGCTGCGGTAGGTTGAAATCTCCACGTCCAAGGCTAGTTTGACATCCAGCAGTTCCTGATAGGCCAGGATTTGTTTGTGAAGGTCTGCCTTTGCTGATTCAATGGCAGCAGTGAGTCTAGTGATCTGAGCCTGGTACTCAGAGACGCCCACATTAACCTGGGCCTGGGCCTCAGCCATGCTCGACTCCAGAGACATGTTCTGCAGGAAACATGGCCCAGATAAAGGATTACAAGAGTACTAGCACAGTGACTGGCAATGTGATGAAAAAAGAATTATACGTATGTATATATGTCATCATCAAACAAAAACATCTGTGCCAGGAATCTTTAATCAGCAGTCTTCTCATATAATGGGTTATCAACCACTGAACAGTTGACTGGTCTGACAGCTCCATGTAGATAAGACGTTATATCACCAAAATACTCGGTATGCCGGTATTATAACTATGCAAATGCATGATGGCATACCGAGTATTTTGGAGTTCAAGTTCACATGAATTGATGTAAGAGCAAATGTGTTCGTTTTCTCAGGGGAATTTTTTTTCAGCAACAAAGCATGCTGCTCTGCACCCAAACCACTTCCTGTGTCTTGGTACAGTGATTTGTTGTAAAACGGTTAGCTTATTGATGGGAATGGGTGCTGATTCAAGCACATCCTCAACATGGTTGGCAGATGGTGCTTTCTGCTGCTCATTCATTTTGGTTCTTTCAAAAAACCCTAAAACTGCTTAATCCTTATCTTGCACCTCTACTCATATTTAATAAGAAATCTAGCACACATAGTTTCCAAAGAGAACTCATAAGTAATGTCTATGTTCTGAGATCATTCTGGGTCCACTGGTAAAATCCAGTAGTGATCAGTAATAATACATTTTACTTATAATGACCATTTTCTCACAATGGTCAAATCAAACATGGCAAACCATGCACAGTAAAATGAAGCCTAGATAGTTGGTAGCATCTTGTATTCTACAAAATTGTAAATGCCCTCCATGATAAGTTGCAGCCAAATGAGTTGTATCTGTGTTGATGTGATCGAGATGCAAGATGCTTACCGCAGACACCAGGCTCTGCAATTCCAGACTCAGAGCCTGCAGTTCCTTCCTGGCCATTGTGACCTCCATCTTGGTTGAGGAGATGGCTTCTGAATTCTTAACCGTCTCTGCCTGGATCTCTTCCATCTACAGGGTGAATCACACCAAGTGAGTGAGGAATTTTGATGCAGGTCACAGCATAGACAGGGAAACAATTCATTTCAATGCATATAAATGTGTGAGCCATTAACATTTGGGAGAGAGAGACAGAGGTTACCTTGAGTTTGTAATAAGCATCAGCCTCCTCTCTGTGCTGTTGTACAGACTTTTCATACTCCATCCTCAGGCCGTTGAGGGCAGCCGCAATGTCAAAGGACTTGCCCGTGTCCACCTCAATCATAGACACAGATGTGTCCATGGCAGCTGTGCCAAGTTTGGCCTGCAGGGTGGACAACTCCTGAAATAGAGACACAAGGACAGACAGAATTAGGCCAAGGCCCAGGTGCAGATATTGGAAAGAGACAGACACCAGGAGATACTGCTTCTTAACACTGGATCCTATCTTACCTCCTCTTGTGTCTTAGAGATGAATTCCAGTTCGCTTTTCAGACTAGTGTGTTTGGCATCCAAATCAATTCGAATATCTGATGCCATCTCAATGTCCTGCAAAGACAACCAATTGCAGTTCATCTAATTAATCAACAAATCAACAGATGTACTGTATTTTCATTTGAAATATTTCCATGACTTCATCCAGAATGACCAAGTCCTTTCTCCCCACCTTTTTCATGGACGCAATGTCAGACTCAAGTTGGAATTTCACACCCTGTTCAAAATCATACCTATCCAAAATGTAGATAAGCATACACAATTTAATGCATTGGATTATTGTTTTAACATATGGCAGGCAGTCAACTTGGAATGGCAAACAGGCTTTTAAAAATAATATTTGCTCAATCTTTCGTCTTATTGTAATCAGCAAAGTAACAAACATTATGATCAGCTAAACTCTAAAATATTTGTGTTGCTCTTATCCAAATAAATATCTTTTTTCATCTTTTCAGTTTGAGGCATCTACAACAACTAACTGAATTAAGTTTGTAGTGAGCCAGAAAGGCAAGATTCACTCACTTGGCCTTAAGTTCATGGGCAGCGCCGCGGACATTGTCCAGTTCGATCTCCAGCTTGACAGTGTCGAGAGAAAGAGTCTCCAGTGTGTTGCGGTACTCGCTCAACTGGGCTTCGTACTCTACAGTGGAGGTGGCGGAGGACTCGGGGGACATGTCTGCGCCTCCAGTCAGCTGGGAAAGTTTGGTCTCCAGGGCGGCATTCTCCTGCTGCAGTGCCCGCACCTTTGCCATGTAGGCGGAGAAGCGGTCATTCAGACTGGCCAGTGTCTGCTTCTCAGCTGCCCGGGAGAGCACTGCGGGCAGGGCAGGGGCCCCTGCTGACCCCGAGGCCAGGGCAGCACTAGCACTGAAGCCTCCTGACGCCATGGTGCGGCCCATGGCAAAGGCAGGGCTGGCAGCCAATGCCCCTGCGCCACCACCACCAGCACCACCAAAGGCTAACCCAGCTCCAGCACCAGAGGCAAAGCCACCAGCTCCCCCACCCAAGCCAAGCCCAAGCCCAAGCCCAAGTCCTGCCCCAGTCCCAGCTCCACCACCTAGGCCTCCTCCAAGACCGAGCCCCATACCCAAACCGGCACCTCCAACAAGACCTAAGCCCAGCCGCGCACCCCCAGCTCCCCCTAAGCCAGACAGCCGGGAGGAGGATAAAGACAGAGACATGGTCATGACTGATAGCCTGACAGCACAGCAGGAGGCAAAGAGAACACCCAGAGGATTGAAGGCGAGATCGCACACCTCTGCCTTCTCCTTATATAGACAGGCAGGTAAGGAGGGGGCAGAGAAAGCAACAAGGGCGTATCACTGAGAGACTCAGTGAGAGAGAGAGAGAAACATGGGAGATGCCTCATTCACTGTCTTGGTGTGTGTGTGTGTGTGTGTGAGAGAGAGAGAAAGAGAGAGAGAGAGAGAGAGAGAGAGAGATGGGCTAGGGCTTGTATGCCTCTCTCACAGTAGGTTACCCCAGCTTCATCTCTTTCTCCTTGTCTCCTAGGGGGACTCCTGCCTCACCTCCAGGGCAGGGACTCTTATCACTTTTATGGGCTTCTCATAGTGACAGCTTGATGGGGCTCAAATTGATATGCAGCATACTCACATACTCACATATGTAGCGGGGATTTCTGCTCAGACATCCTTGTACGATCACCTCTTCATGATGAAATCCGAAGTTATTATGTAATTGTGAAAACGTATAGGCCTTGTATACAGAGCTAGCATATCAATAGCTAACCGTAGATCTTGGTAAAACTTTCTAGGGCTCTGGGTAAAACCATAGGCGCCATCACAAAATGTGTAAATGAAATAGTAAATGTAGAATACTATTAAAGGTGCTATGTGACATTGATGGAGATGGACTGTTCGTTTTGCATCGTCTTGAACATAACTTGCAATTCACTTGAACTCAAAAACAGTGGCCACTGTAGAATGTTATTATAGGTGAGCAGACCTATTGTGCCAGTGATATCGTGCAGGCTAACCTCAGAGGACAACAAAAAGCTTAGGTGTCTTTGACATTATGTCAATATGACTGTCATCAGATTCTGTAGATGTTTTAACCTAAGAAAAAACACTATATATTACCTAACACAGCATAATATTCAGGTCGCTGTGGATATACAGGAGGCACTGCCCAGTCTTGAATGCCTTTGGGGAGGCAAGCAACAAATCTTGGAATAGCGTGGGGTGCCACTGCCGGGTGCTCACACCTTCCCGGCAGGTGAAGCATACCTGCCGACGCCAGCCCAGTGGAGGCTTGCCCAGAGAGCCCCACCCTCAAGCCCTGATCGCTCAAACTTTACACACATCATGTGGGTCAAAAGACAGCTGCTGCAGACCAGACTTAAGGTGTCAGTCTCCTGTTGTTGCGCTCTTGCACTGCAGCACTGTTTTCCATAGTGAATCAGGCTCAGGTTTTGTATAATATTTTCAGTTCTATTCAAAGCAGGACATAACCATGATGGAATCTACCTCATCACTACAAAACAATTGTTACTTCTTATCCATGAAGCACTGAAAAATTACTATAATGCACGTAATGAATGATTTGACACAATTTATTAACCTAAACATTTCATTAAATAGACCAGTTCCACACTGATCATGTTTTGCCATGATGACCCTCTCAACACACATAAGTGTATGTGCAAGTTCACTTTTATATAACACTGACACCATATGTGACACACACAGCTGAGGACACAGTGCACTACATAAAGCTATGGCAACTTGCCCTAGTAATAAAAATACATTTCAGTAACTACAAAAAAAACAGTGGTATACGGTATATAAAATAATTTAGGCCGTGGTGGATACATCAGGCAGAATTGACATTATCGTCACATTCATGGCTCATTAGTGACTTAGCTCAACATAACCAGAAACACAAAAACACATACATACACACACTAATTCACACATCATTAAAAAGACATTTTTCCCACCATTTCAGATTACTTTCAGAGAAATTTCAACCACAATAACGTACATTCTTACAGACAGAGAACCTTCCAATCTGTACAGCGCACAGGGAGAAAAGGTTGGTCATTGTCATGATGGTACGTCAACAGGGGTTAATATCACATGTATGATGATGATGACAACTTCCCTTCTTAAGAAAATACTAATTCGTCTTTCATTTGGTCATGAGGTTAAATATCCCCACCCATGTTCCTGCAGTGCCTGTTCTTGTGTCCGTTTGGTGTTCCTCTATTGCCCCTCTTCACTCGGATTCATATCTGTCAAGGAAATGATAAGATAACAGGTTGTCTGTTAAAAAAGCTGGCTAGGCTATAAACATGACAATGAATATGTTATTTCGGGGCAGATGTCAGCAGTGAATGTGAGTCCTAACACTGACTTCTGCAACTTCTTCCTGATCTCTTTGATCTGCTCATTCTTCTTGGCCAGGATGTCCTTCATGTTGCGATAGGCAGCCGTCTGGTGGAACTTCTTCTCTAGTTCCTGAGTTAAACATAAACACAAACAAATGCAGTAGCCTATATGATTAAATGATATATTCATAGCATTACATAGGAAATAAGTAATAACATTAAAGCGCCAACTATTAAAACTCAATAAGGTCATTCACTTAGCTCTGAGATAAATCAATGTCATATATGCAAGAGCTCATCTTTGAATCATATCACAACCTGCTATCAAAGGGGCATGCCAAGGATACAGAGATGGGGCTTTACCTTCTCGGCCAGGGACAGCTGTTCCTGTACACGCAGCAGGTCGTGTTTGGCAGATACTAGATTGTCCTGCAGGTCCTTCTTAGATGCAGTGCTGGCACTTAAGCTCTTCTGGAAGTCCGCTCGCAGAGCCGCCACTGTGTCCTCCAGATTAGTGATCTCCTGTGATTGCCGGGTGAACTGTGAGGGGGGAGAGGACAAAGACATGGGCAAACATTTTTTTGACACCTGAATGTCAAACACCGCATATAGTCAAAATACTATACTATACTGTACTATACTATACTACTGTATGCCTTAAAGATTACAGTGGCCTTTGGGTTTTGGCATACTCACCACATGTATTCCATGCGGCAAAAGAACACAAAAGCACTCACTGTGAGCGTGAAGAGGATGTGTGAAAAGGAAGGTGTCTACATTAACTTCCTGAATATAAATCCGTATCCTATATAAACTGCAGGACAGCATTTCATACAAACTTTGTATTGTCACACAGGGTCGTTATACCTATAATAACTAGATCTAGATAGAATTCATTTCCATGGATAGTCCTCCGCCATGTATTAACCTCACAGCTGAAGACATATTTGAAACGCAATGTATTAACCGTGGCTAATAATTGGGAAATTATGGGTACTGCATCCCCTGATTTCTTGCAGGTTCAGCCTCTACCACTGCATCTCCTGATCCACCGAAGGTTCCTGTCCAAGTGTGTATGTGGTGGTGGGGGGGCACTCCCTACCTGCTGATCACTTTGGACCATCTGGAGGTCCTTCAGGGCCTTCTCCACCCTGGACTTCTCATCTAGAGCACTGGTGGCCTTGAAAAACACAACTCAAAAGTTACCATGTAAAAGAAGCTAATTATGCCAAGCCCACTAAAGTGATTTCTGGGCTGAAGTGTGAGCCAGAAGACAGCAGGCAAAAACTGAGACACATTTCAAATGCGGTATATCTACATGTACCTGCGTTTCCAGAGTCTTGAGCCTTGTCTTGAGTTTGTCGTTTTCCTCTTGTAGTCTGGCAATCTCCTACAAATCCATATGTATAAGCAACTTAATCTCAAAACTAAACAAGGATAAAATGAAGCATTCATTTATATAGCCAATTGGCTCATGAGAGAGTGAAGTTATCATTTCAATATAATATTCAACTATTTTTAACAATTTGGTTAACCAATTAAATTGGCAATATTCTACCAGTCCTTGCTAAGTTGTATTAGGGAAATATCATACCACCTTGTTAAGCAGCTCAGATACACCCCCCTCGTTCAATGGGGCCAGTTTGGGCTTGCTGACATCTTGGCTTGTCTGTCAGGCATGCAAAGTGTTAACATTAATGGGTCAGATGTTAAGATTACTTGAATATCTTACATATTATGAACATTGCATCATAATTTAATTATTTGTATTCTCTTTGATAGCAATGCCATTTAAATGTATCACATGTTCATGTACATGGGAAGTCTTGCACACTGATGCTCACCTTCTTATTAGTTGTTTTGAACTCTGTCTTCTCAAACTCAGCCACTTGCTCCAACAGCTCTCTGAAATGGTATTTGTTATCAGATGAATATAACACGCAGTCATTAGTTATTCTACTTTCTATGCAGCCACGTATGCAAACATATACGCTAAGATGCCACAGGCTAGCAATGGCGCCCCAACCTGCACCATCCTTGCAGGCACTTTACTAATCAATCTTATTTCTTGTCAAATGTGGAATTTCTTGAAACTGTGACATAACCATTTAACTGCAGTGCAGTGCCCTTCAAAAAACATCTAAAAGATAAAAAACCACAAACAGAAAATAATTTTAAGGACACAAACACTTAATATTTGCTAAACTAAAGGCAGAAGTTAAGATAACACTCAGGGTATCACTCACTACTGTTGAAGTGGACTGTGGGGTCTACATTTATCAGTCTAATGGATCGGCCCTCTTTGCATAGTTGAGGGAGCTACAAGAGACAAACGGGCCTTTTATACAGTAAAGACAAAGATCTGTTGAAATGTTATAAACGCAGATAAGCATGCATTAACTGTCAGGATAAACTTCCCTAATTCCCTAATTTATTTTTGCATAATTTACTGGGAGGTTAAACAGATAGCTGCGAAGAAACTAGGCTATAAAATATTGCACAGAGCACAAAGACACAAAGATGCTTAACAAAAGCTCATACACTTAGACCTACATGATAACTGTATTTTCTCTATTCCCCCAGCCCCCAGTCCTCTCTGCACTGTTCCAGTCTCACCTGTTCTCCAGTTCTGACAAGTCGGTCTGCAGCTTGAGGTAGTACTTCTCCGCCTGTGAGAAGAGTTGCCTGAGGAGGAGCACGTTGGTGTGTGATGTGTTGATGAGCTCCATCTCCACTTCTCCACGCACCACAGCCTGCAGGCCCTCCAGCATGTCAGACACCTCATCCGCCGTGAATGTTTCCTCCACCAGCCTGGACAACACAAGTAGGCAGAGTGAGATCTCGATTTAAAGGAAGGTAAAGGAACGCACTTGATGTTAATATGAATATGAACATCTGTCACCTGCTTTCTTTCAGGTCCTCGAAGCAGGAATCTATAGTTTTCAATCTCAGGACCCTCTTGGACCTTGCAAAACGCATGTAATTGATCACTTCATTCTGATGATGCTCATTGAAACCAAGCTCGGCCTGAAACATAAACGAAATTAAGAAATAATTATAAAGGTAAATTTAACCCACTGCTCTTAAGTGTGACACGACTAATTTCACCCATATAAACCCAACGTGTGTTGATAGGCTAAACGTGACTAATAATGTAACATTCGTATAAACAATATTCTTTGGTATGAATTATACTGAAAATGATCACATCCTTCTCAGATTGACACATAAACCACACTAGCATTTTGCTAACTCAGTTCTTCTAGGGCCAGCCAACACTGCTATCGGAACATATGTTTGGCTAGCTAAGATGACTTACCATGTCAGATTAATGCCAGAGAACAGGAATGGAATCACAGAAAGGCCTGTTCAAAAGCAGACAACCAAGGAAATTGGTAACTAAGTTATTAATACACACTGATATTTGGGATATTTCAATCACTAAAAGAGATCCGAATGCTGAGCAATAACGTTACACTTTGAATCATTCGTAACTGGCTTGATCCATTGGCCATCAAACACATATTAGCGGCAAGCTAAGCTAGCTAGCTAATAGACAAGTAGTGGAGAAGCCACTTGCAAACACCACAAGTTGCTATGCAACTGATGTTGACGTGGTCGAAACACTCCTCCCCTTGTCCAATATCTCCCCCTGTTGGATACGCCAAGATAGACCTACTTCTATTTTGTGGTTAAATAAAAAAAAAGAAATAAATAAAAGCAAGCAAAACTAACTATGATTATCGTTCCTAATATTGCACATTAATTCTTTAAGTTATCATTAATATAGGCTAATAAATTAATTGATATATATTGAGCAGCAACCTCACTGTACTGGGGGAGTTCTGGAATATTCTGTTCATGTCTGATCAGTGGTATTGTGCATACTAGCTTGTCAAGCTTTTCATGTCATCACTTCACCAAGTCTATTGTTAAACCTGTTCAAATAGACCTCTCCCGATCCTCCATGTACACAGACTCACAGCCCTCTGGTACACTGACAGAACTGGAGCTGTCAAAATGCAGAATTCTAATACTAAAAGGCTATGTCAAACTGTTTATGCACACTATATCAAATTTACCATCATGCATGTCTAAATGACAGTGAAGGATTGGTTATTGACGCCACTGCTTTATCATGAGAAAAGTGTGAAACAATTCTGTTCATGTCATACATAAATACAAATTCAAAGATGATGTCTCACCGATTGCTATCTGTTTCAGGGCTGTCCTAGATCTCAGACCATGGCCTGTTACATGCCTCAAAATGCAGCATGTGTTGCACTCTTATTGTTGCACTCTGACCTATTTCAGGAAAATAACAAGCTAGGGAAAGTTTCTTTACACATCACTCCGGTGCAGTAAGCACTCAACAACTTGCATCAAACACTTCACACATTCTCAATTTAGCATTTTCACTCCCACAGGGCTATAGAGGTTCATCATTAGCTATAGAGGTCCTGATGTGACAGTTGCTCTTGCTTCGGCACACTACACACACACACACACACACACACACACACACACAGACACACTTATTGCTCCCTGTCATTTATCTGCACCATGTGTGCATACCTGGTTGGGGGGACATCACCAGGTTTTGGGTTTCTATCTGGCTTCATAGAGCTTTCCTGAGAAGGCCACAGTGCTGAGACAGCCGAAAACAGCCCTGCCTCAACACACAAAGGCCTAGGCCATGTATCTGTCACAATGCCACTGCAAACAACAGGACGAAAACAAAGGGCTCTGCTTTCCAGAAGCTCAGCGCACCATAAAGAGGCATGTGCTGGGAGGCGAGGCCGTTTCACTGAGTGCTGGGCAGAGAGGTTTTGTTGAAGCAATGTCCATGGGTGAGTAGCTTGCCACCACCACCACTACCACCGTCTCCATCATCGCCACCACCACACAAAAGCAATGCCTCTTCCGAGACGCCGATCCTCCTTCCTGGGCCAGTCTGCCACTGAACGTCCAGGTGGCATTGGCCGAGTGACTGTGGGGAGCACCAGTGCACCACGGGGTGTGTTTGTGAGCATGGCCCCAACTAGCGGCGTCAGCAGCCTGGGTACGCGTGTCTCCCGACGGGCTCTGGGCATCAGTAGCGTCTTCCTCCAGGGCCTGAGGAGCACCAGCGTGCCTGTGGTGCCCCAGCCTGGTGAGCGAGGCCACCAGCCCAACTTTGACACCCTCAACGGCTGCCTGCTGGAGTACCGTGACAAGGTCCGAGCACTGGAGCAGCTCAACCAGCAGCTGGAGGAACAAATCAGGAACAGCCTGGACCGCAAGGCATCCAGCGCCGGGACCTGGGCGACCCTGAGGGAGGACTGGGAGGACGTCTCTACGCAGGTGAGGGACTCTGAGAAGATCAGCTGTTGTTTCCTGAATTGGATTGTTTACCAAACATAGTAATGACAAAGATATAGCAGAGTCCATCATGTACATCAAGAGAAAATTCTGTTTAATACTTCACAAAGCATATAAACTTTTAAATTCCAGATAGCAACATCATAAAAGTGGCAGGGTTTGCACAACTAATACGCACTAAGCTGTGGTGGGATTCAACTATGTGCTTCTTAGGTCAGCGAGGCCATCCTGGACAATGCCCGGCTCATGCTGCAGACCGAGAATGTGCAGGCCAACGCTGAAGACTTCAAAGACAGGTGTGTCTTTCAAGGTGGTAGAACACCATCAACCCTTTCCTCATTTTGTTTATGATTGACATGTATCAATTCAGATGATGCTGCCTAGACAGTAGAACATGCAGGAAGGGGGTATGTTTAGTTCAGCAAAACATACTGTATGTATGTATATTTCTGGGAGTTCAGCAAACTAACTTGGTGCTGTTAGTATCTGGCAAATGAGCTGAGTGGCTTGACATGTTGCTTGACTCATTTTTTTTTCTTTTTGTTTTCTGTACGGCTCTGCAGATATGAAAATGAGCAGCCCTTCCGCAAGGCAGTGGAGGAGGAGATCAGCTCTCTCTATAAAGTGATAGATGATGCTAATCTGACAAGGATGGACCTGGAAAACCAGATTGACTGCATGAAGTCTGACATGAGAGATCTAACCAAGAACCATGAGGAGGTGGATTTCAGTTCTCACTCACTGACTCAAGCTGGGCAACGCATGTTTTCACACTTTGTTTTTTCCTTTGTTTGTAATAAGGCAGCAGCTATCCAATATTATTAGCATCTGTAAAGGAGCTTGTTCTTTTTTGTGTTTTGTAATATGCTAATTATGTTGTATTATGTGTGATTTCAGAATGAATCTCCCTCAAGATGATCAAAATATCTCATCTCTCTTCTATTGATTCTATTGATGACTCACTTGTAATGGACCATCAAACCACATCAACAAAACCGTTCTGTGATTAACAGCTCCCTTCTTATGTGCTCTTGGCAGGATGTGAGGGTGTTATATAACCAGATGGCCGGCCGTGAGGTGGATGAACCTGATGCTCCAATAGAAACCAGCCTGGACCAAATCCTCAGCTACATCCGATCCCATTGGGAGAGGGTCATTGAAAAGAACAGGGCCGAGACTGACGCTTACATGGAATGCAAGGTTCACATTGTGCTAAAAAACAACACTTGTAGACAGTTAATAAATTGTAACTATGCTTCCCTCTTGTTTTTTAATATCCTTTGTGTGTGTCTGCAAATGTGCTCATGGATTTGAATTTCTGTGTGTGTGTGCATTTGCACACATGTATATTCAAGCAGCAGGCCGACTTAAACAGTAAGCTGAGCAGGGAGGAAGAAGAGCTGGAGAGTCTGAAGTCAGAGTGCAATGACGCTGGCTGTAAGATCCAGAGCCTGCAGGCCGAGACAGAGTCCATGAGAGCTTTGGTATGAATGCTTCTTTACCTGCTCCTGTCTCAACACAGCCAGGATTAGGACTAGGATAGGGCCTTCATTATCATTACCCCACTCTCCCTCTGCAGAATAATCACAGAGTAATCTGAATCCTGACCAGGTACGAAGTGACTATGCAAAAGTAATATCTGTAAACAGAAAAGTCATAGACTGAAGGCTTCTTGGTGTGTTGTTGTTTGTCCCCTCAGAAACGTGGTCTAGAGAACTCCCTGAATGACGCCAAGCACTGGCACGACATTGAGCTGCAGAACCTGGGCTCTGTAATTGGGAAGTTGGAGTCCGAGCTCACCGACGTTAAAGCTGATATTGAGCAACAGCGCCGTGACTACGAGACGCTGCTTAGCAACAAGAAGAAACTCGAGATGGAGATCGGGACATATCATGGAATTCTGGACGGGGAGGAGAGTCGATTCCATCCAGGAATGTGAGTATATCTGCAGCACATCCAGCCTCCACCACCATGACATTTTGCTCAACAGTCTGATGACCCAATGATCTTCATAATATCTTGGCATTTCACAATAAGGATTTGTTGTGGAAACTTTGGAAACACTAGTGAAAAATATGACTCTATCCCTGTACCTCAAAGGTGCACTGGGGGCTCTGCTGAGCCTGGAAGTGGGTCTGCTCCTCCAGCTCCATCACCAGATGCCCCCAACAAAGCCCAACCTAATGGTAATTTCCCAGTGTAGCTGTTGCCACTGCATGTGATGTACCCCTGTTGGACTGGCTAGGCTATTAAACCCATGTTGGTTACACTTATTTGCTATAAAAAAACAATTTAACAGTATATTTATTTGTTATACAGTATTTGTATAGCACAGTTTCGCAAAAGATATCAGTTTCAATGTTAACACCAAAGTGTGATCATTGCCATGTGAATTTACTTAGTCTGAATGTCTGACTGTTTAGGGAGAGATCCCAACTGCTTCACAGACAAAGACCCAAAGAACTGAGAGACTGATGCCCCCAGTGTGTCCATCTCCAATCATCTACATATGGGCAAGGAAAACAGAGACTCACTCTCCACTTACCAGCTACCGCTTTCATAGAAGCATTTGTGGGGTGAATAAAAACTTGAAATAAAATCACAAAAGGCATTTTTTTATTATTGTCAATACATTTTAATACAGATATACTTTGGCAGCACCCAGCATTACCAGGCTTTGGATTTCATTTAGATATTTATGCTGTTACTTCACAGACCATTTCCCAAAGTATTCATTTCTTCTCAACAAAGCAATCCACAAGACCAGCTGAGTGTCTCAGTCAACTTGTCCTGTCATGACGCAGTAGGAGGGCTGTGACGTGTGGGTGGTTGACTGTGTAAAAGGATAATTCTAGGGTGGAGGCTAATGACATGGTGGGGCTGTAATCAGCCAACTGTAAAATCACCACTCACATCTGTACACATTACTTAAAACATGGCCTAGTGGAATTAGGACTGCCAGGTGAGGTAACTGTGGTAAACTCTAGTGACATCCCAGTATTGGTCTTACCAGGACATGAGGGAGAATAGGGTAGATGCTTCAGAACTGTCCTTGGGTGCATGGAGCGAAATCACAGAAATCAGCAGACATTAACCATATTCAGGTTTATGTTAAGTTATAACACACACAGTCAGCTAAAACCACCATGATTCACTGAGGATGAATGAATGAGGGTCCTTGGTCACTGCCGTGTTGTAGTTGGATCTCCAATGACAGAGAAACAGCCAGCACAAAAGGGACCAGGCTTTCTGGAGATGGAAGCTCTTCTCTTTCGAGAAATAAAGCTCATTGTGGGAGGTTTCCAATCCTGTGGAACAAAAAAGCACAGGAGTTAAGATGTCAACCCTCAAAATGACCAGAAACATCACTTTCCAAAACACAGTAGGGCAAACCAAGGCAAAACTACAAGACATTACTGACGTTTACTGGTGCACGTACAGTGCCTCTCTCTTCAAGTTTTGATACAATCCCTGAAGAAGGCATCTGAATAAAGATGAAACAGGATGACAGTAACATCAATGCACCAGATGCAGCATTTGTGACATAGCCTAGCATCATACCACAATTTTGTCATCAACCCTGATGCATTTTCATAGATGTATTACTCAACCACCAAAGTTGTGTTTTTGAACACCAGTTTATGCAATGACACTGTGTAATTAGGTAGCAAATATCCAATAATAGGCCTATTGCACTCATATCCTATAAGTGCCCCCCCCCCCCCCAAAAAAAAAAAAAAAGTTTAAACTTCCTCAAAAGCTTACTTGCAATGACACCATAGTGCACCATAGTTTCAATGCAGCAAAGTCTTCTCACAAACTCACCTGAGGCATGATGGGTTGGTTAGCTTTAGTCCAATGCGCTTGCACACACTGTATTAGTATACTGGCCAAAGCCATCACCAAAGGCAGTAGCAAGGCCCCTCTCATGGTGTCAGTGAAGCTGTTTGCCCTGAAGTGGCTCTTGAAATACTCAGACAAGCCCATTCTGGCTGTTAGGGCCATAATTATGTTTAAGGGCGTGATCCAAATTAGGAGGTTCTGATTCAGCACTTTATGAGGGTGTGCATCTACTAAACTATCAACTTCAGAAAACAATGCAGGCAAAAAACTATTTATTTTGTTTATTTTTTGACAAGGCTTTTTTTTTTTTTTTTGACATAACGCACAGTCCATCTCAGTGCAGAGAAACCAAGAACAGATGCGACATTATTTTCCTTCAACACACCACGATTTAAAAAAAAAGATGTCAAGGAAAAATGCCTTTATCGTGTCAGTAAAACCTGGCTGAGGAATTTCAGTTTTGATTTAGCAGGCAAATTTCCCTAAACATGTCCTCCCATCTCAGAACAGAGGTAGCTTAAACAACATGACAGATGGAATAAAGGAGAAAAGGAAGATCGAAAGAAAGAAAGAAAGAAAGAAAGAAAGAAAGGAAAAAACAAAGAGTAGAATCACCATTCCACTTATCAAGACAATACTCAAGATTAGAAAATGCAATAATTATAAGCAATATTAAAAAAATGAGTTACTTTTTCAAACCATTATGTGCAAAACCATATAAAGAAAAATACAACAACAATAAATAAAATCTATGGTCCAGTACCAAAAACCTAGGGTAGCAAAAAAAACTCCACCAGGACTGGAAGTTAATACAAAAACACCGTCTTACAATAACCTCAGCAGAAAAAAAAACACAGATGGCAATAAAATAATCTATATTTAAAATTCACAGTACATAATCCCAAGATTTCATGTTGCTGTTCCTCTCAACAAAATGTACAGAAAAAAATGTATGGGGAATGAATCTAGAAAAAAGCAGTCTTTCAGGTTTTTCATCCATTCAACTGCTCTTCTAACTCTCCTGATCACATGACATGGAAGCTTTGGGTCACAGCTTCAAGAGCTCTTTGAGTTCTATGTACTCTCCCTGTCTGTTCAGTAATGCTTGAAGAATACCTCATAACTGCACACACCTCTTCTTTTTGGTATTAAGTGAAGCAGTTGACCCCTTATATCAACTGACAAAGAAAAGCATGTGAAAGAGTCAACCCCCTGTGAGGTAAATCATTTATGCAAACCTTTCTATTGGGTTGCAATACTGGATTTAGGACTGACCCTTAAAGTCTGTGATGGTCTTTTTCATTACCAAAGAACAGGGCAAATGATTCTTAGTTCATATTTTATATCAGAAGGGTGAACTCAATAATCTACCCAAAAGTCTTTCAACAGTTTGAACATGGCACCTGAAGTGCATGTGACAACTGTTTTGTAATCATTTTCTAAGGTTAACTTCTGCAGACAGACAGTCCCATGGAATACAATGATTTGACAATAACGGATGTTACTGAAGTTTTCATGACTGTGGCCGTTGACCTTCGAAACATGATCCAGATCTCCCAACAATAAATAATAGATTTGCATGAAAGCAACCCTCAGTGGTTTTAGTTTTTCCCTATTTAAAACTCAATTAAGCTTCCAGTTAAGCAGCCATTTTCCCAATCACACATGTACAAGAGATTTAGAGACACACACACACACACATTCGATCACTCTCTCTGACACAAACACAAGCACAAGCACACGCACACACTGTGTGTTCACTGAAACGGAGTACATGGAGATCCATTTCTGGCTAAGACCACAGTGGACAGGTTGGACTATGCATAAGCAGCTTTGTAAATCATCATTATGGAATGCCCAGGCTTTCTCACCTACGTGTCTCATGAGTATCGGCTTCCAAACACACGTGCCTGTTTACTGTTGTATTATGAACCGCCAAGCCTCAAGACCAGATACAACGTAGGACTCTTGCCTCTTCCCAAAGCCCTCTCTCCTTTTCACTGGTTTAGTCTAGTCATTCACATCACCCATTTCCATTCCCATTCCCCTTTTCTCCTCTATTTGTTTTTTCTTTTTTATCCCTTCTTCTTCAAAAAAAAGAAAACTCTCACAAAACAGACAAAGTTTTCCTGCTGATAGCTTTCCATGTCCTGCTGAAAGGAATAATAAAAAAAACATGTACACAGACATATTCTACAAAAGCTCTGGTCAAGTCATTGCCATTGGGCTCCTGGCTGAGGGTCTATGAGTTTTGCCAGGCTTACAGTCAGTTGTAAAGCCGCAAGAGTGTAGTACCTAGGATGCAGAACATGAATCATGAATGCGTTTTATCACCCATTAGAAAAAATAATGTTAAAAAAAAATCTTACGAATTGAAGGCGAGTTTTGGGCTTGACGGAATTAAGCAGGCTTGAGAGGTATACAGCCGACCCCCACCCCACCCTCGTGGCACATCATGGGTGCCATAAACGTCCAACGGTTAGTCTCAGGGTCATACAACTCCACCGAGTTCAAGTTGGACTGGCCATCGTAGCCACCTACAGCGTAGAGCCGGCCGCAGTTGGCCACAAGCGAGACACGACTGCGGCGAGTGTTCATGGGAACCAGGTGGCTCCACTGGTCTCCCACCGAACTGTACACCTCTGCGCCCATCAGGAAGCCCGAGCCATCGTAGCCGCCCACCACATACAGCTGGCTGCCCAGGGCTGCCGCACCATGCCGACAGCGCTTGTTCATCATGGGTGCCACAGGGTGCCACAGGGCTGTGTGGTGGTTGTAGTACTCCACCTGGTGGAAAAGAGAAGCACGTACACTGTCAACACTAATAACAGACATAAAGGCAACTGTACTTCACTTATAGCAGACTAATGGAAATAAAGTGAAAAAAAAACTTCCCCTGCTAAAACTGAGGTAGCACCCACACTGACCGTGTTAAAGATCTGAAGACCATCATGGCCGCCTGATACAAATATCCTCCCATCAAACACTGTCACTCCAGCAGCACTTCGACTTGCACTCATCTCAGTAACCACCGTCCACCTGTGTAAAAACATTACACACCCACAAACGCACAATGAACAGGTACTCACAGAAATAGCCATGTCAGTCAATATGGGTAAAAAAAATGGATAGACTGACTGAGAGAATGGGATATATATATATAACTCAGAAAAAAGTACCCACCGGTCAGTCTCAGGTGAATAGCACTCTACAGAATTTAAAGAGGATTTGCCATCATAGCCTCCACAGACATATATGTGTCCATCTACCACAACTGTTCCCATTGCACTGTAGTCAGACAAGAAACAGAAAGACGATTAAGCAAAGCAACACATAAGTGTAACTGTAACATGAGATTATGGCCAGAAAAAAACAATTGTAGGACACCCTGGTTGGTAAGAAATACATTATCCACCTTGGAAAACATCCAAAGCGGAATTTAACTTTCTAACCATTTTATCTTACACCACTCTCTGTTTTTTTGTGTGTGTGAAGTTTTTTTTCTATGGAAAAGACCTATTTATTCCTACATTTTCTGAACTAATTTGGCTTTGAACAAAAATATTGCATGCAAAATTCGCACCTGCGTTGACTGTTCATACTAGACACTCGGCTCCACGTGTCAGTCTCTGGGTTGTAGACTTCTACTGTGCTGAGTCGTGACTGGCCGTCATATCCACCAATTGCATACAGAAGCCCATTTACTACAGCCACGCCCACTCGACTTCGGGCTGTGGTCATTGGCTGGCAGCGTCCCCAGCAGTTTCCAATTGGGTCAAACATCTCAACCACATTTAATGAGTCTCCTAAACATGGGGGAAAAAGCCTGTGTGAATCAAACAGCCTTACCTGCTGGAACTTAGCAGCTGTGAGGAAAAGTCAGTTACAAAAGAAAGTTATGAAAAGAGGAGGAGCACCACCTGCACTGTTGAGGCCTCCCACTGCATATATGAGCCCGGCGATGGATGTACAGCATCGCTGTCGGGTCTTGAAGGCCGGGAGGTGTGGGCGACGCTCTGGCATGAGGTGATAATCTTTAGCTTCATCTACTAGGTCTCTGTCAAGAAAAGAAAAACAAATATTTGACAGAACGCACCAGCTATATACAGGATTCAAGTAGTCAGCTATATTCAGGGAGCGATGTTGCTACAACACAGCTCAACATCTGTCAATGTCATCTGCAGCTGAGAAAACACAAGACTGACAGCATGTTGTTTTGACCCTCTGTTGACTAACACCTCGTATGACCTCACACTTGAGATGCTTTTGAAGGCCATCAGATAAAACACTATTATTCAGGCTACCTCTTAAAAACACAATAAAAGCAACACCCATTAGTACAAACAGTCATACCTGCACTTGTGACAGCAGCGCACCAGTTCATCCTGTTGCACGCGGTCAGCCAGGAACTGAGGCCGGCACAGGGGCAGCCGCGTCCGGGCCAGCAGCTCTGGTAGATAAGCCTCTCGGTCCTCCCTGCCGTGCCGCACCCACGCCAGCACCGCCTCAAACACCTGACACACAGGGGCGAAGGCAGCAGCACCGACAATCATCAGGGAGAGGGTGAGGCCCACTACTGAACTCACTGCAGGCTTTAAAGACATATGGGTCTGTTATCCAGGAAATTGCACTGGCTGCCTAGAGCTTCACTGTAAGCCAGGCCGCAAGCCCGAAAAAGCAGAGGCGAAATTCTGCAGCTGGCGAGAGGGCTTTGAGAGTTCATGTGCTGCTTTGGGGCAAAGCAAAGACCCGATTGAGTCCCCTTCTCCACCGTGAGAGGAGATGCACATCTTGTCTTCAGACTGATTTTAAAAAAAGGGGTGGGGTGGCAGGGGATCACTCTCTGTGCTCTTCCCAAAGCCCAAAATCATTCCTGGTGCTCAGGAATGTAAAATGTGCTCTTTTGAGGCAGCATGCTATAAAGATGCTTTATTATTATTATTACGATTATTATTATTATTATTTAGTGCTAAGAGCAGCATACACACAAAGGTGCAATTTATTTGACACAATCTAACATCTGCTGTTTATTTTTCCTGGAAAAAAAAACGTGACAGAACACTGACACTGGCACTAACCTGCTCCTCTGCTTTAACATTGAGCTCGTCACAGCCCACCAGCTCCAGCACCTCTTCCAGCCGTAGCCCCAGGAACTCTTCGGACATTGACACCTCCACAAAGTGTTGGTGCACAAAGCTATTGGCGGCATCATAAAGCGTGGTGCACATCATGGTCTCAGCGAACTGACGCACACCCAAACAGTTCTTTGGGTGCAATCTGTAAAAAGAAAAGCGAGCCTGATCCATTAAAGACACTATTGTCTCACTGGCTCTTCCAAAACAGTCAGTGAGACATTTTTGGGGGGCTAAAACTCACTGCATACTCATTTCACTATCTGTATACTACCACATCAAAAAAGAACAAAGAGCACAAAATAACAAAATACGATGGGAATGAATACTGGGTACCTCTCCTGAAGAAAAGAGCAACAGGCATCCTTGACATTCTGCAGCTGTAGGAAACTGGCCCCTATTAGGAGGGCCTGAACGTTCTGCTGGTCTATTGCCACATGGCCATTGTAAGCAAAATTGATCAGAGCTTCAAGAGCACTGAGAAGGTAGAGAGAGGAAATAAGAAAAACCTTGGAGAGAACTGTACAGCTACACAACTCAGTGGTACACTCACATCAGCAAAGCAAATCCAAAATGTACTCATGCAAAGAATGTGTGAATTAAGAGGCCTACCAAGGATCCATTCCCTGCATGACAATCTCATCCTGTTTACATTCCACCATGTCATTGGTGAACATGGCGTGGAAGTATGGAATGGAAGCTGCCAAGACTATCCTGTGAGCACTGAATTTGTGTTCACCAACCTGTAATAGCATAGATACTGTTTACAATTCTATCTGAAGGAACTTAGGAGGTACTAGGTCAAAACATGAATGGAAATGCAAAAAAAAAGTTAGAATTACAGGTCAGCCTGCAGCCCCAATCAAAATAAACATTGTACTGGAAGGCAGTGTACAAAAATGTCAAGGTTAAAACTAAAACCAAATCATGACTGCAATGTAGGGCAGTGGAACAAAATGGGCAGGGAAGGATTGTGCAACAGTAGCAAATAGAAAGACACAACAACAGTAGGGCACAGCAGACAAGCTCTCAGTGTTTAATCTGCAGATAATTATAATGCTGCTTAATACAGAGTAGTGACTACACTGGGACGGCAAGGGCAACAAAGGCCGTCACACAGAGGTTTATACTGGGCTGAGTCAGGTTGTCTATAGCTCCCACAGAGTTTATCTTCTCAGTGACACAACTCAAATTGTGACAAAGCCGAAATTGATCAACTTAACAGTTATTACACAGATGTTAATGTAGCGAAGCAGAGGTAACAAGTCAAGTAACAAGTAACAAGTAACAAGATGACTTTCTGCAAATTGTTCGGTCCCTGGCGTTTGCTGTTGACAGCTAAAAACGTTCTGTGTTAATGAAGAGGGGCTGCAGACACTTCAAGTCATATATGTCACCTGTTTGTAGCGTTACATCGCTCTGAGCTCTTCCGGATAGGGAAGTTAATAGCTACGGGTTACTGCATCCATGTAAATTTGACGGGTACCTGTTAGCATGGACTGTACATTTCATGACAGAAAAAAACTAATCTTTACTGTATCAACAACTAGACACATAACTATAACGACACATTTCACTGTAAAGTCACACGGCGTCCTCCATTTTAAACGTTAAGACAGCGGAGAAAGCTAACTTGGCTTGCAATTTCAACACTCCCTCTTTCAGCCTGACTCAAGCAACAACCTCTTATGGCTAGTGGTAGCACTAGCAAGAGCTCAGCTAGCTATAGCAGCTAGCCAGTTACCATCTGGCTATCCAGTGTGCATTGATGGAATTTCTTTACCTTCAGGGTCACATCGCAGAGTTTCCCTTGCCGTCGAATTTCTTCCATAACTGCATACCCGCGATCTGGTAAATCGTGGACTGAAAAATGTACTAAATCTTCCAGTTCTTCGAATGTCATGTCACCCATCGTCATTGAGGAAAAGGAAAGACCGAAATATTGAAACGCGAAAAGAAAGGGTAACGTGAGCTTCGCGAGTCACCGTAGTCACTCTTCCTTCTCGATCAGTCGCCCCGTCTAAAGTTCAGCTTGTGCGCTTTTGCCAGGCTCCTTCCAAGAGCGTTCCTGCAGATGGTCATCACTGTGTCCAACGAAGATTTATCCTTAGCTGTCATTGCATCTATGTCGTTGAACTCGTCGTTGAATCCATTAATCCCTGTCATTCTACCTCGTCTCTCTGTATGAAATGACTTGGGAGGATTAACGATTAAAACCTATGACTGTATTCGAGGATTACTGTAAGAATTGAATGTGGCAAGACCCCAGTTTTTAGCTAAATTATTTTATGATCTATAACAACACGGTCCAAATGTTTTCACGCACACTGTATGTGACTCATTCAACTCTTGGCATAACACAATTGGCAAGGCTTAACGTTACACAAAAGAAATAGCCTGTATCTCGTCAAGAACTTTTCAAGTACCAGGCAAAATGCAAATATTTCCTCACGTTTCCCCAATGTATTTCGGAATTTGAAATATTACAACAATGTAAGTATAACCTAGGCTATATTTAGACTTTTTTAAATATTTACATAAGCCGATAGGCCTAGCTGTCTAATGATTGTCTTTAATGTCTTTTGTGTGTGTGGTTTTTGTAAAGCCGGTCATATTGTCAGTGAATGTACCACAAATCTTTAAATTACAGGCCTAGCCTTCACCTTGTGCATCATGCACTGTTAGGATAGGTGTACGGAATGCCCAACCAAAGAACCATAGCAACAAAAACAAAATATACCTAAAAAGCCCCTAGATGCAGATAGCTGTAGATAGACTGAGTGAGTACAGTTAAAGATTAATTGACTACCAATACACAAATATGAAAAACTTATTGCAGTAATTATAAAGACCAACAAAATTGTGAATTGCACATAATGGTACAGTCAGATTAGAGCAGGTAGATAGGTGTAGGTTTCATCATATGATCCATTTGTGTCTGTACTTTGTATAGTGACCCAGTATGGATAGTTGTCCTATGCATGATTTTATATTCTTTGTGGCTCTGCTTTAAACATTTATGTTTAAATATTGTCACCTTCCCAAAAGTCATTTTTCAAGAAATAAATAGTTTGTGCCCAAATCATCTAAAAAGTATTTAGCTCATTTTTTTGTAATTCCTGAAAAACCTGAAAAAAATGACGATATTGCATTCCATCCTTATTTGACCCTTATGTAATCTTGACAAAGGTGGCCCTGAAAATGCTACTTGTGTCTAAAAAAGACAGAAATGTTGTGTTTGTTATAGGGAATAAATGTCTAGCATTCACTCGTTAAGCTTGGGAGATGGGTATGCATAAAAATAGTTTCACCACATCTGAGCTCATTCAATTACACAAAATGATTTCTGAGGGCACAATGCTGGCAGAAAAGTTAAGGACCAGTATAATAAAGCTATGACTGCTCAACATGTGTTCATATTGAAACCATGACAGAGTATGTGAGGAAGGCTTTCCATGATAATGTAAATCAATTTCAAATGCTGAATGAAGGCCTTTTCTATCTGGGCGTAAGCCCTTATGCGAGAGGTGCTGAGTTGTGAGATTAGTCGCAATCATGTGGGCCATGTGGCCCTCACCATATTTAGACGCTCCTTTTACCCAATCACAGGGCCCTCTATTTTCATAAGGTCTGGAATTTTCCGTGTAAACCATCTTTTCAGCTTCACATGATGAGTGGGTGTCTATCCAATTATTTCACAAACACTCAGCACGCACATGAAAGAGCGTTATCTTTTAAGTTTCTGTTCTCAGCATGACAGTGCTCTCTCTGTTTGTGTTCTGCACCTCTTTACCCTCTCAGCCTGACCCCTCCCCTTAGTCTTTATAAAATGGGAGGCTTCCGTATCAGCATCACTTCACCCACGGCTTCAGCATCGACAGTCTGATCCACAGAAGCACAGCCAGCTTGTGAGTATATGCATGAGAAGATTGTGCCTTTATTTGGGGTGAAATAGTAGTCAAATTCTCTCTTTATTTTTGAGGGAGAAATTCACTTTCATTCATTCATTCAATTCATTCATTGCAGTGGAACTCTAATAATAATAATAACACTTAGGCATGAAGTATGAGTCTCTTAACAACATTAAAATGTGCATCTTGGGCAATTTGTAACAAATTTTGTCATTAATTTCATAAGCTGTGTTTTGCAGTAATTAAAATATGAGACAACAGAGCTAACATTTGCGTTTGCACTATCTTGTTTAATGTCTGTGGCAGAACCATGAGCAGGAACTACATGTCCAAGAATGATGAACTCCGCAAAGGAGATTACCTCTGGTCCAACAACAAGGAGTACAAGGCAGTCTTTCAGGTACTTGGCCCAGCTCTCTGATTCCCAATGCATTTATTACATTTTAGTCAATTAAAAAAAAAAAGAAAAAAAAAATGTTTCCCTTTTATCATGATGCAGGAGGATGGTAACTTTGTGATCTATGGCTGGAGGCCAGTGTGGTCATCAGACACAACTGGCCAGCGTGATGCCTACCGCCTCTGCATGCAGGACGACTGCAACTTTGTCATGTACAAACGTGACGACAAAGCCATCTGGCACACTGGTACCCACAGGACGGATAACTTCAAGATGTGCCGCGTGTACCTGCACGACGACGGCAGCCTGACGATCGAGAAGGATGGGGAGGAGGTGTGGAACTCCTCCCAGTCCAGGGGCATCAAGTAAAGCTGTGGGGCTTGGTTCAGCTCAGCACACTCCTCACGCTCTGCCACCAAGCCACACCACCTCTAGTGTGATGAAGTGTTTGTTGGATGAAGCTGAATAAAGAGCAAAATAAAAATGCATTTCATCTGAGTTTACTTCTTGTTAACTTCCCTGACAAATAAACTGTTGCCATGGATATAGTTGTGTCATACAAAACACTTATTGCCTTTACACAGATGAATTATGACTGAAGGAGAGAAATGTATTATGATCCATTAATTCATACCTCACATGAGTTGATATATTTACTCAGTATTCAAATAAAAATGAACTATTTTACAGTTTTATTATACAGTTCTTTTTCCTTCTATTTTTCATATTAAATTTGTATAAGAAAGTGTTAGTGATCGTAAGATACTGCAACGCCTATTTGGGAACTAAATCCACGTCAATGAAAATGTATGGTCTGATGATGAGAGACTGACCTTACATTGTAAGGGTGTAACCAGCATGATCTGAAGTTGAAATGAAGCAATACACTTTTACCAAAACTCTGGAAGTGCAGCAAACACATTATCCACTTTACTCAATTTAAAGGAAATACAACATTCATAGTTTAGCAAAGAGTAATGCAGGTGGCCTCTTTGACTGTGAATCATAAAAAGCACACACCATGCTGGATGGTGTTCCACAATTTTTATAAAATTGGTAATGAGCTGTAGAGCAAATTTAAAAGTTGATAGCCATACGTCGGGGTTCCAAGGCACCTGACACGATCACAATAACAAGGAATTTTCAGGGTTACAATGAAAGGCAAGACTGCAGACTGCCAAAGACTTGTGTACTTGTGAGTTAATGTTACAGTGAAGTGTTATATACTTGCATTGATGGAAAAAGCCTTTGAGTCTTTTAACTGAACTTAAACTCACAAAGCCCCACCATTGCTGCCTTTATATTTTTGTCCAGTAGGCCTATTTTGTTCCTACAACATTTATTTATGGTCACAAGGTCTTTGGACACAATCGCAAATGAAAACTGGTGGGGACAAGACCTCTGGTAAAGGCCTGTATTTGACCATGATCAGGTCAGATTGTGTAGAAGTACGATGTGTCAAATATCCTTGGCTCTTTTCACAGATATAAGAAAACTTCAGTCTGCCCATTACTGACCTTATGCCACTGGAACATTCAGAACATTACCTGATTTAATTTAAGGCATAAGGTCATGTGCTGAAATAGACACTAGAGGAGTTGTACATGGAGCAATGATCACAGTATTTGACTTCAGTCCTAGATATGCATAATTGTGTGAAATGACTAAAATTCACTTTCCTCACATTACTGTGTGTGGTGTTAATGTAAGGGTTGTGTGCCAAGAACTGACAGCATAGTAAATCTTATGTATTCCCGAACTGGATCAGGTTGGATTTTTCTCAACATCTATTGCACTGTGGTATAGGCACACTTCAGAAGTCTTATTCATAAATAGCAGCTGAGAATTCTATTTTAAAATCAAATAATCACATAATAATGAACAAACAATGTTTAACAATGTTAAATACCTTTTCACCTTGAATCAATTGATGGAATTTTATTATAACTTGATGAAACATGCCTGATTAATGTCAACAAATATATTTTTATACATATTATGACTAGGACAATATAAATGTTTAACAAAAGCAGTAAGGAAATCATCCTAAATTTGTTATGATGGCATTGGGTCATTTGATGATTAGGTGGGAAAACCACATTGGGCCTCATTCGCCGACTGTTCTTGGGAAGAGATGGTTCATGAGGGGTTTTGTGCTTTGTGGATATAACTTGGTAGTTTTAAACCAAATAATGTTCATTTAACTGATCACAAGATCAGATAGGTGCTCTTTCAGTATTGTATGTTTTATTGCACAAATTAAACTCGAATCAAGGCCAATCTCATTAGTACTTGAAAGAGTGTCTTGCTTTCAAATTCCTGTTAAATTTTAAATTCCTGCAAGAGTAAATTAAGCTCAATTCACCAACGAATTAACATATCAACTTACATCACAATATCACAGAATCTACTGAGGCGTGAAAGAGTTCCTCAGTTCCTCTCCTCCTCCCCCTGCAGCCTCCTCCTCTGCCTTGGGCCTATAAATGGGGATGTCTCCTGCCCAGTACCACTTCACCTGGAGCCGCAGCCACATCAGACCGATCCACTGAAGCACATCCAGCCTGTGAGTATTATGCTCTCTTCACTTATGCTCTCTCTCTCTCTCTCTCTATCACTCTTTGCATTTCATTGGCAGCTTATGCTGGCAAAGATTGGGTGGTTTAGCTCAGATGTCCTGCAGCTCCCTGGACTTCCTGGCTTATAAGGCTTGGGTATTTTTGATTGCCCTGGGACTTTCCCCTCCACCATGTGCAGCTTGAATTTTAAATTGATTGGTCAGTTTCAGTATTTGTTCAATGTGTCTCTCAATATGGCTATGCTTTCCAGATTTCTGTTGACCTACACCCTGAAATTTTTATGCAATATTGAAAATATGCAAATATGCAAATTTTTACTTTAAGTTTTTTTCAAAACATAAATGGTCTTTCTTCTGTTTGAATTCCCTTTGAAGCTATTTGGGTGTTGTATCGCACCCCAAAACTTTAGACACACTTTAAGTTTAGATCAGCAGAGCACTGAGCACTGATTTCCAGATGTAATTGGGGTAGTTTTGCCATTTTTTGTGTTCTTGAGGCACTTTCACAAAGAAGAAACAAGAAAAGTGTTTGTGTTGTAAAGTTCTGTTTCTTTGAACTTCCCCTACAGAGCCATGAGCAGGAACTACATGTCCAAGTTTGATGAGCTCCGCAAGGGAGACTACCTCTGGTCCAACAACCATGAGTGGAAAGCAGTTTTCCAGGTAGCCTTTTTCAATAGAGGAAGAAAAAATGTAAAAAAAAAAAGAAATCTTACTCAACACAAATGGAGGAAATTAGTCATTTTGTATCTGTGGAAAATGTCAGTATGTGTTTGTAAACATTTTACTTGGCCTGCAGGATGACGGCAACTTTGTGATCTATGGCTGGAGACAGATGTGGTCATCTGACACGGCTGGTCAGAGGGATGCTCACCGTCTCTGCATGCAGGATGACTGCAACTTTGTCATGTACAAGCGTGACAACAAGATGATGTGGCAGACCAAGACCCAGGCATCCGGCGGCTTTAAAATGTGCCGCATGTACCTCCGCAATGACGGCAACCTGGTCATCGAGAAGGATGGAGAGGAGGTGTGGAACTCCTCCCAGTCCAAGGGCTTCAAGTGAGGAGGCGGTCTCGTATTACAGGGTGTTGGCACAGATAACAGTGCACTCTATGTATGTGTGCAGAGTCACATGCTGTTTTTGATTAATCAGTCAATTCAATAAAAAGCATATTGCAGACACACTTTGTCAAGTTTGCTGTCTTTATTGTGTTTTGCTTTGGAAAGCTCCCACTGTAGTGATGAATTTGGCTAAACACCAAAGGTGTAGGCTACCAAGTCAGAATTTAAAGGGAATTGTCTAAAGTGGTTGCAATACCTGCAAGTACCGGGAAGTTCCCATACACTGTAAGGAAACATAACTTTGTCTTTACCCTCAAAATTACAATCATTTTGGCACTTGAAGTGTTTTAGGTATAGCATACATGAGACTAGACAGAAAAAAGTAAGGCCCCCTTGTGGCTGAAAGGATAACAGGATAAAAGGATAATGATTATTGCTGCATTGGTTCAGAATCTGATTTTCAACCAAACCAAATGAGATTTGAGACAATGGGACATACTGACAGGGTGTTATGGAATTATCTGTACACTGACATGTATCCATTAATACATACTGTCACAATTCAGTATTGAAACAATATTTCTGAATACTGATACACTGCTGTGCATTATACAAAAGTGGCCTACCAAAATTCGAACCACAAATAGTAACACTTACCATCAGAATATAGCTACTGATAAAATGCAATGTAAATCGAATGATTGTATCAGGCCATTTCACACCCTTTCCAGTAGACCCACTGGCTTCAATAGAGGGCGCTTTTGATCGATGTTATTTAGGGCTGGTAGTGTCAAACGTCTCCCGGGTCTTGCAGGCATAATTGCACACTGAACTCCAAAATGGTTAGAGTTCATCCAGTTAGGCCTATTTTGCATTACCATGGAGATATTATTAAACTTCTTTTGTTAAATATCAAATTTGTAAGTAATTTGTAATTTAATTAACGAAATGGTCTCAACAATACAACTCTCAGGTTAAAAAACAGTCCTAGTTCAGGCTCATTTTCCTACTTGATGATATAGCATAGACTATGCCCTGTTCTTGCACAGTTCTAACTCCCCACAGCCCCCCTGCCCCCTCCCGCCCCACACACACACACACACACACATACAGACAGAGAGAAAGAGAGATGACCTCTTTTCCTTTATACTCAGAAGCAATTCCATGGGCGTAGCTGTTTTGTAACTAAATCAGTGGCTGGGTGGATACTTAGTCATGATTCTGAATAATACACAGAATAGCATGGTTGGTCCCATCACGATCCCCAGTAAACTTCAGAAATACTTACATGGGGAAATTCCATTCTATCCACACCCCTTCACCCACACCCTCCACTATACTAGAAAATAGGTTACATTCTTTTGCGCACTATAATACTTTTAAGTGCTTAGTTTAAATAGTAAAAAGAGTATGCGTCTTGTGAACGATCTGCTTAACATGCCAATAGTTTCATATCAACGTCTGAGAAATCATGTGTCGTGGCGATGTACGACATAGCTTTAAAGGGCTGCGTATATTTGGCTATTTACGGTAACGAGGTGCGGAGTCCGACAGCACTGGAGGAAGATGATCCCGAGCTAGTCCAGGCGCGAAAGGGACATGATTCGTTTAAAGTGCTAAATCGCAGGGAAATCGTGCTCTCACGTAGCTCACGTTCGTCGTAGCTGCTATGCAAACAGTACTTAACACGTGGTCAGATTTGGTATGGCATAACAATTTTTCGAGGATTCCCAAATCGTGAAACTGTGGCACACGCAAGGATCTCAAAGTGACAGCAGTCTTCGAAGGAGTTGCCTAGATAATAGGTTACAGCTTTGTTCATTTTTGGACTGTATTATTGCTTCTCTTTACCACGTTTACCACATGGTCCGTTGGGTGAAGATTGTGCGCCTTTGGACAAATTTGATGAATCAAGGATTTGCATTTTCTCAGTTGTTGTGAGACAGGCAGTGAAAACCTGGATGCGCAGTTCTGCCGAGAGAGACCAGGCTAGTAAATACACTAGGTCAGGATAAAATGACGATGTCTGTCCCGGAGAGGATTTCTGGGTCCGGGGGTAAGGAGGAGGAGAGCGAGGATGAGAGCGAAATCTTGGAGGAAAGCCCCTGTGGACGCTGGCAAAAGCGAAAGGAGCAGGTAGGTGCATAGATGAATGGTGCGGAATTCAAATATTCGAGCCTTCCTCATACTGCTCACGCTCAAGATCACAAGCGCAGCGGAAATTGTGAGGCTATGTAGCGGCTGATTTATGTTTGACACAGTATGTCGGATTGGTAATTTTGCGGTTTGGCGATGTTTCTGTCTTGTTAATAATGCTGATGAAAATAATGCTGGTAACACTAATCCCATGTCCCATACGGATCCACCATAGGCCTCCTTGGATTGATCAACATCGGGGTCATAACAGTAGGCCCATTTGTCTTTTAAGATCTTTTAGTGACCGTGCAAAAAAACTAGAATACATTTTAACAGAAGGGGCGTGCGGTGCTCGTTGGAAAAAGAGCTTGATTGACAGCAAGCCCAGGGAAGCTATGAAAATGCTACAGGCTCTGTGTGAAATAGTTTGCGCAAGCACACAGCGTTTTAAGCTCTCATAGCTGGACTGAATTTGTTGCTTGTTTAAATTCAGTGAAGTTGAGCTTTTTGTTAAAGATAAGAGACTATTTCATCTTATCTCTGGAGGCACACATTCTGCCTCTGTCACTTGATTGCCTATCAAACTTACTTCTAAGTGGGTTCTGCCTACAGCTGGAGAGGGGCTCCCTGCCAGCACAGTTTTGATCTAGTCTGTGCTGTGTTGAAATTCAGCCTCTGTTGAATTTAGGTAAATAGGGCTTCGGCAATTGTAGAAAACACAGAAAAGAGGAAGAAAAATCAAATACTTGGCTCTGGATTGTGTTGATCATGGTTTTGTTGATTTTGATGGTCCTAGTATAATTACGCAGGTGCCTTCAAACGAACACTCAGTCAGCAGTAATCCATTTCTTATTTTATGGAAGAGGCAATGGGGAATTCAACAGGGCATTAAATCATTTCCTATCTCATAAGCAGGTTACCAGACGAATACAGTCATTACTGTTTAGTTCCCTCCACTCTGAGTCAGTGTTGTAACAAGGTGCCTGAGGGCCGGGTGTTGGGCAAGACAGACCTGCTCATAGAACAACAGTGAAAAGCTACACTTGTTCTTATTTTTTTTCCACTGAGCAGTTCCCCCTTTTCACTTTATTAGCAATTCATGGAGTGAGCGTGTGTGTGTTTGTGTGGGTGTGACATGGCCAAAAGAAGAAATATGAAAATGAATACCTGTGTTAAAAAGTGATATGCCAATGCTGCATATGTGTTGGAAAAAAACACCAAGTTGGCATTCCTGTCATTTTTTGTAAATGCCAACATTAATTTTTGCCATTTTTTTTTGTAAAACTTTTGAAGGTCCTGAGAGCAACTCAAAAGGAAAGAAAACAAACCAGGAACTTGTGTGCATCCAGTTCTTCTGTTGTAACTTAACAACGAGAGCTTTAGGCCTATGACCTAAGATGCAGAAATGCTGAGACTGTGTAACCTTATCAAGGACTGATGTTCAGTGACTTGGGGGCAGGTGGCTTATTGGACTCTCCACAACACCCAGGCATTGAAACAACTTCTGTATCAGTACACTACCTACGTGATGAGTCTTGTTCCCAGGAGCATCTTGCTTGCATTAAACTGAAAAGTCCTACAGTGTAGCATGAGTCACCATGTCTAAGTAGATCAGGGTGTAACGCCAGTAACTGCATGTAAATTCTGACACTGACCTCTGGCATTTCACATATTAGGACAAGTTATGACGGTGAGAATCAAGGGAGCGGAAGCTTGACTTCACACTGCATGACTGTAGACTTGCCAAGTGAGGGCTTATCATGGGGTTACATTTTAGAACTTGTTATAAATTACAGGCAGGTTTTGGTAATAGTTTACTTGGTTGTGAAACCTCTGCTACAACTGTAGCATCACCTGGGCATCACAAGACCCTAGTAGAATTTGAGCATTGCTGTGATCTCGGTCCAGATTTGGATGCTCTACCAGGTTCTAAGAATGAGACTGAAAGAGAAAGGGGGAGAGGAGAGGAGATGCAAAACTGTCACTGATGGTTCTCTTGGCTCCTGTAACATTTTGAAGGGCATCAGTCTTTTAAGGGTTACTGAGATATGGTTTGTATTTGTTTAATTAAGATACTGTAGGTATAGACAATAATGTTGTTGGCTAAATACCTGTGTTGTTTGGGGTGCAGACACAATTTTGTTTACATGGTCGTTTCATTGCGTATACAAGAGCCTGAACTAATGAAACCATTTGACATAAAGGTTTAGCAGTCAGTGGACTGACAGGATTATTTGACTCGGTTTCAGGTAATATACTGAGTCAGATGCAAAATGTGTGGTTTTTCAAAAGTAATACAGTACAAACTGATTTCTGCTCTTTTTTTCTCTGTTGAATCAAACAAATGTGTGAAAACATTGTGCTGTAACTCATGCAAAGAAACTACCACGCGAACGTCTGGAACACCTTCGAATTCTTGCACTAGGCTAACTGTGTCAGGGTCATTGCATACCAAATAAATGAAGTAAACAACCACCACTAAGATGACTGTTTTTCAACAGATGCAGCCAAAGCGTAGAAGTAGTTTGTTTAGGCACAGCTTAACCTCTAACTCTGCTTGACAGCTCATTCCTCAGTAAACACTTATTAACTACAGCACTTAAATGACACTGCATAACTGAAGAGGACTTTTCCAGGTTGCCCTAAGGAGAATAGATTCCTAGCCTTCCTGCTAGTTGAGTAACTTGCTAGTGTTGTCGAGGTGTGAGTGATGGCTACTGAGTTGCCAAGCAGAGATGCCACCTCTGAGCTCACTGCTAAACAACTGTTGATCCAGAAATGGGCTGTACTCCAGAACATGGATTCGAAGTGGTCAAGAACTATTCCACAAGTGCCAGTGAATAGTTTCAAGGGCCTAATTTGATTCGTGACAGAGAAAAGAATTTATATAGACTATAGTGTTTCATTAATTGTGGTTTTGCAGTCACTCCAAAAATCCTAATCTCAGATGTTTGTTAATGCAGGCTCTGTTTGATCTGATGAGATATGAGTTGCTTTCAAATCTTGCCTGGTGAGTTTAGGTCCGTGACCCAAAACAACCCTTGTCGTGGATATGTTAAACTTGCGGGGTCTTTTTTCTTTCCACAGTCTGTGGCTTTTCAGGCACTCAGCTCTGAGAGAGCTTTCGCTCTGGCTCAAGGCCAGTGTAAAGAAAAAACAGAGCAATCCATCTCTCTTTATGCATGAAGCCATGCTTTTGGCAACCCCCCTCACTCTCACTCTCTCTATATGTCTCTCCCTCCCTGACTGCACCACCTCCCACTCCTGTTGCAAGACCCTACCATGATTTCTGAGAAAAAGACTGATGTGTATGAGTGCACACCCATGTTTCCCCTGCTGTAGTCGTGGGCCGTCGCTTTTGTCCTCCCTTTCAAGAAAGGCTGAAGCTGCAACAGCAACTGTGAAGCTCTTCCCACTACTTTCATACTTTTACCCATGATGCTACTTGGCACCAGGAAGTCAGAGGGTTGGGCCAAACATTGTGTTTTTTTATGGTAGACTGGGAAGACACGGGGCCCGAGTTTGAGAATCTCTCAGCGATAACAGGAGTGCATGCACAATGTTGCACGAGAGATGTTTTAGATGCCACATTGCCACATCCATTTTATTGGATAGTAAATTTATTTATCAATTTAATTGGTCCCCTATACATATAGTGTTATAATCTACATTAATTTAATGGAACACTTCTGAGCATGAAAAGTAGCTTGAGAAATAGTGGGACTAGTGGGTACATTTATCTCAAAATGTTAAATGTTTATAAAAACATTTGGCAGAAGAGGCCTGTTGAAATACTGTGACAAACTATAATTCTGCTGGTAACAGAAAGTGGTTTAAAGTGGTCTAATTCAGCTGGCCTGTTAATGAGCGTTGTAACCTGTGTTTCAGAATGAGCCGCGGTGCTCTCTGCTTGTGCCGCAAGCGAGAAGTACTGAGACTGCAGAGATTGAAGAGTTCAAAGAGATAATACAACTGCCTAATTTGAATTTGGCTGCAGTCGGCCTACACTTTTTGCAGCAATACAGTGAGTGCTTCTGGCACTCTTGGAAATTAGCAAAGGTGTTCTTTAGCACATTACTGTGTTGTCAGAATAAGATGCTCAGAGTTGGCAGCACACGGGGGAAACCTGACAAAAAGCTGGAGCAGGAGTGAAAAATAGACATGAGTGTTACAATAGATCTGTGGGAAGTTCAGAAGTTCGTGATCAGGAACTTCAAACTTGGTGTGTCTTTTTCTTCATTCTGTAGAGTGTTAAAAACTGAACTTTAGAGAATGCTTTGATGCATGTAATTCTTCATGGGCTTTAAACCCTTTAAAACCCTTTTTTGTTAATACTGCTAAACGTATGAGGCTACTTGCACCAACTTGCCTCATAATGCATATTTGTCTGTATATAAATATGTGCGTTTCAGGGCCACTCTAATAAGTTTTTACAGTGACTCTGTTCTTATAAAGAGAATGCGATATTTCTTTTGGCATATGAGTAAATCCGAATTTGGCAGTGGTAGTTTGAATTAGCATTTAAATATTCACCATCTAAAAACAGTATGTTGCCACACTTGTATCTAAAATGCGTGCCCTGATTATAAACTTACATAAAGTACACATAAAGTAAACACATAAAGTGAGCCACCCGGTGGAAAAGGTTGTTTATGCCAGCATGCCCCGCTTTCAAACTCAAGCCTTTGATGTCTGTGTGTGTGTGTTGCTTGTGAGGAAAAGATGCCATAATATTGTGGTCTGCAGTACATATCTGACCCACATGGCTGTAGGTTCTCATCCTCTTCCTGTTATAGAGATTTGTTCTCCTTTCTCTATGGACTAACCGTATTGTTTAGTCAGAGTATTTTTCCCCATAGGGACTAGGGAACAGCACTGTTTTGAAGTGACCTTCAGACAGGTGATCCATTGCAGTCACAGCTCTATATTAAATTATGAAAAGGCCTTCCTGTGGGAGGCAGGCTAGTCCTTGTCCCAACAAATCTGTCTCCTGAAGGCAGCCCCTGTCATCCATCATGGGAGTGTAATAAAATACATTAGCTCCTGTTTGACTGCAGAGCCAGGGATGTTTAGCACCCAAAGATTCAGACCTGCTGAGACGTGCAGCTTTTGGTGCAGTCCCAGAAAGCGACCATTTGTGAGCTCAGATCAATAAATGGATATCGACCAGCTCTCATTCTATGCAACAGAACTTTACACATCTGTCCAGCAGTAGCTGCTGAGGAGGGAAAGTACAGCAGCCGTCACTAAATCCACAAAGACATGATGGGACTTGTGAGATGGCCTTTGACGCCTGCATTCCAGAGGTCTCTTGGATCTGTTCCCTTTATTGTACAGCTGTGCTTCTCTCTCTCTCTCTGTCTTTCACTGCAGGTCTCCACTGGTGTGCCACGGACTTCGCCTTCCACTTGTGAAGCTTAAGCTTAACTGGATTTAAACAATCTCATTTTGGCTGTATGTGTTTGCCCATACGTCTGTGTATTCATACACGGATGCATGAGGATGTGAAAGCACACAGGTTTGTGTACGTGCATTCGCATGCGTTACTGTCCTCATCCCTGAGGTAATGGATAGAAAATGAGATTGACCATGTCGTGTTAAGAAGCCTCTCTAGTCACATGCCTTCATCTCAGTTGAACTGAAGCAAAGAGTATAGAAGCTCTTCTTTGTTCTTTAACTGAGGTTCAACCCCCCCCACCCAATAGGTGTTTGAAAATGTAAACAATGTCACTGAGATCCCATCTTCGAGCTCTACTCTTGAGAATGTGTGGATTTGACGGAACAACAAAAGCAAATGTATGGGTTAGAGACGTTTCTTGCTTGTGGGGTTGAAGCATTTGATGAAGTGTTGAAAATGCTTCTGTTGAAACATTGTAGACTCAGGCTTCTTCCAATGGCTACTCAACGTGGCTGGAATGATCAGCTTTACAGCCTTAGCACAAGACAACCATTCATAGGAAAAGCATGACTGGGAAGCTATATGACAGCGATAGGTTGACTGAAATGATTACCGTCCTCTGGGTCTCTGAGCAGAAGATTGCCTCTTGTTGACAACCTAAGTGTCGTCTCACTCACATACTTACCGACTGTTTGAAGGAGTCATGTGCTCCCACATGGCAACATCTTGTCTTGATGAAAGCGCTAACGTTAGCTCCAGGCTGTTTATTTGACTACCTGGTTGTGACCGGGTACATGAATTTGGTGTGACACGATACGTTCTATTCCCATCAGAAGCCTTTACTGCAGATGCCCTCTAAGCTATGTGCAACCAGAAGTCTGTAACCATTATAAGCCCTCAGAATGTCCTGTCAATATATTTCTGTATGTGGACCCAGTCATGTTTGCAGACTGAAATACCCAGCAGTGCAGATACATAATTCTGTGCTGTCCCTTTAAATAGATCTACCTCATCTAGTGCCCACATCTAGTGAACTGGTGCATGGAGGAAACCCAGAGCAGATGGTCTTTTCAGTTTAAACGTGACATCAGGATTATTGAGCCCTTGCACTAGCACGATGGGCCATGCATTTTGTGTGCGTGTGTGTGTGTGTGTGTATGTGTGTGTGTGCGTGCGTGTGTGTGCACGTCTCTGGTCTGCTTGTGAACTCATCGGGTTGTTTGTTCTCCCATGCACATGTGGCGGGAGGCGCATGAGTTACATAACTACCAGAGTCAGACAGAGCCCGCAGCCAAACTCATTTCTTTTTTTTAAAGGGAGAATGAGAGCAAGAGAGAAAATCCTTGTCTTTTTCTGCCCTAATCTGTAATCTGGACCATACTCAGTAATCTGCAATCTATCTAAAGGAAGTGGGTGAGATTTCTGGTATTCATCATTTGATTTAAGACTAAAATAAAGTTAAAGAGATAGGCGATAATTGTGCAGGCCGTCAAAATGAGCTCCTCATGCTATCTAGAAAGATTTTTTTTCCCTCAAGGAAAAGCAATACATCGTCTAAAAGAGATGGATTTGGTGGGGGAGATGAATCTAAATTTAGTTTTCTGAAAGCTGGGGTTTATTTTAATTGTTTGTTTTAACAAGGCTTTTCTCCCTCCCCTTCTGGGCCATTTGAGAGCCAGGGAAAACATGTCAGATGTGTAACTCAACTTCCACCATCCAAAGCACTCCACCCACACCCACACTCATACCCACTCGACTTCATGTTTGTCCGCAGTCTTAGCTGGGAGCCAAGAGCCACTCAACTTTATTCCCACTGCCGATGTGCTTCTTATCTGCAGCCAAAGGAAAAACTTGCTGAAGCGTGTGTACAGCACAGTGATAAAGTACAAGGTCTCCTTTATCTGCTGCCACTTTTCAGTGAAAAGGACTCAGAGTCCCATGCATCGTCACAGACGTGGCCTATGGCAGTGTGATATCTTTGATGCTTAGGGGGGCAGGGGAGGTGTGTTGGGTCCTAGGGGAAATGAGAGGGGCTAGAGGGAACAATGCTCCCTGTCTGTCTGCCCCACAGTTCCCCACACACAGCTCCTGTCACAAAGCTCGTCGTTCAGTTGCCAGGGCCCTCCTGCGGCGACTAACACCGCGTGGTACGGCGAGCTTAAACAAGCGGTCTGACATCACTCCCCTTGCGGGGGCCGTTGTCTTCGGGTTCACAAGCACTGAGAAGGGTGAGGCCGCTCTGCTTCCTCCAATCACCCCACTCCAGCCTCACCCCACTGCGCTGACCATCAAATCCTTGCAACGTGCATCCCACCCTGTGATCCCCTCTGTGGACCCGAGCCTGTAGGTCGTGATGCTCGAAAGCCCTGGTTTCAGTCACGTGGGGCACAGGAATTCAGGGTGACATGACTCTGGGCCCTGTCTTCCCTCAACCCCACGCTACTCTGTCCGGGGCTGAGGTACATGCTCACGTGCACACACGTTTGCAGTGCTGCTGTGCTGCCCGCCGGCCTGTGATGTAATGCCCATCGCCCCCCCCTCCTTACAGTACTCGGAGGAGGAGGAGGAGTTTTTTTGCTCTCCGGGCTTTGCTGAGTGTGACGAGAGAGTGCTTTTAGTGCAGAGTCGCATTAGCTCAGTTTCAGGATAAGATGTGTAGTATGCACACACACACACACACACACACACAGAGTTCAGACTCCCAGAGCTCCCAGACAGACTGCACAAAGGGTCTGGCAGTAGACCCGTCTACTGTGCAATGAACTCTTATTTTTCTTACTTCACTGCACTCTTTCTCTCTCTTTGTCTTTCCTCTGTCAGACCTCTGTCCCACACACACACACAGACAAACACACACACACACACACACGCACACATATAGAGGCTATTTCCCCAAGCCCATGTACTTGTTCTGTACATGAGAATTGCTTGTAGATGCCCAGAGTAAAGAGCTAAGGAAGCATGGCACATAGGGGACAGTGTGGGCTGCTGACGTCTCCTTAGGGCAAGATGGAAAACACAGCAGTCACCAAAGGATAAGAGCCCAATTTGTCCCTACTCAAACGGTGGTTTGTGGTGCTCAAGAACAGAAATCTCAACTCGGGAGTTGGACAGCCTTGTAGAGTACTTTGCAGAGCGTTTATTACAGTGTGTTGTGGTTGTGGTTGTTGTTGTTGTTGTCGTTGTCGTCTGGAGCATTTGTCAGACTCACTTGCGTGTCTCCTGAGCTTTAGCTATTTTAGCATGGAGCCATCATCTCCTCTCAGGAAACATTGTTTACCCAGTGAACATGCTGACGGGTTGCATTGTCCATTCACTGAATTTATTCTGTAAGCTGAGTCATGAAAGCCCCCCCACCCCACAGTCACAACCACAATTGACAAGAGTTCCAAATCCCCCCCCCCCCCCAAAGTCCTAGTGTTTATGGTTATAAATCACAGACTCAGGGAACAGAGGCTCTACAGTGAAGTGATTGTGACTTCCCCGTCAGGCCTCTGGGTTAGATAACCTGACATGACTCAAAACAGCTGTATGTTTGGGGTCTGCTGCTTCCTGTTTGAGCACTGAGGATATGGGGCATGAAACGCCTCCAGGTCTGCCTGTTGGAGCGCTTTTGCAATTGGCCTTTTATCTAAACGTGTGGCCTGGCATGTCCTTGCACATTTCCTCGAATGCCATTATGAACGTGTCTGAGTGCGAGGCACAAAGTGGTTTAGTATTGTCTGAAGTGTGTTTAAAGCTCTGCGCAAACACACACACACACATACATACATAAGAATCTTGTGAACAGGGTGGATTTGTTTTCTAAGTCTGACGCCTCCCCATTAATTTTTCCATTGCTGTCAGAAACTGTGTTCCATTGCTCTGGTGAGAATACACTTCAGGATCACCATGTTGGACAACTTGTAGCCCTCCCTGACTTCCATTCCAGCTCTTCCATTTTGGCTTCTTTCCAATGCACCTCTTTGGGTTACCTTTCTCTTGGCAACCACTCTGGGGATAGAGGCTGAGGGGGAACCCTCCTGGGGAAGAACCTGCCCACTGCAGCAGCCATGAGATTCTGCTCTGTGGTCTGTTCCAGCCTACTACTGTCGTAATAGTCAGCAGTTTGAGGTTGCAGCAGATCAGTCATTTTGATTCGGTCATTTTGTTTGTCTGCATTTCCACCTTCATCACGGTGAGGTCTTGAGGTTGTGGTATTTTCTTGGTGTGTTCCCATAGTAGGCTTCAAGATCAAAGTTGTTGATACTATTGTCAGAGATTGCCTTAGATTTATGTGTGGAAAGAGATAGGTGCACTGGGCTAACTGAATTACCCCCGTATGAAGGTAATAAACCAAGGACCGGTTAGGTCTGGCGGGGTAGGAGCGGCATGAGCAAGCCTGACTCATAAATAATGCCTGAAGTGTAATAGGAGGCTATGAATGTGGAGGCCATACAGTAGCAGTAAGGAAAAAGGGGGCGTCAGGGCAGGAAATTTTATTTACATTTACATTTATGCATTTAGCAGATGCTTTTATCCAAAGCGACTTACATTTTTGTCAACTGTTTTGTCAAACTTGTCAATTGTTCAGGGCCAGTCTCCCCTAGAGCAACTTAGGGTTAAGTGCCTTGCTCAGGGGCACAACGGTGGCAGCTGGGATTTAAACGCACAATTTTTCAGGCTACTTTCATGCTAGCCATGGTCCTTAACTGCTATGCTACCACCACCCACTGAAATGAAGCCTGCTGGGTTTGTTTACCATTTGAGGAACTCGGCAAAGCAGGTCAGATGTCCATTAGCCAAGAGAGTCCTATTTATGCATGACAACTGGTTTTGTCCAGGGGTTAACATGGATATGGTATTCTTGGGGGAACTCTCATACTTGCCACACACAGAAAAAAAGTCAAAAAGTGCCGTCTTTAATTTTATTAAAGGTTTCAATAGAAAGTATTTGTCATTGCTTAATCTGGCTCAAGACTTTTGCATAACATTACCTTTAGGCAAGTCTCTCGTCTGTGTGTGTGTGTGTGTGTGTGTGTGTGTGTGTGTGTGTGTGTGTGTGTGTGTGTGTGTGTGTGTGTGTGTGTGTTCTGATGCTCAAGAGAGTGATGACATGCATACGCTTTAATTACCCACGATTCATTCCAAGATCAGCTGCATTGTGAGATGAGACGCCCTTCGGCTCCCCCTTGGTTCTGGAGAGAGGAAGTAGAATCTTTTGTTGAGAATTCCTTTGCAGCGCTATTCAAACATTCCCTGCAAGATTAACAAGCTCACAGAGAAGCTAATAAAGGCAAAATCTCCGCTGTCTCGCACTGGCCCCATACGTTTATCATGTTTAGTTGGTATCGTTGTCAAAGAACTCCACCGCCAAGCCAAACTGTTTTAGTCACTGCTGAGCCAGATGATATAAAAAATTTGGCACCGTTTGTAGTGTGTGTCTGTCTGAGAGTGTATTTATTTATTTATTCATTAATGGGTTCAGTAGTCTACTCCGTGTGCCTTAAGTAACCCTGAAGCATGATCCTAACAGGCCTGCGGTCGAGGGCCCAGTGGTAAACTGTTTACATATGTTTATTTTAAAGATCAGCCAGTCAAAAGACTGTGTTAGGCGTAGTGGTTCTTCTTGACTAATTATACACCCCGTGGCTCAAGAAGCCTATAATCAAGCCTTGTAAGTGAGCACAAAGAAGATAGCATCCTCTGTAGTCATCAGTAACACAGTTGTGAAAACTCTAGGCTTTGCAAACTCGAGGTATCCATTTAGAGAACGATGTTGGCAGTCATTTTTTCTTTATGCAGTCCTCATATACTTGCACTCTCACCATTGTTTGACTTTGTATGCACACTCCTTCAGTTTGTTTGTTTTCCCCTGTTGCTGTTTTCCATATTTGACGGTGGCCGACCTGGTCTGATCTGAAGCACATGAAAGGCAAAGCGCTGGCTGAGAAGGCTCTGTGAGCATGCTGCGGCCCTCTGAGGTTCCAGGCATGAACCTCAAGGAGAACAGCTGTATCTCAGCATGTGGAGAGCATATGACATGAGACCCTGTCCCAAAACCGCTCTAAGGCATGTTAGCATAGGGCTGGACTTGACCTAAAGGTGGACACTTTTTAATGAAAAACGCTGCACTGTCCTGTCTTTGCCTGAAATTATGAGGGAAATCACTTTTTTTTTCTCCACTGCACAAGACTGGCACAAGTGGTGTTTGTAAAACAAATAAAATACCATAGTAAGTAATGGTAGGTGTTTTCATTGGCACATAGGCAACTGGTTGCTGTTAACTGTTATCGCTGGAGAATCTACTTGTGTGTGTGTGTGTGTGTGTGTGTGTGTTGGTGCCTGCATGAATTCAGCTCTAGCTCTCGTCAGACTGGTGCCATGTTTTTGCAGATGGATTAGGGTGTGTGTGGTGTGCACACATACAAAATGGCCAGTATTGTTCCCAAACCTATAACATCTCTCCTTGATTGTGCAATGCCTGCTTTTGTACAAATTCAGGATTATTTTGCATAAGAACCGGCATTAACTGAGTACCCCTATGCGTTATAGATGATGCTTTCTTGCTCCATCTTGCTTGTTATTTTAAGAGCGTCTGTATTTCTTTCTCTCTCTCTCTCTCTCTCTGTGTGCGTGTGTGTGGGCGGGCATGTGCACGTGTGTGTGTGTGTGTGTGTTTGTGTGTGTCACCAGCTAAGCCAAGGTAATGTGCCTGGAATCGAGAGCGCCTCCCTGGCCATGGACACAGAGGAGGGGGTGGAGGTGGTGTGGAATGAGGTCCAGTTCTCCGACAAGAAGGTCTTTAAGTCTCACGAGGTAGACTGCTGCCCCTCCGTTCTCTTGCTGTAGCTCACTCAGGTCTCCAGAACAGAGCCACCAAAGATAAATGATTGTATTCATGGTTTCTTATTCTTTGACTAAAGTGGTCCTGACATGACAGAATTACCTTTCACCAGAGAGTGCATCAGTGCATGTGTGTAGCTTCCAAGAAAATGAAGGGTATTCTAGGGCTAACACGAGGTGCTATTTAAAATTGACCTTCTCCCGTAATGTTTGCTTTGCACTATGCACCTCTCTCTCTCTCTCTCTCTCTCTCTCTCTGTGTGTGTGTGTGTGTGTGTGTGTGTGTGTGTGTTTGTGTGTACAGGACAGGATCAGGGAGATGTTTGAGAACCTTATGCAGGTGGAGCATCCCAACATTGTCAAGTTCCACAAATACTGGCTGGACACGAGGGAGAGCCGTGCACGGGTGAGATGTCAAAATATACTCTTCCACCCTCCGTTTTGGCACATACTTTCTTTTCCACACACACATACACAAATGGGCACAGTTCACAAATTGTGCTCTGTAGAACCTAAGTCTTTATGTCTTTATACCTAAGTTAAACATTTGCTTGAATAAAGCAAGTATTAAGTCATTCAGGGTTGCAGCCTTCTTCCAGTTAAACTGCTGCTCATGTCTTCTAAGAACAGAAGTGCTTTATGCTGACTTAGTCATTCATGGTTGTTAATATGCCGACAAGTTGGATACTGAGAAGACATAAATATTTCTGTGAACACGCACGCATGCACACACACGCACACCAAATCACTAAATTTACTTACTCTCTGCTTCCAGGTGATATTTATCACAGAATACATGTCCTCAGGAAGCCTTAAACAGTTTTTAAAGAAAACCAAGAAAAACCACAAGACTATGAATGTAAAGGTGAGAGACTGGTGCATTGGTAAAAACTATCACTTTCCTTTTGTGTGTGTGTGTGTGTGTGTGTGTATATGTGTGTACGCGTGCACACGCAGCGCCCTCTGCTGTTTAGTGGTAAACACAGAGGACTGATATAGTGCTGCCATCAGCATGTCTCCCTCTATTTCTCTCTGTCCTTGCTCTCTGTGTTCTGCTAAACTTATGTCCTTGTTTTATCTTGCCCTGTCTCTTCATGAGTGTTTCTGTTGTTTTTGTCCGTCCCTTCTGGTCCCTGTGTCTGCCTTGTCCATGCTTGTCTGTCGGTCTGTCAGGCCTGGAAGCGCTGGTGTACGCAGATCCTCTCAGCATTGAGGTAAGGGTCATGTTAGTCGTACTGTATTATGCCAAATAGCATAGAACTGACATTCATTGGTGGTTAGCTAACTAACTAAATAATGTAGACCATTGTGAATGTGGTGGTATGTACTTTATCGCGCAGTGTTATACTATGTGTAACAGTGTGTAATGGAGTGTAGTGTAATCACAGTGAGGTAAATTCTATGAGATTTAAAAGGTGTGATTTTTTTTTTTCTCCTTTTTAACAGTTACTTGCACTCATGTGATCCTCCAATTGTCCATGGAAACTTGACTTGTGATACTATTTTTATTCAACACAATGGGCTCATAAAAATTGGTTCAGGTAAAATAAACAAAAAACATACACAATGAAAAAACAAAAAACACCACAGCTACACACACCAGAACGTGGAACGGAAAAAAACGGAAAAGTGCTGCCTTTGAAAACATTTTTGTTCAATTTTAATCAGTTATCACAAAATCTGATTGTAATTAATCAAGTTCCATTTCATACGCATCATGTGTTTTGCTTGTAATAAGAATGTTCAGTGATGTTCAGTTTATTTCTCTCTTTCTCTCTCTCCTCCCTACAGTTTGGCACAGACTGTTTGTCAATGGTGAGAATGCCGTTCTGTTCTGCATCATTTCATAAATTATGAGATGTTTTTTAGCATTGAGTGAAAGGCTGCAGTGTACACACAGGGAAGTGACTTTAGACATGAATTGTGTGATGAAAGCATTATTATCTAGTTTGGGCCTCTGATGATTTTTTTTTTTAATGTATTTTCTTTTTTTTGCTGAGTTACCATTTAATTCAATCCATGTGACAAAGGAATGTCAGTATGGTTGAATTGGGTTTTTGGTGAACTTCTGTCTTTCCTTTTATTTGTAACTCCTCTTGTCGTGACAGCCCTTTCCACCAAATGATTTAGCCATGAATGTGCCTTTGTGGTCCTATTCAGTTTTGTGTCCTATTTACTGTTTGGCCCTATAAATGAAGACCATGTTCTTCCTCCCTAAGTACATTCCTGCCACAACTGGCTTATGAATATGTTTCACAATATGTTTACTGTGGTTTACACGTCTGGCGCGAGTCATTACCGCACACATAGACACATGCATGCATACACACGCAAGCTCTGCATGTTTATCAAAACTTTGAGTCTGTCCTTTTCCTCAGTGTTCCCGGAGGCAATCCATGGGAACGTGCACCAGCATCGAGACGAGCAAAGGAACCAGCACTTCTTTGCTCCCGAGTATGGCCGTGAGTATCTGTCTGCGTCTCTTCCTGAGTTTGTTTTGTCTGTCTGATGCTTATCATGCTGTTCTTTGGCCTCTCTCTCTGTTCATCTCCTCTTTCTGTCTTCAGCACATATTTATATTACATTATTATATTTATACATTATTATCCACACCTGAACCTCACTCACTCACTCATACTTTCTGACTATAGTACATCCAGCTACCATTGAGCATACTCTTGTTACGGTGTTTTGCATAATGAGCTTAGAGTCGCATTGTGACGACAAGACCTGGCATCCAGATTGCTATTCAGAAATGTTTGACATGTCCTTGAACCATGTTTAATTTAGACTCAGGTGTCACATTGCATGATTTCAAGCGTGGAATGATTGACGATGTTTTTGTTTTTCATAAAATTTGAATATAAATGCATCTGAAAGGGAAGAGATATCGCCACTGTGAGACGGGTATTACTGTGTATAATTGTCTCTGTATTCCAAAGTAACCTTTTTGCATTGTCAAAATGTTTACGTGGTAACACTGACAAATTACCTACCTTAAGGCATATCTATGTTATTTGTGTACCATAGACCGTGTAGACCTTGCAGATCTGATTTGAACCAAATTGTGTAAAATTATGCTGAGTGGTACTCCCTTTTTTTCTCTCCCTCTAGTTTCTCAAGATGACTACTCCATTGACATATACTCCTTTGGCATATGTGCCTTGGAGGTCAGTGACTATGCTGTGGTTATTAAGTCAACATTACCTAATTTTACAAGTGATGATAATAATAAGATGGATTCTTTCTGTAGATGGCAGTCTTGGAGATTCAAGCCAATGGTGACACTGCAGTGTCAAAAGAAGCCATAGCTTATGCTGGGGAGTCTCTGGAGGATCCTCTCATGAGGGTAAGCTGCATGAAGCACTGCAGGTTTTCCTATGCTCTTAATCACAAGTAAGGCATTTCACATTAAAGTAATTCACCTAATGTAATCAGTGTTGAAGGTCACGAGGATAAGTTTTCTCTGTTCTGTGATGCATAGGAATTTATCCAGTCCTGTGTGCATGCTGATCCTAAGATGAGGCCCACTGCCCATGACCTGCTGTTCCACAGGGTCCTATTTGAAGTGCACTCCCTAAAACTCCTTGCAGCTCACTGTTTTATCAATAATCAATGTGAGTATGCAGAATGGTCAGGACCAAAGGTTTCCTTTCAGCTGGCAGTAATAATGGCAGAACTTACTTGTGAATTCTGAACTGATGTGTGAACGAATTTTATGTCTTTCACTCAATTTTGCCAATTGGACATAGAAAGATTACATTTGATATTTATAAGTATTTTTTTTTATCCAGACCTGCTTCCAGAAAACTGTGTGGAGGAGAAAACAAAATCGTATGATCCAAATGGTATAATGGCAGAGATTGATCATGGTGATCGCCCAGGAGTCCAGCTTAAGTAAGTGGCTCAGACACCATAAATAAATATATGAATGAATATTAATGGATGAGTGACTTAATATGAATTGTTCTCTTGAAGGTACTCCCATGTGTCTCCTCTGGAGCTTGACAAATTCTTAGAGGATGTCAAGTAAGTGACAATGCTGTTCACCATCACCATAATTAAACATTTCATTGCAGTACTTTGTGCCACTGAAATAACATCCCCTTTAAAAAAATCTTTTTGACCTGAACTTTTTGACTTTTTGACCTGCAGAAATGGGATCTATCCTTTGATGAACTTTGCGTCCCAGAGACCCCACCCTATCCCTCGTGCCCTCTCCCTGTCTCAGGAGCACATGGAGACGGTGAAGACGCCCACCCCAGAACCCCAGGAGACAGAAACCAGAAAGGTGAGCAAGTTGGACAGGACTTGGAGTAGCTCAATTTGAAACTCAATTTGGAATGATTAGAAATTATAGAGATGTTGACAATTATTATATTTATTGAGAAAGATTATCAATATTTTTTAGCTCTTAGCTACAGGTCTGATTTGGATGTTCCATTATCTTCGCCTAATCTGTGGTTGATGTTTTTGCCTCACAGGTTGTTCAGATGCACTGTAATTTGGAGGCTAATGAGGAGGGTACTAGAAGTCATGTGAGTTACCATGTTCTGATTCATTTGTGCTTTTTTTTAGCCTGTTGATCAATTGTTTGCGATTTATATCAACTTGTTTAAAAACTTTTACCTTTGTCTGTAGCTCTCTCTGTTTTTAAAGATGGATGACAAACTTCATCGCCAGCTCAGTTGTGATGTTCTTCCCAGTAAGTGCAATTATGCTATTCTAGTGTTTTGTGAATTGAAACATAACTTCACAAATGCTATGTTTGTTTACATTTCTGGGTAATACAAATCAGGTGATGTGATAATCTAAAAAATGAAAGTGTCGTAATCTTCAGGCCTTATAATGAATTTAGTTTTCTTTCTGTTCAGAGTTCCAACAAATTAAAAAATTTTTTTTTTACAAATACAAATTTAATGACAAAAAATTATCTCCCTCAGCGGACAGTCCGAAGGATTTGGCCAGCGAGCTTGTTCACCACGCATTCATTTGTGAGGTAAGAGGACATTCATGTCTGTTCATAGACAACCGCAACAGAGGTCGGCTTTTCAAACCAGTGTACTTCCTGTCACCTGGTTAATTATCCCTGATTTCAAAGCTAATTTGTCTGGATCTAAATACCTCTAAAGTTACTGCTCTGTGATAACTGCTTAGCCAAAGCTCGGCCTCTTAATGTAGTGAAATGGATTCTAAATTGCGGAGCAGTACCTAAGAGTTTTTGGATGCTCCCAATGCTCAGTGCACATAAGAGGTGCTTCTCTGTGTCACATGTGCTCTTGTGTTTTGCCTGTGTTGTGCAGGAGGACTGTGAAAAGCTGGCAGGCTTCCTTGAAGAGGAGCTGGGTAAACACTGGGATGGTTCCTCTGCCTCTGCATCAGTCATGGCAATGATCCACTAAGGCTTATTTGACAGTCAGGGCTGCCACTTTGTGTCAGCAGGGACATGGACGTTTGGCTTATGAGGGAGAGCGGGAGAGTGAGGGACTTCTGTGTTTTTCCTACATAGGAAGCAGACTGGGCAAGTCTCACAAATCATGCACAGGCGACACAGGCATTCCAAAGAGGTCTTACTGGAAGCCTCAGGAAACTCTTACAGGCTGTAAAGTGTGTGAGGGAGATCAGAGGACTGAGCAGCTATCTCACCATGCCACAGAGGCAATACTCCACATGACTCCGTAATTCTTTTTGTACATTGTTACTGTTGGGTTCATTGTTTTTATGGGCTTTATCTGAGAAAACCGTCCAACCCTCTGAATTCGTAGGTTGCATCTACCATTTTACCATCCTGATGACCAAAGGCAGAAAAAATGCTCTGCTCCAAAGACACTCAGTTGGCACTGGATGTCAGCACATCAGGAAGGCAGCACAAAAATGCTAAAGGTCCAAAACTATGATTGCTCCCAACAGAGCATTTTTTTGTCATCTTAAAATGTCCTATAGACAATACTGATTTTAATCCACATCACTACTTGTATTAAATATGTTTTTAATGCATTATTTTTAAAGCGGGATATTTTTCAGCATTTAACATTTGTCATTCTACCACTGGTTGACATCTTTATTTTTATGCACTCAGTCATGAATTCCATGGTGTTTTCCTGTGTAAATGACCTAGCCTCCAGTCCCTCTAAACCTGAAATAGACACTTGTCGTTTAATGCAAATTATTGTTCCTGTGTGTAATGAGATAAAGTAATGCACTAAGTGCCTCAGTTAGACAGGAATGTGTCAAATATGTATTTGCCAACATTGACAGCCCATGGGTGCAGCACACATTAATAATACAGTTTCCAGCTGTACACAGTTAACTTTACATTATTTGGTGGTGGGGGGGGGGGGTAAGGATTCTTTGGAAGTTTTTCTTTTCAGAAATTATCACACATCACAGCCATACATTGAAATTGAAAAGTTATGATCAGAAAATGTAATTCTTAAAGCAGGAAAATTTATCATTAATTTGTCTTTTAAGTCAGAATTGGGCCCACTTCTGGTGCATGTAAATGACATCCCCAGTGGGGTAAATATACCATACGTCCTGTTTTGTTGACAGGAAACCATGAGTCAGTTTATACTTTTATGACTGGTGTGTTTACATTATTAAAGTATTTCACAAACTTTCCTGATAAACTAACACTTCTTCAGTAACACTCATACCCTTTGCTGCAGAAAGCCTTTTAAGAGGGTGAATTCCTGAATCACTCTATAAAAGTACACAACAGTATTTAATGCAACATGAACACAATAATCTTGGTGTATTTTTTCTATTTCAGCATCTCTATCAGTGAGGCGGCATGTTCAATTATCAATTCAATTACCTAAAAAAATGACATGATAAATGATAAGTCAGCATGGTGTGCATGGCATCCTTCAGCTTATTTTCTAATAACATGTTAACAATTCAACCAAAGTCAGACTTATTTTTAAATGCATAGAAGATTATTATTTGGGAATTGTTTTTGGCTCCCAAAGACGGAGTCAGAAAAGTAAACTACAATAACCAAGCAACATGAATGTTCATTGTAAAAGCAATAGCCTTGAATTCACATGTGGTTGCCTCCATGTCTCCTCTGTTATGTCAGTATCGAAATACCTGTATGAATGAATCCTGCCTAAGCTGTTATACAATAAGAAATGTGAACAAAACAATAAACTGGCTGTGTGAAAGCCTTTTTCATGACCAGCTGGGAAAAGCATGTTGCTCTTAGCCAGAGAAAATCCTTTCCCTCTTAAACCCTTCTTCCTGTGAATCCTGTTGCTGCAACATCATCTTGTAATGAGTATTTGGAAATGTTGGAAAATTAACAGTACTCTGGAATTTGAACCTATTAAAAACATCTATAAAATCTTATTTCCCAGTATGTTGACAACACTTACCACTTATTTATAGTTCATTCCAAGTGATCTTAGTCTCCTCATTCTGCATTAGACCTAATGCATGTAAGCCTTTTTAGAGCATACAAGAGTAAGCATAGTTTTTTAACACACATAAGTAATGCAAAGTGATTGACATAAATACAACCCAAAATAAGGGATAGACAAAAAATGTTGGCCCACCACATCTAGTAGTGACCTAAAATGGTCAAAAATTATTGGTGAAAATAGATTCAAAGTGATTCAGTGCTGTTGGAATGGTGTCCAGTCCAGTTAGTTCATAATAACTAACCAAAGTTGCGAAAGCCAAGGCAAACAAAAATAAAACACAAGTAATTTTGTCATTAAACACAATATTTTCTTGACCACGAATGTTTTCAGAAAACAAAATCTGTCATGCGTTCACTTCACTGAAGAATTGAAATGAAGAAATGAAACCATGCGGATTGAAAGAAGTATTTTTTTCCGTCTAGTGACCCCCAGGGTAGCGGGGCCCAGTGTATGCTCGAGTTCTCGCGAGGTGCAATTTGCAATGCTGCGTTCATCGAACTGTCGCGAAGCATTGTGATATTCAGCGGGTCGGCCTCCACGAAAAGGTGTGCTTCATGGCGGTGGCGGTGTCTGCGGTAAATGAAAAATATAGATATACGATATCATGCACGCATAAAATTAAGTGATATTGTTTATATTTACAGCACTGAAATTCAGCAAACATTTGCCATCCAAATGTGAGAAACCATGATTGTCGCGAGGCTAAGTCATTCAAACTCAACATGTTAACTGTTGGCTAACCAGCTAACGTTAGCTAGCCATTGGTAACCAAATGTGGATTGGAAATGCGAGCGGGATTTTGTTCATTGGGCTAGGTCATTTACCAGTTAGCTAAATAGCTATCTACTTGAATATCTGTAACATTTTCCGTTGCATCTGTCGATTAGGTAGGTAACCACCACAATTTATCTCATGTATAGTAATGGACAATGAATGTGGAAAGCTATATTGATTTGTAATCTAAAGATTATATCCATAAATCGTTTTAATTTCTTAGCTAATGTTCCCTCACATTGTCCCTGACTTCACTACAGCAAGTTAAGTTAGCCAACAAGTGTGATAAGGACGTTAGATTTTGGTTGATACGATCACGGCATAACGTTATCCATTTTGTCTCCAGACTGTCTTATTTACATTTACATTCATTTACATGAATGTATTATTGTTTGTAGCGTTACTATTCAATGCTAACGTGTACTGACTGCGTTCTGTCTAGAATTGTATGAAGCATGGGTTGCATTAGCCAACACTTGCCTGTGCATGCTAACCGATTTAGCTAAGGCCGTGCAGTGTATGAATCAACCTTAACATGAGGCTAAAAGGGCCTTAATCGAAGGCGATGTCAACTTTTGGTCAGAGGAAATACAATTGCCTAAATTTGGGTCATGTTTGAAGTGGGAACAATGGGTTCGAGTACCTCACAGAAACCAACTAACGTTATCATTGGTGCTAGGCTAGTTTTTCACTGCAAAGCACTCAAGTCAGTATTCGGAGCTAGGTGAAGTTTTAGCCAGCTCTGTTTCCCAGTGCACCTGTATTCTTGGTTTGCTAACTATTCACAAACAATAAGTTGCTTTATATGTGATTTAACGGTTGTTAGATGAGTTAAATTATGCAGATATCGGTTATACACCGACCAGCGCTAACGTTAGCTTCCTCACGGTTTTTTGACCCAACGCTTGCACACATAAACATGAAAGTCCAAATGGATTAATAGAATGGTTCTTCGTGAGCATAAATGGATGGACACACATTTGGAGCCCCATTTGTAGGATAGAACTTGATGCAATGACGCTTATGTTTATAGTGATAATGTGTCTTTAACTTATGTAAAGGATTTTTTTCCCCTGTAGACTCTGATTTGAACTGTATAAGCTCTCCATATTTAATATCTCCTCACGGGTAACGTGCAGCTGGACACCCCAACGGAGAGCAGGTGCTAGGTAAGGGCCTTACTTTCCCACTGCTCAAACACACTGGTTGTGGTGTAATATTAGCCAGATCCCCAGCCTTATCCTGTGTCCGTTACCGGTAGTCCTAGGAACTTCTTTTTCGCTCTTCAGTCTATATTCACGGTTATATTTTTAGACCTTTGGAGGTAAAGCTACACACCCCCTGTCCACCCTACCACACGCACGCTAATTTCATAGACAAACCACGTAAGAGCAGAATTCACCTTTGTTAGTTTATGTGCTACAGTGATGGATGTGCACCATTCATTGCTTTGCACAGGTGGTATGTTTCACACTAGACAACTCTGAACAATGACTGGCCACAGTGCTCCCTCAAGTCGCAGTACTTTAGCGAACAGGCTAGGATTTCAGTGACCAAAAATGTGACATCCAAATGTACTTGCAATACAGAGAATGGAAGAGATTACAAGAAGTGTTGTTGAGGTTTGCCATAAAGTCTTAAATGTGTTTCAGTGGTGTTATTGTCACATTTGAAACAGGATCCAAACAGAACAAGAGAATTTGGTTGAATGATTAGGTTTTTACAATGCTATAGTAATATTTCTGTACAAAGTAGTATGTATGTCTGCAATTCATATCTAAAGCATGTCACCCGTAGCATTCCCAGTTTGTGTGTCTTAAACCCTCGAATCCAAGTGCCTGGCTAGCTCAAACAAGTTGTTTTCAAATTTGATGACATTTTCTCCAGTGACTCTTGTGCTAAGTAGGTTTGTGTTTTTTCTTTTCTTTTTTTTTTCTTTTTTGTCGTTTCTCTCTATGTGTCGTCTGTGCTGTAGAACGTATCTCTTGACTGTACTATATTTCCAAAACCAATGGCAGAACTATTTGGGTTCAAACCTCCTTAAGGAGGGCAGTGCACCACTCTGGAGTTCATATGAGCAAAGGTACTTCAGCTTTCTTCTGTGTAGTAATCAATAAGGGGACTTGCCTCACAGAACATTCAGTAGAGAAACCCACATTGAGGAGAAAAACTCCTCTAAAGTATGGAGATGTCAAATGTTTCCTGTTTTGCTGGAAGAGATGTCCACCATGTGCTGATTTATTTGCATGGTCTTGTTTCATTCTCTTCCTGATATCTTGCCTCCATTGAAAGTGGCCCTCTTATTTATAGTGGGAGAGAACTATAATGGGCTGCTGCATATCTGTTTTTATGCCAGTTTAAATTTAACCCCAATAGCTACTATTTGTTGCCCGCTCCTGGAATGTTATTCTGTTCCACTGTCTAAATTTCAGAGCAAGCTCTAAGTGGGTCGTCCACCATTAGCATGTAGAGATGTTCTAATTTGTACTGTCAAACTGAGTAGTGAAGCTTGAGTGTGAGGTGCAGTGGTGCTCTGCATCCAGGCAAAATTTGTAATCTTCTCTGAATCATAATGTTGATGTGTTAAGATTGGCAGTGCTCAGATGTAAATTTGACCCAAAGTTGGGATTTTTTCTATAAGAATGTGGCTATTGGCTCAAGTTTCACTGAGTGTGTGATAAGTGATGTCCAATTTCCCTCTCCCCTCACCTGTTTTGGATGCATGTGTGCAGGGCGGCCAGGCTCTGACAATGGAGAATGGACAGAGCACCGGCTCGAAACTCGGCCTGCCGCCTCTCACGCCCGAACAGCAAGAGGCGCTGCAGAAGGTAGGAGACTAGTAAGGAGGGAGTGGACAGAGAGGGTGCAGGATTATTTGGAGAAACAAGACTGCCTATGTTTTCATATCATAATTTGCCTTGTAACACTATAGATTAGTGAAGTGGGTTTATATTGGATCTTGGAGGGTGGATCTTACCTTGTGTGACTAAATTAAAGTGTAACTTTACTAACCTGAAATGCAGCCAAATAAGCAATTTTCTTGTCAATATTAACAGCAGCATAAGTGTGTTTCACCACATATCAGCCATATCATTAACGATTAACTGCTCAAAAAAGTATTTTGGGTGCTTCAGGGATGTGTTCATTTCCTCCATCTAACAACACCAGTGTGTTTATTCAGTACCCGTGTGTGTCGTCTACGGACGTAGAGCAGAGCCAAGACTGCCTTCAGCTCCAGCATGGCAATTGTGCTTGTGTTATTCTCAAATCCTGGAACAAAATTAACACTGACACGTTCATCAGGATTGTAGTTTCTAAATGTTGCCTTGAGTGGTTTAGAAACGTTGCATTCACTAGCTCTAAATGTTGCCTCGAGTAGTTTAGAAACATTGCATTCACTAGCTCTTCTATTTAGCTTGTAGCAACAGGTTTGTTTGAAAGTTGCCCCAACTGTGTTGCTTGGTTTCATTTGATTGTAACATGTCACTGTTTCTCAATTTCAGGCGAAGAAGTATGCGATGGAGCAGAGCATCAAGAGTGTCCTGGTGAAGCAGACCCTTGCCCAACAGCAACAACAGATGAATAACATACAGGTGAAGACACATTTGTCCTTTCTTTTAACATATTCTCTGTTGATTAGGTTTTGAGAGAATTCTTTTACAAGTTCTGCCATTTTAACGAAATGATCTTTGCTTTAGATGGCCTCATTGTCAATGGGCTTTGGAGACCCTCTCTCGCCACTGCAATCAGTAAGTCTGTCCTGTAGAAAATTCTGACTGGTTGATAACTCAGTAGTGAATGTGAAGGACACTAATGTATTGGTCCTAAGTATGTGGTCCCTCCATTTCTTGGCACGTGCTTGTTAACTTCAGTACTTGTGTGTGTAATGTACGGAGGTAGAGAAATGCCAGTGCTATGTCTTCGGTGCCAGTGTGTTCATCGTCTGCTGGTTCTATCCTCAATCACTGGAACACCCTTTCTCTGCAAACTCCTTAAACTGAAGGTGAACGGTTTATTAGCAGCGCCTACTAAATGAGGCTTTTCTCATTCACAGGTGGCAGCGCAGCGGCAACGAGCCCTGGCCATCATGTGCCGTGTCTATGTGGGCTCCATCTACTACGAGTTGGGCGAGGACACCATCCGACAGGCTTTTGCCCCCTTCGGTCCCATTAAGAGCATTGACATGTCCTGGGATTCTGTTACAATGAAGCATAAGGTTAGATCTGAAACCTGATTAGTCAGAAAATCAAAACCTTTTTATCTCTATTCAGTAGTCACCTCCATTTCTTGGCACGTGCTTGTTAACTTCAGTACTTGTGTGTGTAATGTACGGAGGTAGAGGAATGCCAGTGCTATGTCTTCGGTGCCAGTGTGTTCATCGTCTGCTGGTTCTATCCTCAATCACTGGAACACCCAGCATTATGAAATCCATGTTTTGAATTCAAAAATGTATGTGTGTATCTGAAATGGGATCTATGTCCTTTGTGTCCCACAGGGTTTTGCATTTGTGGAGTATGAGGTGCCAGAGGCTGCTCAGTTAGCCCTAGAGCAGATGAACTCGGTCATGCTTGGTGGGCGGAACATTAAAGTGAGTTGCATTTCTTGGGCATCTTGTGAAACGTACCGCCACCACATGTTCTGGTATTAAACCAGAAGTATGGTGTTTTTTAAGCCAGAGTTTACTTTTAATTACTATCTTAACCTTAACAATTGATCAGTCTTAGATTATAAGATTTTGTGATTATAAAGTTTTGTGAAAGATGCAAAAAATATTGATCCATACCACAAGTATGTGGTCCCTCCATTTCTTGGCACGTGCTTGTTAACTTCAGTACTTGTGTGTGTAATGTACGGAGGTAGAGAGATGCCAGTGCTATGTCTTCGGTGCCAGTGTGTTCATCGTCTGCTGGTTCTATCCTCAATCACTGGAACACCCTTACAGGCAGTCACACAACATATCTGTATAATTATGCATTGCATTCATGTTTTTTGTTAGTTCTGATAATCTAATAAAGTTTTTTTTTTTTTTTTACATTGAAATTTGCTTTTAGTGTTGGACCATTTAGTCTTAGTCTGGCTTAGCCTGTGTGTAGTAAATTGGTTTATATTGTAGAAGTCAGTGTGGTCTACCTGGTCTTACATCATCAATTATCTGCTTTGTAAATGTATGTTCTGTCTGCAGGTTGGAAGACCAAGCAACATTGGCCAAGCCCAACCAATCATTGACCAGTTAGCAGAAGAGGCGCGGGCTTTCAACAGAATCTATGTTGCCTCTGTCCACCCAGACTTGTCAGATGATGACATAAAAAGTGTCTTTGAGGCCTTCGGAAGAATCAAATCCTGCACATTAGCAAGAGATCCCACTACAGGGAAACATAAAGGCTATGGATTCATAGGTGAGCCTTTGAGTCTTTCCTTTTTCTTTTTTCCCCCTGAAATGTCATCTGAAAAATAATACTGTAAAAATATTGAAATAATCATAAGTTTTGGCTTCACACTTTTGTTCTCTTCTTTTGTGGTCAGGCTTCCATGAAGTCACTGAAATCTCATTGTAGGGATCTGAGTTTGGAAGAGCACTTTTGTGTTTCCCAAAGTCAATTGACCTCTGATGAATCTGATATTTCACTAATGAGCCGATTGTAGATTGATTTGTGAAAAGCTTGCAGGCATCCCATAACCATTGTGCTGACAGTGTGTCCCCTCTCCTTCCCTACAAACTGTGCCCTTTGATTTATGGCACAAGTATTGAACCAGTTGCAGTCAAAACTGCAAGGTCATGCAGAAGTAAACATTTTTAGCCAGTTATTCTGTGGCAACACTGCATATTATGCAAAGCGCTATTTTTTGAGGCAGAGGGAACCAGATAGTATGAGTAATGTTTAAGTGCACATGTTTTATGTTTGCATCTCATAGTTGCAGTACTTTGCTTCAATTCAAGGAAGTGCAAAATAAGGCAGTAGGCCTAATTTATGTTGCATAACTTGAGAAGTGCCATTGTATGTATCCGACTTTATGAACCAAATCGGACATGGACAGCTTAATGCACACCTACATACGAAATACATACGGTGGTGAGTTATTAAGGTCCAGTCAAACTTTGCTGTGCTGGATTTTTGCCCCAAATTGGCGCTTGGGCAACACCTGAATTTTTGTTTACTGGTAGAACAGAACACTGGCAGCAATGAGTCAAGCAGCAGCTATACTTTAGCAGCACACAGTTGCTTTGCTTGAAGTGGGAAGCCTGCAGCAAGGTGAAGACGCCTCCTCACCCTTGTGTCCTCTGCCACAGAGTACGACAAGGCACAGTCATCTCAGGATGCTGTATCTTCCATGAACCTCTTTGACCTGGGGGGCCAGTACCTGCGTGTGGGCAAGGCGGTAACGCCACCCATGCCCCTGCTCACCCCCACCACGCCTGGTGGCTTGCCCCCAGCGGCTGCAGTGGCGGCTGCTGCCGCCACCGCCAAAATCACTGCCCAGGTGAGCCCCTTTACTCCTTTTACATTTTACCTTTTCTTAGTCAGGTGTGTGTGAATGATCAGCTGCTTTCTCTTGGCTCTAGACTGGAGCTTTGTACAATAAGGTTGCGTGATAAATCATCTTAATTAGGCAATAGCAGACAAGGTGTATAAGCGAGAGAGAGAACATGGTTCAGTTTTTTTTTTCTTTTCATTTCTCTTCCTAGTCAGGGTCTTCTCTGAGTCAGACTAGGCATTTGATCGCATGATGACTCAGTGTAACTTATTTGAGACAGAGACTTTTACATGCAGAAAGATAACATAGCGTGTAAACTCCAAAAACAGATGGCATGGAATCTGTCCCAGCCGGAGAATCGGACAGAAGACTTCCTACAGTGTCTGGTAAATCCTTCAGGAAATTCTGTTACAAGCACGTTGGTGCCTTTTTGATATGTGTAGCTATTTTTAAGTGTTAGGGGGGGACTTGTCTTCAGGCCCTCGTGTTTCTTTTAAAAGTAAAGTGATCAATGTGTCTTAATTTGTGGGCTAGCAAAAATCTTAATTGTCAGGTAATCCTAGGATGTTATGGTTGCTGTTGTTTGTCATGGCTATAGTAGTACTTAAAAATTTTAAATATAGATCTATGCAACCTTTTCGTCTAATAGTATGTACTATGCTAGAATTGATTATGTGTCTTTGGCCTTGAGTGATATGTTTGCACAGACAGTCTGTGTCTTAACTAAATGAAACCCAAAACAGTGCTGGAGTATTAAGATGCTCTGTGCGTAACTGAAGGCCTCACTGATGCTGAAATTAATGCAATTGTTTACATTCTTTCAATATGTGCAATTTCACACCTAGGCTGTGTGACATTGTAACCTTTATGTTAAGTTTCGTAGTGTCATATCTATTTAGCGTAGACTGTTAATGAGAATTCAAACCAGTCTGCTATTTACTGTTTTTCTATGCAGTCTGTGTGCTGCTGCATACACTGAAATGTAATTACTAAGCAAGATATGCTGAAATCACCTATGGTATCTATAAATACAATGTGAGCATTTGTTGACATTGTCATCTCAGATGAAATAATTCGATAGAAAAGAATAGTTTATGTTTTGTCTTGTCCTCCTGTGTTTTCCCTCTTAGGGCTGGCTGCATATACTAAATTCTCTCTCGGCTTGCTAAATCGTTGCCAGCGTTATCAGGCATCATAAAGTTCAGGCAGACAAAGTTCATATGCTAGTGTACATTTCCGAAGAGAAACATGTGCTATGTAAATCAGAATATACATATTCATATGCAAGTGTACGTTTCCAAAGAGATGCATGTGCTGTATATCTAAAATATTCCAGTCAAAAGAGCCAAAGGTTCATTACAATTCAGCTTCAGGTTTCCATTTTTAGACAGAAATTTGTTTTACTTCCTAGGACTGTAGGAAACCAAAATAATAGCAACAGGAGATGCAAAAGCAGCAATCTTGATGTATGACTGTGTTGAAGCCAACTACACTGGCCATTGTACTTCAGTTGGAAGAAAGCTGCCTATAGCTGCTTAATGCTAATCTTATTTAAGAATCTAGAAGTATGTTTATCTCGGCTGATGATAAACGAGCTGTTGTGAACCAACAGAGCTTAAAGTCACACCTGCCTCTGTGGTGAGTGATCTCTCACCAACGCCCTCATGAAATGGGTGGATTTCTTTTTCTCCTTTATGCAGCCAGCCCCCCTGTCCTCTTTCTCTATGTACTCCATGCCCAGTTTCGTCCCTTCTCACCTCTGTCATTTGTTGTGCGTGCGTGGGCGTGTGCGTGTGTCTGTGTGCGTGGCTGGCGGTGTGGGTGCATGTCTTCTGTGTCCTGGTTAACGGGCACTGTCCAGGCGGTGTTCCCTTATGTCCCGGTCTTTCCCTACAGGAAGCAGTGGCGGGCGCTCAGATCCTGGGGGCGATGACGGGCGCGGCGACAGGCCTGGCCCTGCCTCAAGCAGTCATGGCTGCGCAAGCTCCGGGAGTCATCACAGGTATGCAGGACAGGAGATGGAGGCGGGTGGGGTAGGCAGGAGGAATGGGTCGATAAACAGGGAGATGAAGCTGGGGTTTGTCTACACACGATCCCTCCCCAGGATAAGCTCCCTTGAGTGTTACTGTCACCCTGAGCGGAGGTCACCGGCAGGATGTTGTCACGATCACTGACACATGCATTGTGGATGACTGCTATGTAGCATGTAGTTCACTGCATGATCTAAGGTGTAGTGTGACTTGTTGAAAAGGAGATGACTTCCGCATACAGGTAGGTGCTTAGAAATTGGATATATTGGTAACCTGTAAGGAGGCCCTGAACAAGGTTGTGGAGACGTCACTGTTTTGCTGCTGAATGTTCCATCCTAGTATGTTCTAGTCAGAGCACATGATCCATATTTTAAGAACATGTAATTTGGCCGAGTTCAGTAGCTTTTCTTGCATGACTGACTTCAATGGCCTTGTAGGAATGGGCTCAAGCAATCAAGTATTGTCTACAAATGCATACTGTACTTGATTTGCTTTTCCTGTGAAAATCTTTTTGTTACTTGCATGACGTCATTCCACACCAACCTCACAGATAATTGAATCCACTGCTCTATTGATAGACAAGCTCTTCAGTTGACAAGAAATGAATTTTATTTGTTTTTCATATGCAATGTGAAGTACTGTAATATGTAGAAGTGATGGGACGTATTTCTGTATGTCCGTCACTTTCCATGTTTGTTTCAGCCTTGTTTCTGCTTGATTTTTGTTGTAGGATTGATATGGTCTGTTTGCCATTAAATGTCACTATGACTGTCAATACCACTGTCAATAATAATGGCAAAGGGGCTCAAAATTGTGACATTGAATAATGTGCCATACTACTAGTTTTCTAGTAATAGATACTACTACTGCTGTTAAGTACGCAGTTTCAAAATCAGAACCTTCTGTGCCCCTTCCTAGACTCAACACTTCTCCCTCCATCTCTGGCCTTCATTGAGAGTGTGTGTGTGTGTGTGCGTGTGCGCCTATGCCTATGTATATGTTTTCCCCTCAGGTTGCTCTTGTTTCCTATTCAGTACATACATGCACATGGCGTGTCGCGGTGACTGTCCACTAATTTCTTTTATTTTCTCTTTTCTCCTTGTCTCTTTCTCTTTTTCTCTCTCCTTTTCTCTCTCCTCTCTTCCCCTCCCTTTTTTCCACAATCGCCCTGACCGTGGCCTCTTAACCCCTCCCCTTTGCTGCACACTGACCAACCAAGTGTGAAGAGGACTCTCTCTAGCCCCTCCCCTCATAAACAAATCTCTCATTCCTATTGGCCAGTGAGTCTCAGATCCTGTGTGTTTTTGTGGAGTTGGGTTTTTCACATTTCATCGATTTTGAACATCCAGATGGAGAAGAATGAAATAAAAAATACATGTTTTGGGTGGGGGCAAGGGACTCTCAGAAACCCATCCATCCACCTTTTCCCACACAACCACATCAGTCACATAATGTACTTTAGTTGAGTGTTCACACAGTTCTTCTCTCTGATCAAGATTAGATGTGAAACTTGCTGACTGCATACGAGTGAGAGGCAACTGTAACTAAAGGTCCCTGTTCACAGTACTGTGGCTCCTTTCACCCATCACCTGTTGAGGCAGCCTCCAAAAATGCTTTTTAAATGGTTAAGTAGCAGGATGAACTTGAGCTTGGTAATCAAAGATTATGTTCTGGACCTGATCTAAAGATGGAGCCCATGCAAGTATCTAGAGACTGGTCCAAATCCAGGTGTCTATTGATTTGATGATTCTAAGCTAGAGGGGCCCCCCCCCCTTTCCTTGACTTGATTAAAGTCTGCGGTCTGGCCAAAAGTTTCATCACAGTAGGGCTTTTTCCAGGGCTGACAGGCTCCTCTGTGCTTATCTAGCATGCTCTGACTTAAATGTTGGGCTCCTTGCTTTTTACAGGAGTAACTCCTGCCCGGCCAGCCATGTCACTGCCTCAGGTGGGTCTGGTGAACCCGGTGCTGTCCTCACCGCCCGGCATCGCCACGGCGGCAGCTGCAGCAGCGGCCGTTGCTGCCGCGCAGGAGGCCAAGACAGAAGAGGAGGAAGCATCCCTAGATGGCACGGGCCAGGAGATGTTGAGCGAGCAGGAGCACATGAGCATCTCGGGCAGCAGCGCCCGGCACATGGTCATGCAGAAGCTGCTTCGAAAACAAGAGGTGGGCCTCCACGGGGTTACCCATTGCAGGGCCTCAAAGGGGGGAGGGGGCCATGAAATGCTAATGAATATACCCTTATGCTTATATATTTACTTTTAAATTTAGAATCCTCATAGTGGGAAATTACTGCTTTTGAGGTGCAGTTTAGTAGTTTTCTCATAACGGGCAGTTTTTACAGGTTTTGTTTTTTGCCATGTTGCTTTCTTTGCAGTCCACCGTCATGGTGCTTAGAAATATGGTTGGCCCTGAAGATATTGATGACGAGCTTGAGGGTGAAGTCACAGAGGAGTGCGGCAAGTTCGGGGCTGTCAACAGAGTGATCATTTACCAGGAGAAGCAAGGTGAAGAGGAGGACGCTGAGGTCATAGTCAAGATTTTTGTGGAGTTCTCTGCAGCAGTGGAGATGAACAAGGCCATCCAGGCACTCAACAACCGCTGGTTTGGAGGCCGCAAGGTTATTGCGGAGGTCTATGACCAGGAACGTTTCGACAACAGCGATCTCTCGGCATAGACACTGCAATCCTACCCCCCTCCCACAAACCTTTTCCCTCTTCTGCTATCAAACACGGCTTCCAAGCACTGCTCCCTCAGTGGTGCTGGCCCCACTTTTTAACTTGTAATTATTTTTTATCAATGTTCATATTAATATTATTAATGATCCCTTTTAGGGACAAAGGCAAGTAATGGAGATGCTCATGGATTTTTTTTTTATTATTACTGTTGCCTACTGTGAAGGACTGGATATTTGTTTTTTGTATTGGCTTGTCTTTGTTTTCTTTCTTTCTTTTTTTTTTTTGTTTATTTTGTTTTGTTGTTTTTGCTCCCCCTTGATTATAGTTTAAATTCGGTTGCATTATTTCTTTTTATGATCTGAAAGACTCCAGAGGACCCCTATTTTGTTATATAGCTCTGTTTCAGATGCCCAGGAACAATAAATTCTCAAAGTATGAATGGTTTCTCATTCTGTACAATATCTTTAAGTGCGCTACAAATCTTCTGTTCGTATTTCATGAACTGTGAAGTGTTGATAAACAGAGTGAAGGGAGACTTGCCAGTTCATGCCAGTAATGCAGGAGTTTGTTTTCGCGGATGAAAGTAGTCAACCAATAGAAACCAGTTTCCTGCATATAGAGAAGGCGCATGGTCTAACGTATGAAGTGGGCGAAGAGGATGGTAACTGATCATTGGTAAGCTTTTGGTGTATAATAGTGAAAAAACTTTCACACGATCTTCATGCTACACAGCTAAAGGGGTTCATATAGCTTTTAGAGACGTCTGTTACAGTAGTTCCGTCCATACAATGGCAAAAGTCAGACTAGACGAAGGACTGCTTGCCTCTCTTCAGGCCCTCAACCCCAAAGGCAAATTCTAAGCCTTTCAGATTGTGAAGGCTTAAAATAAAACTCTTCAGAACACTGAAAGAAAAATAATCTCTTCTTTCCCTCTATTCATGTCCGGCGGCACAGTAAAATTACTTCACGGCAGGCTCATCCTTTCCCTACAACATTGTTGTCTTGAACACAGATTTTTTTTTTGTATTTGGTAAGCATAATGCACGAAATGTAAAAAAAAAATAATTGGTATTCAAGCTGTCAACAGTTAAGCAGCGCCCCTGACGTAACCTTCATTACAATTCAAAATTTATACACGGAACATTTGTACTTTTGCACAGGGGGAAGTAAATAAACGCCGAACATATTTCCTGTTTTCGTTTTCTTTCACTTGTCTATGGTTGCATCGCCTAGCCAGTCGTGTGGCGAGATGACAACGCAATGAATTAAGTTATTTTGGCAGTAATATTGGTTATTACACTTATAGTTATATAGAATAGCAAAATATGGCTTTGAGCTCCGGCGGGTGGGCTCAGATGCCACCCCCTACTCAGTCCTCTGTCCTGGGAACACTGCAATCCACCTGCAATACAGTACTCATGTCTGTCCGAGTGTCGGTGTGCCATTCGGGACTCCGGCCGCTGTGTCTTCCAGGAGCTGGAGATGACACACTCCGTCTTCAGTTAAGCATGGACCCAAACCGGGCTGGAGAGTTTCGATTAGCTCTTAGGGATGTTTGTAGTTCTGGTCGCAGTGTGGTAAGTGCGGTATGAGCTGATGTTTTGCAATGAGGAGCTTAGCCTTTATGGGTATATCCATTTGTTACCTTTTGTCTAATCACTTTAAATGTATCGTGTCTTTGCGTTACTTTTTGCGATGTATTATGTTGTTGTTTTTTTCTAGCAAAACAATTATTTCCTGGTGGCACACAAAATTTGTTTTCCTCATGTAGTTCTTAGCTGAGTTTGACCTGCGGACAGTGAAATATGAAATTAAGTCCTCGCGCTGCCATGAACTTCGACTGACCACACCACCTCATGACTGCCTCAGCTTTAAATTTCGCAGTGAGCAAGAGGCCCAGGAATGGACAACTGTAGTGATGTCCTCACTGAGGGAGGCACAAAGAGGTCAGTGTGGACACATCTCTGCTGGTTCTAGTCCATCACTTAATTCTGACTTTTTGGGCATAAACTTTGTGTTTCAACCTCCCTCTCCTTTGTTCCATCTTTAAGTGGCACATATCTCCCAAGATTCAGTGGAGGAAGGACATGACGTTGAAGTTGTTGGAAAACAGGGTTGGACAGAATTGGCACCCAAAGGTGAGTGTGCCTTAACTCCTATCCGCACAATGTATTTCACAGGACCAGTACCTCTGTATAGTCCTCATGGCTGTCTTAAAATATCCAGAACATTTTGCCTCTTAATGGATTCTTCAGTTTCTTCAGATATGACAAACTTTGAAAATACACAGTCTAAAAGGTTCAACCCCCGTCCTTCAGACCTCCCTCCAAAGCCATGTATGCCCTTTAAGCACACAAACACGCAATGCTTGTTTACATTTTGATGGACCATCACCTGTATTAGTTACTTGTGGAGAGTTCAGGATAATTGCATGGGGTTTTACAGATTACAAAAATACTTACAGAAAAAAAGTATTAGACTATTTGATTAATTGGGATCGGGATGTCAATAAAATTTCAAGTAACTAAGCAAAATTTGCCAAAGAAAAGAATCTCATATCCCTCCTTTAAGATAATAGGTATTAAGTCGTTGGCAGTGCTGTAATGTGTGTCATGCTCTGAACTCACTATTTCTCTCACCTCTCTTAGAGGACATGTGCATAGAGTTAGCTAAAGCCATAGAGGCAGGAGATACCAGTTCTGCCATGCAGCACGCCACAGCCCTGGCGCACCAGCAGTTGTCTCTCAGCATCCAGCCCTCACAGAAGAACTATGAGGATGAAGACATCAAGTTAGTACAGACTCAGTCAGGTTTATCTGGCTATGTGATATGATATTATGTAGTGCATCCATACCACTGGACTTTCATCGACAGTGAAGCTGTGCCGCAAACACTTTCAAATATGTTTAATGTGATCTGAGAGGTATTTAGGGAGTGGAGACCTGCTAAGGGGTCTGGATTTTTGACCATCTTAAAAACTTTCAAGATGTGCACACACCCACCAGCTTGATGCTATATCACTGAAGGATACAAATGCAATGTTGTCCATGTGGATTAGCAGGAGAGCAGGCCATATCCTGCTTTGAGGATCAGCCAATCATATGGACAACAGAATTTGTGACCTCTGGTAATTTGTTAATTTCAGTGTAATCTTTTGCTGAATTACTGGTATATAGCCTAGCATGGCTCATTGGAATCAATGGGGCTGTAATTTTTCTCCCTCTCAAGGTTTGTAATAACCTTAGACCTGAACCTGAAGTGTGCTCTTCACTTCTCTAACACTGTAATGGCTTGCAACCTGAGTAGGTTCTCGTGATTATATATATTCCATGGCATAAGAAATGGTCAGTATTGTGTATTGCCATGCAGATATGTATATAAGCTGTGATCACAGGCTGAGGACTATGTGTTTTACAGTCTTGCTGTGGTAGTGGAGGATGCCTCATCTTCCTGTTGTGTCACAGTTAAAGTGATGCCACACATGACTGTCTCCTCACTCAAACAGCAGGTGAGATAAAAACTACACCTATTAATATCTATCAATTATGTCTTACAAGAAAGGTAGATGTATTGACTTTAAATATGATATTCAAATTGAATGTGATCAGTTTGTTGAATGAGTACAGATGATTCAGTGTTTCCTTTCCATGTTGTAGATTTTTCTGGAGTATGGGTTTCACCCTCGGGTGCAGCGCTGGGTCATAGGTCAGTGCCTATGTACAGACACACGCTCGCTGGCATCTTACGGGGTGGCACGACATGGTGACACGGCCTTCCTGTACCTGCTGTCTGCCCGCCAGGCTCGCCTGACTCGCCAGCTGTGCCAGCAGGACCAAGAGAGTGCCCTCCTCATGCCCAACTGTGCCCCTGCCCCTACCCCGACCCCGACCCCAAACCCCACAACCACCCTCGTCCCTACCCCTGCTCTCACCCCACCCAACAATGGACCTGCCTCTCATGACTGGAGGGGCTACAGCACTTTGCCTTCCAGGCTCAGCCACAACAGCACGAGTAAGCACCTCACACACAGACGTCTATACACACACACAGGAATGTAGGGAATTTCACTGTAGTACTGTAACTTTCTTTTTTTCCAAGAGAACTCACACACACATGTAAAAAAGCATGTAACACTACAGATCAAAGAAACAAATTGACCTGCATTTTTTCCCTGCTCATGGTAATTTTCTTGTTTGATATTTTGAGAAGGCAGCAACGGAGCAGAGAAGCTCAGCATAGCAGACATGGTGAACCTGGAGTCACTGCAGTTGGGTGGATCCAACGTCAAGGTCAACAACACTCAGGTACTTTGTTGCCCCAGCAATGGCTGAACATAAACCATTGGGTCAAACTACAACCCCTTGCATCATGTGCATTTGTATGTGTGTCTTTCTTCAACTCAGACTGGCTGGGCGTGTCCATCCTGCACATTCATCAATAAGGCGAGTCGTCCTGGGTGTGAGATCTGTAGCACAGCACGGCCGGAGTCACACCAGCAGGGCCGCATCCAACAGGTGAGGCAATGGACACATCTACACTGGGAGAGATTGGGACCATGGTGACTGTCAAAGTTCAATAGCCATAGGTTTGGTTTGTGAACAAGCACGGTTAGATAAAATAACTGAAAATGACCCTAAGAAAACTAGTCATCGATCAGTATTATCGATCATGTCTGAACACTACAGCGTTGGAGTTGTCATTAAGCAACTAAGGCAAAAAGGCAATTAAGTTAAGTAGTTATGTAGTATGTAGTTAAGAGGTTTGATTGCAGGCATTTATGATGACATCAGTGTATGAAACGTAACTGTGTCATGAAAAACATGGTGCTCTTAAATGGCATGAACATGTATATTTTAAATTAGGAAGGACAAAGAAAAAAGGCAAGAAAAAGATCAGTTGGGGCAAAGAAGCAAGGTGCAGCACACAAGCACTAAACAAGGTGCAATTGAAGCAGAGGTAATCATCTCAATGATGACGGAAGGCTCAGAGTGTTCCTTCAACCCTGTGGTAAGGTGCCGTATGTGATGTAGTGAATTAGGTAGTTAGGCTCTGGCTATACAGTATTGCAAAACGCTATGAGCTTCACATAATGAACTAGAGGAATTGATGTTTTTTTTTCCCCATGATGTTTCTTCCATTTTAAGGAGAGGGGAAGAAGATTCGATCAAGGCACCAGTGGGTCGTCCAGTAACGCCATCTGAAACACAACTACTTCCAGTGTTGGAAACCTCCTCATAACTCAAGACTACAACACAACTCTGACTTTCTCTACAGGCAAATGTTTTTACTTCAACACATAACAGATTAAAAGTGGTGACGTCTGCCGAGCACTTTTGAAGAATGGCCAAGCGGCGTCAGACACAAGCACATCGATCCGTCAGTGATGTAGCGCAGCGCTCGGTGAAAACATCGCCCCTCCTACTCCTTTTATGTGCCAACATTAAAAAGGACTCATGTTCCAGTCAGAGATATCTGTTGATTTACACAGGGCTGTGCCATGTAGCATGCTCCACTGCAGTACCATTTTGCTCTTTTCACCCCCCCTTCCTGTCTTTTAAATGATAAACTGTGAACAAGTGTTTAGAGGGGTATCTCTCAAATTGCCTCGTGGTTTTATTTGTGACCAGGTTCAGACTCATTTTAAAAGACATGCAGGGGTTATACCTGTACGATTGAAGTAATTCACATTGTTGTGTTTGTAAGCGTTATTATTTTTATATTGCTAATTATTTAAGTTGTGAATGTGAACTAATTGCGAGATGTAAAAACAAATCTGTTCTAATTAATAACCAAATAAAATATGCTCTATAGTGACACTGTAAGTGAATAAATGCCATCAAATATTACTTAGGACAAAAAAGCATTTTAATTTCGTAGATGTCATTGAACTAGACTGTGATAGTATTTTCATAATTGACAACTCAGAAAACAGGGAATAATGCCCATGTTCTCAAATGCCTTGTTTTGCCCACATAATAATAATAATAATAATAATCCGTAATCTATACTCTTGATCCCGTGAGGAAATTTTGGTCTCTGCATTGAACCCAATCGTGAATTAGTGAAAGACACAGCACATAGTGAAGTACACACTAATCTGGAGCAGTTGGCCGCCTGCTATAGCGGTGCCCAGGGAGCAGGTCATGGCTGCCCCTTTGACTCGACAAATGATGCATGACAAATTCATTCAGTTCACTATGATACTTTGGGACATTTTTAATTAGTAGTATTCATCTGTTGAGGTGAAACGTTTTTAGGGCATGGATCAGGCACATAATATAAAAACATTGTTTTAAGTACACAAAGAAACACAAAACCCACAAACAAAAGTTTCCAGTGCACCTTGCTCGCACTTTTTCTTTTTTAGCTTCACAGGATATTTATGCATACATACATAATTGCATTAACCTTACCCAAGTTCAAAGTAAAAAAAGCAAAACAAAACAAAAATATTGTATAACTTAACCCAATCAGTGCAGTCCATTCCTAACTGGTGTTAACACTTAGCACCTTTAAGAATTCCACATTCTCCTCTCAACCCCTTTTGATGCCCACATTCCCTTTTACCCAGGATAGCTGGTAGTCCACAGTACAGACCTGAGATCAGTTACATCTCATCTCTTAAAGCTACCCAATGGCACTTTGTGAGGTGGTGAGGTGAGGAGCTGACCCTGGACCAGGTAGTTCTCTGGTCACTGCACAGACATGATGCCTTCACTTCCAGAAGAGAATGTTCCAGAAGAGCAGCCAGCAGGGGTAGATGAACAGAGCCAGGAGAGGGTAGACCAGTGAGCCGTACAGGTTATGGTCCAGGATGCCTTGCGAGATGACGGACAGGAAGAGGATCCAGCCTTCACCCAGGGAGACCGGCGACTCCTGCAGCTCTTGGTACACAAACACGCAGTAGAGCAGTGTGAAACCAGGACTCAGAAGAACCATAATGGCTGCACTAATCACCCTGAGAGAGAGAGATAAAGAAAGAAAGTAAGACAGAAAGAGAAAGAGAGAGAGAAATGGTAAAAGAATACATTATATTACTGTTAATACAGAACATTCATCTCAACATCTCTAAACAGATTCAGGCATGTATTTTGATACTGTTACTACAACTCTAAATTTTGCCTTAGGATTAATGAAGTATTTGTTGCTGCTCCTACAACTGTTAATCAATGTAGTGGAAAAACAGCAAAAATGGGACTGTTACTTGGGAAAGTGGGGCGTAATGAAGGCAGTGACGGGCACCAGGGAGAGAGCCAGGATAAAGCCCAAGGAGAAGTTGATGAGGGCGGTGCAGCCCAGCAGCACGGCCAGGTAAAGAAGAGCCACCAGCTTTAGCACCCTCCAGCCCTTCTCTGTGCCTTCTCCTGCCAGGAACCTAGGAGGGGAGGGGGACTCTGGATTAGTGGACTATTTATTTTAAACGTGGCATGTATGTGTTAACGTGTGTGTAAGAGAGTAACAAGAATGTGAGGAAAAGGAAGGTTAAGTGTGTGTGTGTAATACAGTACTTGTGTGTGTTGTGGGGCAGGGCCAAGCCGGCTGTGTAGATGGCAATAGCTGTGAGCACCACAGCCTCCGTCTCAGACACGGGAAAGTGCTCCACGGCCATCTCCTGAGAGCGGATGGGCAGGGCGTAAAGAGCCGCGCCCGTCATGTGGCTGATGACCACTGGAGTCAGGATGGACAGAACACTGGGGCTTGAGGCCTGAGAGGGGTAGGAGGACAAGAGGGACAAGGGGAGGAGAAAAGAGAAGTGAGGGAGAATAGTGTGTGTGCAACATTCATATCTTTCAACAAGACTGACGCTGCTGATAATTTGATGAAAGTATGATTTTCATGTTAAATCATCGATTCTTTCCATTCTTACCGACTCCTCCCCTGCGACCCCATCCTCTGTTCCAGGTGGTGGCGTCCCAAGCTGCACCCATAGGTCCAGAGCCTGTACTGTGGTCAAGGTGTTAACATAACACCCAAATTGTGAAGACATACAAAATATATCACCCTTGCTACCTTGAAGTATGCAATGATCCACTTAACGTCAGAAGTTGAAAACTTCAACTATGCACACATAATATACACATATTATAACTTAGCGTCCTTACAGTCAGCGTTTCAGTCATATAAAAGGCAAGGATACTCGGAGAAGAAGAATCACAGCCAGCAGGCCGAACGCTGGCATGTAGTACCCAATGGAGACAAAGTGGGAGAGCGATGGCATCAAGTAGAAGAAGTAGGACTGGTGGAGACGCTCCAGAAGATTGTTTAACTTCCTAAACATGCCCTCCAGAAGCCTAGAAGTAACACACACACACACACACACAAAGTGTGAATCCATGACCTGAGCACATACATTTGAGAAAGAAACAACTACTCTATAAAAAAAATCTGCATATGCTAATAGATTTAGAATTAGTCTTTTTCAATCATAAATATGGACAAATGTTCAAATTTTATGTAATCATCATTAACATCATAACATACCATGGCACTGTGTAGGCGTTATGAACGTGACAGTTTTGCATGGAACTGCCCATATATATAACATATATATATATATATAAATATTGCATGTCTGCCAATCACCTGCCAATGGTGGTAACATCAGTCTTGTACTGGCGGAAGCTGTTGACACCTTTGATGGTGGCGGCCTCAATGTGGTAGCGTAGGAAGAGGCCATGGTCCCCCCAGGCCCGCCCACTGGCCTGCTTCATCACCATCAGCATCATAGTTTGGGCCGCATGGCTGTAGCCCGATGGGGTGTCCCAGTCACTCCTCTGGAGCTGCAAAGGGCACACAAACACAGAGTGGCAGCTCTTACTCTTATGCAGATTCACAGCAACCCCTCTTCCAGCAGAAAAATGTACACATACTGACACATCACCAACACAAATGTCTTCAAAAAAATTGCCACCAACTGATTTTCAGTTGCACGTACGTCCACAATTTGGTTCACAAGCCCTATTCTACATTGTAAACATTAGTTCAGTCTTCTGCATGGATGGAAAACACATTTCTACCACACATACGTCCACAATTCGTCCACAAGCCCTATTCTACATTGTAAACATTAGTTTGGTTTTGTAATAGCATTGTAAACATGTTTGGTTTTGTAATAGCATATTTAGTTGGAATATATATTAAAAAACACCCTATGATGCTCAACACTGAAAAGACCCTTGACGTTAAATGCCCTATTGCGAGTTTGACCAACATACCTTGCCCTGGATGGTGCAGAGGATATCTATCTTCTGACAGAACGCATAGAAAAGATTGGCCAGGTCCAGGTTGGGGAGCTGGCCATTGAGACCCTCCAGAACCAGGTCTAGGCTGGTGATGACATCTGAGCTGAGCTCCAGAGACAGGGCTGCCTGGATGGAGCCTCCCCGGCCCTGCAGGGGACTCCAGTCCATTCCTGAGGGACAGGCAGGGGCGGTGAGGATTATAGGTTCAATTTAAGCTTGCTAAAGAGACTAGCTTGTGACAACTGTTCACATACCTGTGATATTGGTGTGGTGATAGCCCTCCAGCCAGGCCTGCATGCCAATGAGGTCATGCTCATTCACAAGGAATATGATGTCTTTAGCCCAATAGACCTGATCTGTCATTAAGACAAGCATAACATTACAAGATGACAGCTGGTAGTCACACTCTTTTAGTTCGCACTATTTTTCTTATGCTATACATGTTTGTGGGCATTCTTCTGTCTGACTACCAGTGGATTCGTTTTTTAACAGTAAACAAATAATGGGGTGCCCACTTGAGAGTTAGGATAATCACGACTCACTCCTGAAGTACTGTGCCAACCCAAGCAAGAGCCCGACTGCCTGGTTGTTGCTGTTGCCCTCGCTGCAGGGAGCGGTGAGCACCAGTGCTTCTGTGCGCGGCGCTCGGGGAGCGCGCAGAATGCCATAGACATTAGTACCATGTACCATCTGCAGGTGTGAATACACGCATGAAAAACTCATTCAGGTTCAACAAAACCAACTCTTGTCTGGTAGACAATGAATCCAATGAAGCATGCACTTACATATCTCTCTTTGTTCTCATCAGGGAAGGGTAGGGTGCGAGTAAAACGCTGGGTGTAGACCTCCAGGCCACGCGCTTGCATAGTTTTCACCAGCCAGTCTACAGGCATCCCACTGCACACAGACGTTTTATGAATGGAGTGAGCAGAAAATAGAAATAGCCAGATAATACAAAGCAGTTTAACTAGACACCAAGAGTAAGCACGATTTATTTGAAATTATGGAAGAACAGCTCTTTTAATCTGACTTCATTTTATCTGTGCAAAGTTGACTTACCCAACCTTCCTCTTGTGAGCAGCAAACTCTCTTCCTGTGGCAAGAGCTCTTTCTCCTGCTGGGAACCTCTCCTCCACCATAGTGGATCCCATTGCATTCTCTGACATGTACGTTCGCAGTGTAAAGGGCTCAAATGCAAGGCCCATGAACCAGGCCACACCAGCGAGATAGCACACCACGCTAGAGATGTAACATACAGAAGACAATGTAAACAGCCATCAATACGCACAGACATATTCCGTGCATTTTCAGCATGCATTTCATTTGTACAATACCGCTAAAAACAGCTACGACCGGGGGCGTAACGGTTGGCTGGATTTCTATACAAAAATATAAACATACCAAATCGGCGTGTTGAGGCGGGTCAGAAGGTTTGTCAGAGCTCTTCTGCGGTTTGGATCTGACAACAGCCCCATGGTGTCTTGAGGTACCCTGTCTCACAAGTAACATAAATGCCATGTAAAAATAATATTTATGTCATGCTTCAAAATGTGCTAATGGCCGTGCAAAACAACTGAACAAAAAGACAAAATAAAAAACAAAAAAACAGCAGCAGCAAGAACAAAAAGACAGCAAGCTAGCTACTCAGTAAATCTGTTGTTTGCTGAATAGACCCCCACACACAATTACCTGTTTGCTAATGATATTTCACAGGTGAACAGCACGAAGCACAACCAATGCTTTAAAACTATGAATAAATTGTCAATATGTTTAGCGAGAATTATCAACCCCATCCATTGATGTCTCCACCCTGAATTTGTAAATAGCATAACAAGCTGTAGCTGGGCTTTCGAGACATTGTGCGAGCAAAATTAAATGAAATTAACAAAAAATCAGGGGCATGTGCTCATTCCTCCAAGTTAATTGAAATGTAGTAATTTATCCTTACGTATCCTTCCCACTTGCAACAAGGAGGCAGGTGTTGCTGCTGTCAAGGCTGGCTAGGCATTTCCTTGTTTCTCCCCGGCATAATAATTCAGCGGACAAACTCTTTCCACTCTAGGCAACCCTCTTCCTTTGACTCCCTCTAGTGGATAGGAGGTATATTCACTTACCGTTTTTCCTGCCCTTCCATCACACAAATGCAGAGGCATAACGTTCATCTTGGTTAGAAAATTCGCACACCATGCCATTCCATTAATAAACAAAACAAACAATCAACGATGTATTTAATTAGTTTATATAGCTTGAAGTAAAACATAATAATAATAATAATTGCAGAGGACAAGACAACTTTTTTTTTACATACATAATACAAAATACAGCCCACAGAGAACTCTTGGAACAGTGAAGTCCAATCAAGTCCAATTTCCTTCCCCTTTTACAGTCCTCCTCACTCCCCAGTCAGGACAGATGTCTCTTGCAGATGCTGCCTTACAACCTCATCCAGTACTTTGCTGACACCTTTGCAAGCAGTCATGGCAGCCTCCATCAGTGTGTCCAAATGGTCCTGGTGGAGCCGGGCGTCCATTTGCAGCAGGGCAATCTGCCCACCGCGTGGCAGCAGGGCCACGGCCAGGGAGGTGCCCCCACCACTTTCTTCAGCGTGGCACAAGTCAGCCAGTGGCGTGTCATCCACAAAGCCTGCCGTGCAGGCACACACATAGTCACGCATGGGGATGCCTGCATCAATCACTGCTAGTGTTGCAGCGTTTACACAGGCGCTGTAGTTTCCTCCATCTGACTGTAAGATCTGTAAGGGAAGAGCACAGGGTGAGAAGGTGGAATGTGTCCTTGTCCTGCAGACCTTGCCATTACTGTACAACATCATGAAAAATATAAGTGCATTCAACATTGTCTGACTTTATCTAGACTACAGCCAGCTTGTAGCCTGGTAACAAAAGCAGCCCCTTGTTCTACACCTCATTTCATACAGTGGCTCTGGCTATTTGGTAATGAGAAACGATTGGTTACTGGAGGTGTTTAAGTTTAAAAAGATTGGATCAGCCTTTGACTGATAACCTGCCTTGACATTAAGCATTCTAGCTCATCACTCACGATGCCTCTCTGTTTGCTGATTGGATCTGGTAAAAATGTCTCCTGAGAGAACGAGCTCAATCGAGGATTAAATCTAGACTAGGACTGCAGAGAGATGATAATCCAGCAGAAGTGTGTAGGAAGGCATGGCCAGGCTAGCCAGCTTTACAAAGTCAGGCAATGTTGAATGCACATGAAAGAATAGCGCTTGGTACCTTGACATATATATCAATCTGGGAGCGGGGATACAGCTGAGTGAGCACAGCAGCCTCAAAAGTCTGTTTCAGATGAAGACTCATCTCACTGGACTTGCGATCTCCATGTGGCCTTCTCTTTCTCTCTGCTGTGCTGAAGGTGGCCATACTATACTGGCAGTTAATGACAGCCCGGTCATGCATGATCTTGCTTCGAGAACCTCGCACCTGAAATATACAGGAGAAAATGTACAAACTGCAGAACACTGATCACTGATGAGTTTACATTAATTAAGAACAGTCTGTGGTGCTATGATATTAAAGAGCTGCTTTACAGCAACAGAAATCCAAATATTAAAAACACAAAGCAAAGCTCCAATATACTTACCTAAATTCGTGTCCTTGAGCCATGTTCTTATATCTTTTACTGTTATAGCCAGCCCAATTACATTACATTTTGTTGTGCATCTAATATTTTTAGGGTTTGTTTTTCTGACCCATGCGACAAGGACGTCTTTGGAATTATTTAGCAATCATTGCACTGCCTCCAGAAAGGCGTGTGCAGTGAGAAATGTGTATTGCAGTAGACGAGAACAGGGACAAAACAAAACGTCTCAATGAGGACAGGTTAAGTTAACGTTAGCTCACGACGCCCTGATGGGTCAGTGATCTTGCTTTGGGTCAGTGATCCCCTGGCTCATGCACTGTTACCGCCAACTGGACGGTGTTGCACACTGAAAAATCAGGCGTTGTTTCACACGTCAACAACGTTGCGGGCATTTGATCAAGGTCTTGACAGACACATCAAATTATCGCGATCCAAATCCACTGTGAATGGGAATATTTTGGGATTTAGCTCACATGTACGGAGGCCGACTAACTGTGGTCTGGGATAGTGTGCACGAACGGTACCACTCACCTCGTGAGGGCCATACACGACGGCCAGTACTTTGGTGTTTCCTTGTTCTAAATACGCAGATCCATCAGCCTGACCGAAGACCCCCATTCGGGCTTCAACTTTGCGAAGCTCAGTAGCTTTCCTTCCATCCAGTCGATATCCCTGGTCAGACAGCAATTCAATCCCAGCCATGTTGGTACTTCTTCCGTTGTTGATAACCAAAGTGTGAACTTCCGCTCTGACACGTCCCACGTGTTCGTGAACGACTTCAATACCCAGGGCGCCTTGCGGTCGCACTGATTGTGCATCCACAGCCTTTAGTACGCACTGGACCAGTGTGCTGTTCATTACAAGATGTTTGACAAACAGCAAGCACACATGCTACATTTCGCTGGATAAAGTTTCCTGAAAACTAGCTCCAAAGCTGATGACGTTCTCTTTGAGATCTTAATGTAAAACTTACTGAATTAAATTAGTTTATCAAAGGCCTATTGAAGTCTGCAAAAAAGACGTTTCACACTTAACTGTGAAAATGATTCCTATCAAATATGAAGTACATCCTTTTGGATATCTATCTATAATGCTGCGCATGAAAATTTGCCAAGAATGATATTCAGCATTTATTAAAATCTCAAACAACAGCAGTAACTGTGGGTCTGTATTACATACAGCTAGCACACATCATACCGTCTTCCTCTCAAAATTAAATATAAAAATTGTGACATTTTAATACAAAGGTTTATCTTTTATTAAGGTGACTATATATGTATATTTATATATTTATATATATAATATGTATTTCCGTAAAATCTGCTACAGAAAAGAATGTTGGACATATAATTTAAACAGTGGTGGACAGAAAATGCCCCAGTATTGGCCTAATGACACAACTGACGGTGAAATTAAATGAATGTGACAAAACCTTCAAAACAAACAACAATAAAAACAGAAAAGGAATTGTCATGTTCAGTGAAAAGTTATAGGGGATTCTCCATTTAAATTGTCCAGTAGCCTCAATGTAGACTGACAAGTCCTTTGCAGTAAGAACACTAGTATATTTTGTGATGGACATGAACACACATTTTTTTTAAAAAAGAAAAGAAAGAAAGAAAGAAAACTGTCAGGTCTCACAGCAACAATAAAAAAATCCAAAGTAAAGCAAGAACTATGCAATTTTAAAAATAAAATTTATTAGCATCTCTCTAATATGTGTATAAATAAAAACATATATAAGAAACAATGCATATATGCATTATGTTATGAGCTGAACAATAACTGGATTATATGTGATACAAAGGAGCAGAGGCTAACAAACCTCAGCTTGGTTTTCATTTTCGTCACTTTCTCGTCATAAAAGTGTTTGTGTGTGAGAATGTACCTTGAAAATCAAGCATTTAAAACAATATGCATACCTAAGAGGTGCAACTCTACATTCGGTCATAAGAATGAAACAGACAGACATGTCAACTGCAACAATGGGGAAAAGTGTGGAATTTTGGCAGTTTTACAACTTCTGTCTTTGAGAACTTTGCAAAACGGCGTGAACACAACAGATTGAAATTAAAGTCATGACCAGTCCTGTAGATAGCAATACTAAATCCGGTACCATGGCCTACATGGAGATTTAATATTTCATGCCCAAGTTTTGTCGACTGAAGGCTTTAAAAACTGAGTGTGAACATAAATTGACTTCAGGTTTTCTGCAGTTCAGTTTTCAAATCAAAACACTAAACCTAATGTAACAATGCATGTCAACATACTGAATGAAATCCAAATGCACAAAATTCACACACCTGAATGCGTGTTAGATCACTGATCACTGCTGCCGCCAAACACCATTGTGCTTTAAACAGAATTTGGCTGCTTGAATTGCCTGGATACATTTCTGCGCAAGTGTTCTCTTCCTATCTCCCTGTTGCGGCTAGCCTTTCACTGCAGTTAACAAGCTGAGATTGCTAGGGTGACGGGAGGCTGGAGGATAAACGCTGTTTGGCTTTGATGGTACGGAGTTGCTAAGGCAAGTACAGAGGAAGCTCTAAGTCACTCCTTTTCTGCCATCCACTTTAGCTCTCGTTTTGGTCATGCTTTGAACACTCGTGGTCTTTTTCTCTCATTTTAAAAACACACTAGATTGAACAAACAGATATGCACAGAAAAAAGAAAATACTACTGAAGGCTGGCCAAAAAAAATTCATCAGTGGTCTAGTCTGAGGTATGAGTTTTTCCCTCTCTTGCTCAATAGTATTTTATATTAAAAAAAAGAAGAAGAAAAAGAACTGACGCGTAACAGACAAAACTGAAGAACTGGACGCAACACCTTTCTTTCAAGTCCCACAAACCAGTGTGATACTGCCAGGAACATTTGGCTAATGAGTTATACTGTGTTGACACGTAGCGATGTTAAATTGGCCTTTGTCTTTTCACGCTCTGCATTAAGGGGGGAAAAAAAATCTTCTTTTATTTCTCTCTCCCATTTTTTTTTCTCTTCAAATACCACCATTTTAATAGGGAACACAACATCCAAGACAACAAAGACTGCTTCCAAGCTGATTAACCAGGGGGCAGGGCTGGGGAGGGTAAAGGGAGTCCAAATGAAAAAGTGATGTGTCTGCTTTACTGTGCCAGTGTATGACGTTTAAGTGCCTGATGGGCACGAGGATCACGGTGACCTCCTGTTAGCCATGTGGAATGAAGGAACTACTCAAGAATTTTTCGAATGATGTTGTGGTCGTGGCTCCACCCCATGTCTTTAGAGTGCAAAGATCCCCTTATTTTTGTTTTTTTTTTCTCGTGTTGTTAATCTACATATTAGCCCTGATGTGCCCACGTTCTCACTCACTAAAACTCTGCAAATTCTTTTGCACATTTCTCTGTCAGAGAGACGCGAATGTCCTCTTCCTCATAGTCGTCAAAGTTGCTTGTGTCCCCAGGGCCTCTGCACTTTGGTATGAAAGGAGCCTCCACCTGTCAATCACAGATAGACTGGTTTAGCATTCAGAAAAAAAAAGTACAGCATATAGCATCACACATCGTTACGTTACAATTCAAAAACATGGACTTCATTAGAATTCGGTTAATCCAGTTCATATGCAAATACCCTGCCAAAGATGGAGGGGGGGGGGGGCAGGACTTCAGCCTGTTCTGATGTGCTGCTTAGAACATAGTAAGATAGAAAGGTAGTAACACAGAAAAGATGATGCCCTTAGTCTGTCAGGAAATTCCACTGCAGATGCAAAACATCAGGTCTCTGTCCATCAAAAACAATCACAACATTCCTACAGATAGTCTAAGAAACTGTGCAGGAGAGGCGAGTTACCCTTCTTGTCTCAATCTAACTTTACATTATCCTACAAGGAGACAACATGTTTGACAGATCAATACTCATACTGATGATAATACTAATGAGCATTATTAATTCATAATTACTGAGGCTGCAAAGAGCCGACACAGTCAGAGATCAGTGCGATACATGCCAGTGCATTGGAAGAGAAAACCACAATGCAAACGCTAAATGGAAAATGTTACTGACTTCCTACTAAGCAGTAGATACCTATGCCCATATCTACACTACCCTGAGAAGTTCTATGAAGTCAGTGGCTCCTTGTCAAATCAGATAATTTTCCTGCATCAAGCATGCAATTCAGTTAAGCTGATTTGTTCTTACGTCAAAGATGATTTCCACGGGCATGTGTACACTAAGAGTGCAACCTCAACACATTCATGTTTGCTTACAAGTTGGGCTGCTTACAAGTTGGCCTGTGAGTGCACAGGTTTCAAATGTTGTTTTCTTTAAACTTATTCACCACTCCATGGACGTGTGTGCAATATCAACCATCACTTATTTTATGCTGTAGGTACCACTATAAATAACTCAAAAGTCAATGTAAATGTCATGCCAAAGTGACAAATGGAGCATGATGGCATGACTCCGATCCGAGCCCCTTTACATACAAGACTAGCAGCATTTGGGGGATGACTGTAACATGAGGAATGTTACTGAAACATCTATTCAAGTACAAGTAACAGTAAGAAAATGACTTATCATCCAGCTCTATATCAACCAAATTAGATAACATTCTCAAAAGGCCAATCTGTTAGCCAGAGATTTCCAAATACAGAAAGCTGGGCTCAAGTCAAAGCTCCAACACACAGGACGGCAGCATCCTCGCCAGAGATGGGAACAGGAAAGAGCTGATGGGTGAGCCTGATCTGTGTCTAACGTCTGGCTCTGGCACAGCGCCTCTGCCTCAACCATGCAACAGGTCACTAGTGCTCCTCGATTATGAAAAATCAATAAAGAAAACCGTTTCCATCAATACTGAGCTTACAACTGCTTAACTAGATTATTGAATGATTTTGGAAATATTCTCTATTTTATTACCAATTTAATAAATAATGCTAACTAATGTGATCTGAAATATATTTAGACTAAAAATGCAATTTGAAAAAACAAATTGCATACACATATGTCACTGTAAAGCCAAAGGGTATGCAGGATTTATGACTTATCAAAATGAGTGCAGTATTGCAGAGTACAATACAAATACAAATATATATATATATATATATTTGAGCTTTAGCTGTATAAATGTGATTGTTAGATATGAGAAACAATTCCATCTAATGGCTCACCAAAGCCATTTGTAAAGAATCTTTAAGGAGCTCTACAAACGTACAGAGGAAGCTGCTTTGCTTTTGTTTTTGTTATCCAGGCATTAACATTAAGGCAGAAGACAGTATGCATGTCTTAAGTCTTGTCAGTTTATCTGTTAACCAGCTGGGTGGGGTAAGCTAGTGGAGCGGAGAGCTGCACAGCACAGCACAACACACACACACACACACCCCAAAACAAAACAAGCCCTCCTCAACTGGCATCGCCAACATGCCCTCATTACAGCACAACCAAAGTTGTGTAGAAAAGTACAATACAAATAATTTTGAAAGAAAAAGGCCAACAGAACACACTCAGAACTAGCCTGGTAATAAAACAAGACCCCCCGTTCAACACTTACGTATACAGTGTCACATTCAGTAGTTAGATTCAACTTAAGTTTAAATAGATTGGATGAGCCCCTGACTGATAGCTTGCCTTGACTGATAGCGTTCTAGCTCTGCATTCACAACGCCTCCCTCTGTTCGCTGATTGAACCGTTTAAAATGCCTCCTGAGACAACAAGCTCAATAATATCAAACCAAGACCAGCACTGTACAGAGATGATAATCAAGCGGAAGTGCTAGTAAGGCATGGCCAGGCTAACTCAGAACACACAGAGGGGACACATGTTCTTACGTCGATATACTTTCATCTGTTATAATTACAAGCCTGTTACTACCTTAACACAGCAAGCAGTGAAAGCATTCAATTTCATTGTCAACAAACTATACCTTTCTCTCATAGATAGCGATCCAATCTGTTGTGGCAAACCACTTGTGGTTCTTTATGTCGTTTACTCCATTCTTCAGGTTACCGTAACGCTTGGTCAGGTCTACCTGCAGCAAATTCCTCAGCAGGTCTTTCAAATCTGAACTAAAATGGGATGGGAATCGCACCTGCAGGGATGAAACATATTAGACTTAAAATGGCAAGATTGGCTGCAGTTGTCTCCCTCACATTTTCACAAGCGGCACCAAACACAAAGCCATTATGATTTAAAAAAGAGAGATATAAGGATCAACAAAAAATATTATAATTATTATTATTATTAATATCATTATATCCAATAGTATTAAACTGTAGCATTCCATTTTATATAAAATCCTGAATTAAATCCTAAAGACATGAATCATCTGTGTTTTGAGTAATGTGTGAGTTTTTGATGAAAGTGCCTACCTTTCCAGACACAATTTTCTCATAGATCTGGATTGGTTGATCGGCGAAGAATGGAGGATAGCCAGCTGCCATTTCATAAATAAGCACCCCCAATGCCCACCAGTCCACAGCTTTGTTGTAGCCCTGCAAGAACCATCCAGAACGTTGACACAGAATATCAGCACAGATGGCCAACAAAGTCCACAAATGTTTTGTTGTCTTGTTTATCATCCACATTTGTGTTGGCAAGATCTCAAAAAACATCAGATACCAAGGTACCATGATATGAGCCCCAATGAAATGGTATAAGGCAGTCTGTAATAAGTTGAAGGAAGAGTGACCTTGCTGAGGATGATCTCTGGCGCCAGGTACTCTGGGGTCCCACACAATGTCCAGGTTCTGCCCTTCACTCTTTTCGCAAAGCCAAAGTCTGTGACCTGAGGAAGGCAAATAGGAACAACTCTTATGTTCAGTGTTTCCAGGATATTTTAGAATGATCTCTGAGCTGGAGGTGTAGGAGCTAGAGGAGGCGTTCTGCTAACAGAGTTGCCAACTGAGCTTGATTCCTCCAGACACTGTCTGTCCCAAGTACTGCTCCCACTGCAAGTTGGCCCCTTGCAATGCAATTTTTTAGCAGTCAGTGTGTGTCTGTGTGTGTGTGTGAGAGAGAGAGAGAGAGAGAGAGAGAGAGAGAGTGAGTGAGTGTCTGTGAATGGGTGAGGCATAAAAATGTTAAAGTAGAAAAGAGCGGATCCTCACCGTTGACACAGATGACCTTGAGACAAACCACAGTTTTTGCCCCATATTATGGGAAGCAGCTTAATGGGAGCAGTATCGGTATTGATATCAGCATCATTGAAATCCCAATGACGCCAATGCCTGCAGCTGTGTTACTGCTCTGCCAATACAACCTTTACAATCTGCTTGTACAGGTAGAAGACTGGCCACCAGGCTGCCCAGATTTAGGCGTGAAACTGCAACACTACGTCAATCAGTGTTTCAGTTTCTTACAAAATCAAACATCCATCCTAAACCTTGAACCCTCAAACAATACCTGGCATGAAAGAAACCTTGTGAGTAGCTGACTGATGACAGTTAATTCTTTGAGGATTCAGACCTTGGGCTTAGGGGAGATACTGAGATTCAGCCACTGTCTAACCAATGGACATTTACACACAGGCTGGGAGGCAAATAAAGCGTAGCGAGTGGCGAGTTGCACCAGTGAGATATTCCCTGCAAACTCTGAACACAGCCCTTCGACTCTATATTTGTATTATATATGATCCCCTCTTTCCATTGCTCTTTTTGGACTTCTTTTAGACTTCTTTTTGGACTACACTTCTTCCCTTGCATCCTTAAATATTCTCCCCTCTTCCCATTGCTCCTTTGTACTTAAAACTTTGACACTTCCTTGCTCTCTTCCTTGCACCTTTGTGGCCTTGCTGGCCAATTTGGTTTGGCAAGTGTTCAATGACAATAAAAGTCCTGAAGTCGAGATGGAAGGTCTAGACCTACCTGGATGTAGCCATGCTGGTCTATGAGCAGGTTCTCAGGCTTCAGATCTCTGTAGATGAGGTCTAGCGAGTGGAGGTACTCGAAGGTCAGGACTATTTGAGCTGCATAAAATCGTGCGTGGGGTTCACTGCAAAATCACAGGAAATAATGAACCATTTTACCACAGAAATTCAATCGATCAGACCAAAGATCTACAGGCCCTCCAACTAATTTCCACAATACATTTTAAATGCTACTTAATGCAAGAGCTAATTCCAGCTCACCAAAGACTGGAAAGCAAGGCCCTCCCCAACACATCATCTACTTCATCTGGCAAGGCCAACATCTAAACACCTAAAGCCCCCTTAAATGATGCTGGCGAGATGCACTTTTGAGTATGTTCAAAAGACAGAACTGACCAGGTTAGCAGTCTCAGCAGTACATCTGAGAGCATATCATCACTGTCAATAAAACAAATCGTCTTGTGTTCACTGTGACTATTACTTAAGCCTGTTGGGTTCATATGTTGTTTTCTTGTTTATTTACATTTCACTATATCTAAATAATCAGTCCTTAATTTTTGTGCCTTTTTTAATTCTCTGATTTTATTCCCACACACTTTTGAAGAGTAATTAATGCTTCGTTTACTGTGTACTCAAACAGACAGCTCCTAAAATCACTTTTGAGAAGTTGTACGTATGATACACATTCAGATGGAGGGTGTGACCTATTCTAGTTAAAGAGATTATCGGTGAATCAACCCACAGCCCTGTTGTTTTAAGAGTGCTGTCGGTAGGTATGAGCACAACAGAATTTGGTACAACGTAGACCAACTAGTGAAACAGCAGTCAACACTAACTGATGAAGGCAAGAAAGTTTCATTTTCTTCATTTTCACGTACCATTAGCTGCCAGTTTGCTAATTTGGTCTACGTACCAAATGTTGTCGCACTCGGCCACTTCAGAAAACAGGGTTATAGGCTGACTGACTCCAGATTTTTTCCTTTAATAATTTCCATGAATGTGCCATATAGAACAGGTAGTTAATTCATTGGATGCATTTGCAAGAACTCCCTAAATTAAGCTCTATTGCCAAATTAAGTGAAACACTGAGGGAAGCACCAGAGCCTGAGAAATATCAAGCATGTTAATGCACTACACAGCAGGACATAGCGGAAAAATAGAAACCACATAGGCACACACCTGAACCTCCCAATTCTTCTAAGATGTGAGAACATCTCTCCTCCTGGTACATATTCCATCACCATATACAAATTGGAGTTGTCCTGTGAGCAAAAGTTAGTTATCTGTACCATTCTACAAGCGCTCAATGTAAAATAATAGTACATCCCAAGCAGAAAAAATACATACTTTGAAAGCAAACTCCAATCTGACAAGAAAGGGAAAGGAGACAGCTTGCAGTATTCTCTTCTCATTGAGTGTGTGTTCAATTTGTTTGAGTTTCACCACCTGCACACATAGGAAAATACACAAGGCAGGAAGTGAGGTGTGAGGTTACATTATGATCATACAAATATTCAGAAAGTAGGCCGAAATTTTCCTGCCACCCCTTCCAACATTAAAATCCACTTCCTCCTTACACAAACAACCTACAAAGAGTCACTGAAGGTGCACTTTCATATATCACATAACCTATCCAGTCTTACCCAAACAAGGGCAGTGTGATCATACAAATAACCTCAAACAGATGGGATCTCTGATTCATTATATTTAAATATTGGACATGAAAGGTGACGAAGGACAAAGCCCCTGGAAACACCCACCTTCTGCTTGTCCAGGATTTTCATGGCGTAGAACTGCTCTGATCCTTTGAGTTTTACCAACATAACTCTGCCAAAGGAGCCAGTGCCCAGAGTTTTAAGTCTGTCAAAGTCATCTAAGCCAGTCGTACACTGCGGGAGAGAGGCACAGATTCTTTATTCTGCTCAGCTCCAACACTCCATTACAGGGAAAACACTGCTCTTTCTTTCTTTTCCTTATTTTAATTTTATTTTTTGCCTTCTGATAGGACAGCAGAAAGTGACAGGAAATGAGTGGGGGAGAGAGATTGGGAAGGATTGGAAAATGACCTCGGGTCGGACTTGAACCCGGGTTCCAGGGTTTATGGTATTTCGCCTTAGCCCACAGTCCCCCCCATTCTTCCTTTAATCTTGGATGACAAATCATAAATTCAGAGGACTGTATGCTCATTCATTATTTGTCACTGCAGAACATGACAAGCTTCAATGAGTCAAACTAACTTGACAGTCACACATTTAAATTTACACATTTAGCAATTTTATCGAAAGCGACATCCACAATGAGGATAAACATTCAATCCACATTACAGCTGTAACATTACCTACTATAACAGCTGAAACTCTTCTCTCACCTGTGGCGGACATTCCCATTTTCTCAGGAAATCTTCTTTGGCTTTGGCTAGAAACTCTTTCACTGTTAGATAAGATAGGGGAAGGTACATGCACATTAGACAAGAGAACTAATTCAATGATGGTTATCTAAATGCTCTACAGCCTACTCAACATTAGGGAATGGGGGAGGCAGCAAACATATGCAATCCTTTAATGTATCTGGGATTCAAGTGTGGGAAAGCGCAAACTAGTGGCTTGAACTGCCATCTATGGCCTACTACAACACTGAAATTCCCATCTACATTAAATGTTTTTTTCTCAAATTAGATCAGGTATACTGAAATAAAGCAAAGATTCTTAGTTCCTAGCACTGGCAAACACACACAAAAAGGCAAGCAAAAGTGATGCTACGAGTTGGAGGATTCAGTAGGGAGGGTTCAATAGCCATGGGTGGCCAAGGGAAGAGGCTGATTACTAGGGATGGAAGGGAAATGGAATTTTCAGAACATGCAGCTGTTGGACATCCCTTCCCATTACTCTTACTGGGAAAATACAACAATAATAAACTAGGAGACTCACAGTAGGACCTAAACAGGCAAAAAAACCAAACAAACAAACAAACAAAAAGATCACAGAACATGAAGGGGACACACCAGACAATAGACAACCAGAATGACAGAAAAGAAGTAAAGCAACACTATAGAGGTCGACAGTCAGAATAAACAGGACACAATCCTGTTCCAATAGTTGACTTGAACATCATTCAAAGGGGCCAGGATTGCTCAAGTTGTTGAGCATTTTCTGTCATTCTGGCCACCTGGTGAGAGAATGGGCATACCAAAAGTCTCTATAGATCACCAAGGAATTGCAGGAACATTCACCCACACGCATGTGATGATGAGAGACAGAGAGAAGAGACAGGAGAGAAACAGAGGAGAAAGAGAGCAAAGTTTATGTATGTAACAGGCACATCAGATATACAACACATGGACCAGATGTGACAAGTATAGACTAATCACTGATTTAAAACACAGAACTGAGCAAATGAATAAAAAGAGAGAAAATTAAGAAGACACAATACAGGGTATCCAAGCTGTATGCGTGAGACATACATTTTCTTTCATTCAGCAAGGTTTAGTCTGACTACAACATCTTCAGGCTAACTAAACAAAGACCAAAACTCAAAAAAAAAATTCCCTAAAGCATTTGCATTATCCGGCAGCAGAGAAAAATGGGTGAAATATTGATATCTATCTGTTTGGGGGGGGGGGTAGTCTGTTGTCATTTTTTTTGTTTAACTTTTATTCCTCCCTTTTAAAACAGCTGGGGAGTGGCTAAAAGTTTGTGTTACTGGAAGACATCTGGCTGAGGGAATCCTGTGTCTGACTACATCCATTTAAGGCAAGCCACTTCACTTCAGCACAAGCGTGGCCTGGGAACGGTCTTTCCTGGGGCATCTGGGATACGACAAAGTTAGCAGGGGATTGTTTTAGCTGGAGGGGAAGCACAGATGAAATGGTGAAGCTGAGAGACAATATCTGAAAACAATTACCATTCTATGATCCTTTCAGATTGTAGCCTACATGTGTGCGCACGCACAAACACACATACACACACCACAACACTGTGTTGGTAAAGTAAGGAAAACCATGTAGGTTACTGAAACAATCAAATAATCCTTTAAAAATAATATTAATATTTTGAAGGTAGTTCTAAAATGAGTAACAAAGGCTGTACAATGCAGACCTGTCAGTCTCCAGACAGCAAATAAGCAAAGGGATCTTCAGCTAGGGTTGGAAACCAAAAGTTGCTTGCAAGAACATGGATACCAGGGCTGTATTAAAAACACTTCTCCTCTTAAGTGTAAAGTTAATATGGAGGAGTATCAGATATGAATTTTCTCAGCTTGGTATTTTAGAAACAGATGGAACCGCTGGAACAGTTCTTCTGAAATTACTTTTTTCAATATATCCTCTACAGTTACTCTACAGTTAACAGTTAAAGATTACTTTTCCCAAAACTTGACGCTTTAAATATATACTTGCTTAACTAAAAAATTAGATTCACTAATCCACACGCCACTTGGTGACAAAATAAACAGACACCACACCACAGATTAGCATATGGGTAGACCTGCTAGCTTTGATGTGGGTCAGTGTTACAATCCAGGTTAAACCAAGCCCTGTCCCGCCTCTTGCCTTCTTGCCTCCATCGTCCTAACTGTAGCCTCATGCCGTCTACCTTTTGAGACCAAGGCCACTCATTGAAAGAGAGATAATTAGCTCTGGATACTAAGTTATCCAAGACTATGTCTAAGACACAGTGGAATTTGTTAGCCTACACCATATTGACAGATTCATACAGTGAAATGGCACCTGCTATAGTGCTACAGTTTCATGTTAGGACCAACACTGGAAGCGAATACAGTAAGGTCTGATTTCTGTTCAGGTTTAACATAACCTCAATGCTTTCTAGTGAACAAAAAAGACTATTTGGGTATTTTGGTACTTTTTTTACCATTGCTGAGGGACAAGCAAGATGTTTACTGTTTATGGAGAATGAATCAGGTTCTGTCACAGCACAGTGCATGGACTATCAGCAAGCATCAAAGTGTCACACTCCAAACTAATACAAGCCTGGGGCTGATTGCGTCAAGCCTTTCAAAGCTCGTAATTACACTTATCCTCTGACGAAGGTCTGATGACAAGCTGTTCCAGTCAATGACAAACGTGCTCTTCATGTCTGTGTGTGTGTGCACACGGTCATCTGTGTGTGTGTGTGTGTGTGTGTGTGTGTGTGTGTGTGTGTGTGTTAGCCGGGGACCTTCACAGCACTTGCAGATTAAGGAGGTGAGAGGATGGCGAGTCAGAGAAGAGGGCACTTAAAACAAACAGAATGAAATCTTTTTTAGGATGGTTACTAAGATTCTTTTATGAATGGGACCATTGTCATTAGTCATTTTTTCAACATATTCAGTCAGTGCACAGCTACAACTACCACTCTGACAACAAGAGAATGAGGATGGAGTTTACAATTGTAATTAGTCAATGACTAAGGATACCCTTAACGTCACAGTAAAACGGGCAATCAACTTTCAAAATTCCTCCAAGACTTTCAGCAGCTAAATATAGATTTTTTAAGAGTAAAAATAACACTGCATTGACAAAATCACTTACTCACTCTGTACATTATTTTTTAACAATAGTCAGTGTCACATTACTTAATATTGAGCTCATAAGCTGTTCAAACATTGTTTCTATTAAATATTGTACGTGGTAACACATGGCGACGTGCATGTTTACATCAGTTGAGTAAATATTCCATTTACATGTGTGTACATGCATCTGTCTACGTACATAAACGCGTACAATTTCAGTACCAATTCCCGTCCGTCACTTCTGTAAGCCAAACACACAGTATCGCGGTCATGACCGCTTGTCCGCCTGTGAAGTGTTCCGGCTGCAACATTTGTCTATCAACAAATGAATTGTCTTCTTAAAAGCCTAATTTTAAACTTATTTGACAAAGGCTATACAGAGTCCCTAATTAACAATTTAACATCGACATTAGCTTGTTAATCAAAGACTGACATCAATGCCTCTTTCAACCTGCCAAGGTAGAAAATTTCCAGTAACATTACTCTTGCAAGACCGTTCTCTAGCTTCTATGTGTTGTTAAGAACAAAGGTTGTCAAAACACACAGTTTGGTAGTAATAAGTTTGAACAGTGGTCTGGGCCTGCATGCGTAACTGACTGGAATTGTCAACGTTAGCATCTTGATGCTGAGCAACAGACGTCATGTTAGGCCCTTTTTATCGCCCTAAATAACCTGAATATGATTTGTTAAACAAGCAATTACGATGGAAGACGACAAATGCATAGACTCCGTACTCCTTTCAGTGTGAAAGCTATAAAATCGAGCGGTTATTCTGCAGTTGCAAAATCCATTCAGGTACTAGCCATAGCGGCCTGTCCCTTCTTCTGCACTGCTAGCTAGCTAACAGTCCTGCTATGCTACCATCAACACAATCAGTTAGACTGAAGACTAATCCTTCAGAAAAGCTTTAATGCAAGTAGCATATTTACAAAACAAATAGACGTTTTAAAACCTACGATTATGGATACACCAGTCTAAAACGGCTATTAGGTCCATCAACTGAATGCACATCTCTAATGATACTTAGTTATTGGCCTTCAATAAGCAACCTAACACGGCTAACGGGGACAAGTACAATCGTGTGCCCTGCTTTATGTTTATTTAAATATCATGATCCACCACATGTTGACGTAACAACACCTTCTGTCTCTAACTGGTGTGTACATGTACAGTTTATTGCTAAGGTTAGTTATGCACCAGAAGCAAACACTATCATACAATGTCAGGCCTAACTGATGTAATGTTGTGTTATGGCAACTATCCTAGCCCGCTAGCATTCTGTAGACATCCCTTGGAGTGACTCCTAACTAGCTGTTATTTGCTAACGTTACCATTGGCACGTTAGCATTTGGAGTAACAATTTTGCGATGCTTGGGCCGACAGAGTACTTATTGACTCAAAAATGAATGGAAGCGTGCTTGTGCCGTTCACCCCCAATCTATACTTGGTCAATGTTTACCTATCTGGCCTAGAATGACAGCATAAACCAGCTCCACTCACCGCTCTCCAGCTCGTTGCCTTTCTTGGCGGTTGCAGCGTTCCCCATCGTGAGGAAGACACGGCTGTTGATTTGAGTGCTGGAGATGGCGATAGGGCTGGAAGAACGGTGCTCCCCGCGCTAACCTAGCTATAACTTTTTTTTTAAACCACGTTGATGAGAATGAATGTTTACATCAACGTCCGTACTCGAAAAAGGGGATACTCTACTGAGTGTTTATGTTCCCTTGACGGCACTCCCCCCCTCTCCTCCAGTGATGAAAATCTCTGGTCTCCGCTACAAATTGGTAGCGGAGTCTCGCCTCACAGTCGATCCCTTCGGCTTCCAATGTTAATTCCAGATCGAGATTACTGGCACAGAGACTTTCTACTCGACTAGCTTCCGATCCAGTAACGCTATGGTCGACGTGTGGTAGAGATGGCCACACAACAAGGTTGGCAATGACAAGGAAGTATTAAAAGCACATTCACATTTTCATATTGCGAAAATATACTGCTATTTCACATATAGATGCTCAACCGAAAGAACAACCAGAGGTGAGGTGCTAATTTTGCAGAAAACTTTTATGCATAATTTTCTGAACTAACATTACAGAAGCCTCCAATTTATGTAGTTTCTGTAGTTGTGGGGAATGTCGGAGTAACTAACAAAAGTGCTGGATAATAACGTTACGCAAAAGTGTAAAAAAAAAACGTTGGATCCTTATTACTCATCATCAATAAAAATGTTTTCTGGCAAACTCATTGTTTCATTCACTTCATACATGCTTGCACTAACATTTCACCTGCCGCTGACCCTCAATAATAATAATAATAATAATAATAATATACATCTACACATATATCACTACGTGTGACATTACATGTGGAGGCCTAGCCAGTAGTCGCCACCATTTTCTCGAAAGGGTCTATCAAGAAACTTGCACAGTCTCATATATCTGGAACCTACATTATCTTGGATTTAGCATTTACCACAGAGTACAAACCGGAAATGACAATAGATCAACAGTATGACAGACGGATCAACAACGGCCTCTACTGGCACAACCAGACTTCCCTAAATATAACTACATACAATCAGCAATGGGTAACAAGGAGACATTAATCTTACTGTCATTCACACATCAGAAAGTCTAGCCATTGTTACTTGCCGTCCATATTTATGTTCATTTCTGCAAAGTAACACAAAAATAGATGCACTCCCGATAATGTTCAAAGATGTAGTATGAAATCCAAGTATGGCAAAACATTTCCAGACATAAATAGAAATTAAAACCCTCACAGATATGCTCTGGAAAGTGTAGCTTCTGGTTTAGTAAATTAATGTTCAACATTTTGCGTTAAACCCTTGGAAGCTCTACCAAAATATATTTTATATAAAAACTTTAACTTCTGCTTATAATACAGCAATTACTCTAAATGAAGAAAATGTCTGCCCTGCAATCTGAATTTGGTGTTAAGGATGCAGGCATCTCGGGCTGCCAATTACTAGGTGAAAAGACTCCTACAGTGACAGCAGTGTAGTGAATGGGGAGAGTAGTCACCATATCTAGCAATGAAACCAGGCCTACAGGGATGAGGTCTGAGAGAAGGAGGTAAGGACCAGGCTCATTGTTACATTAATCAGAGAATATACTCAGCTATCTCTGTCGCAGTGCCCTACTCTTTGTGGGAAAAAATAGAGTTGTAACCTAAGGTGACAAGACCTTTGAGATGAAAATCTGGGACATTTTCCAGAATTTTGCTTGGAAGCATTTCTACAGTGAACATTAAAATAAGTAGACTAATGTTTTAGCTTCAACAATCGGGGACAAAGTAGGGTTTCTTTTCTATTTTAACGGGGACTGTACCCAGTAATCGAGAAGGTCTGGTCACCCTAGCATGTATCCCCCTTCTTTTACTGTCTATGCTGCCCCCCCCCCCCCCCCCTTTTGAAATAGAAGATGATAGCCTCACACCCATACAGCTTTTGATATATTTTTTTTTTTCCAAATCCATAACTTCAGGCTGTTCTCAACAACAAATTGTCAGTTTGACTTTACTCAACATAATAGCATTAAGTAAGTAAGTAAGTAATCTACCATTAATTAGGTTATGATACAAAAGGGAAAATTAGACATCCTGGAGATAATATGTTTACTTTGCAAATATTCAATGTCATAATAATACCTAAAAATAATGTTAACTTGACTTGGCAAATGTTATACATTAGGCTAGCTACTAAGCTAGCAAACTTTGGAATGAGAAATGTCAGTTGGTTTTGAGTCAGCTATCACTAGTGTAACTTAGTTACATGTTATGCTAGTTCTACTTAACGTAAAATAGTTTCCAGTCACTTATGTTACCAGTTCAACAAAATCACAAAATTTAAACATCAGACAACTACTGACAATTGCTATCGGAATCTGTAGTTATGTGTCATTTTTTTCAAGGCTTGCTAAATTTACCTAACTAGTGTTAGCTCAGGTATTCCATTAGTATTAGCTAGGTATGGATACCATATCTCCCATATATGTATAAATCTTAGCCCGCCAAATAGAAAACAAATAATTAGGGCCTCACTTGAAGAACTCAGTAGATTATTAACAAATGTTGATAACAGTTACTGAAAACACAATTTACAGATTATCAAATAAGAATGCTGTTGAGGGAAAGGTTAAACGTTTCTGACACAACTCACCGTTCTCCATTTAAGCTACGGCTTCTCCATTCATCAGTCAAGCGGCACCAGGTCCTAAACGTTCGATAGTTTGGAGCGTGGGCAGAACGATGGAAAACACAAATTGTAAAGCCCAAAGCTACCATGCTCCGCTGTAAGATCTACCATGCTCCGCTGTAAATCTGATTGAAACCCTCAGAATTCTGCTCTGTAGGTTATTAAAATAGTTTGTGTTATCTGCATCAAATTGCGCTAGACCAAAGAAGCCCTATAATCTTTGTCTAGACAACTTACACACAACATGTTGGTCAAGGTTCATTGTTATTTCAACCATTGTTTCAGTGTTACACGAGAATGTTGCTTTTCTACATTCCTTGGGCCTAACATTAAAAACAAGACCTACCTTATTTATTTATTTATTTAAGACTTGTATTTTGCTTTTAAGAACTGAAGATGGCGCCATTGTGTAAATTTATGTAGGCCAGGCAGTAAAGCAGTCATGTCTTGGTCTCCATCGAAATTTAAAAGGTTGCATAGGCATACAATCACACTGTCAGTTAAGCTGAAATCAGCAGTTCAAAAAGTTATGGACAGACATACCATATGTTGTACAATAATTCTGAAACATAGATCAAGATCAAGAGGAGGAGATCAAGCTGCATTTACTGAAGAAAAATATATGAGCTTGTTTTTGAATGTTGTTTTGTTTGTTTATTTGTTTTTGAAATAAAATTTATAGCAAACCTCCAACCCCCACCGTCCCACCCTAACCTACCATCAGCATCACTTCCAGCATGATTTCAAGTTGTTGTATAGGCTACTAAGTTCTTGACACAGGCCAGAAAGCTCAAATATTTTCTTCTACTATTTATTGCAATAAAAATGTGTCACTCAGGCTCTACTTCCAGACCATTTTAGGCCGCATTTGTTATAAACAAGTCCACTTTGGTCAGACTAATCAATTGTCAAGGGTACAGGAAATTTTGTCATGGCTCTGCTCTTCAGAATGAAGGGCTGACAAGGCACCATATTACAGCTCTGAAGGGAAAACCTCAATATAACAGAAATGTGCAAAAGAAAACTAAAATCATCTTTAGCATGTGTGTGAGGGAGATAGAGCAGTAGTCTATCTAGTAGTAGAGAGAGAGTATGAGTCCCATTCTAGAGGTGATCTAAATCAAAATGGCGATTTCTCCATTTGGCATATTTTTACGTTTGTCTGGGGGGGTATGCGGGAAACATTAGGTTGAATTATGCCCCTATGCATTTACTATGTCTGAAGTCATAATATAAATATATGAATGCTGTGTTTCATGCAATCATGCAATTTTATTTAGCAACATATAAAAGTATAAGCATTATATGAATTGAATGGCCTACACTGGTCCTGGTGGCAAATCTTGTAACATGCCATCTAACACATTTAAGGACTTACGCTTCCCACCTCCCACTCACTTTGTTGCCTTTATTATTATGTAAATATTGTTTTTCAGACAGCCTCTAATGTGTTATAGTTTCCCTAGAAACACACATGCAAGCACACACGCACACACACCCACACAGCTCAACTACTCTCGGCGATGGTGGGCAGATTAACATCCAGCTGGGGTGGATTTGTCTTGACCTAGAGAGGATTTCGTGCTCCCCACCTCATCACAGAGCACTGGAATCAGCTCTGCCTTTCTTCTGGCATCAGACTGCTCAAATCGCTTCTCTCAACCTGACCTAGATTAGACAAGCAAAACTCATCTTGAAATGGCACACAGACAATATGGCCTTAACTGTAACCAACATTGTTCAGTTAGCAGTTTTTTTTTTGCATGGATTTTTGAAGGCAAAAAAGGTGCATTGCTCGAAACTTGTCAGTTCAATTGGATCAGATGTTTACAGTTGTATATTTTATTTTTTCCAGGATATCTTCTTGTAATCACAGAAAAAAGTAGAATGTATATGATTAATGTTATTTTTTCAACATTCATCATTGTTTTAAGCTATATATCTCCGTATAAGTATTAGTTTGTTTAATGAGCTGAGAAACAAATTATGTCTTGCATATAATTAGTCTGAAAATTGGAGGACAAATTAACCAGGCTAGTTTGCAAATGCTCCATAGTACAGTAGTTTCAGTGTAACTTGAAACTTGTTTGGAATATAATGGTGAGGTGGAAACACAAAATAACCTGACAAACATAATAGCTCTCATAAGCCCAAAACAAACATTAATATGCCATATCGTAATGTAAATTAACAATTCAATGGCCTAAAGTGAATAATATGATTTTTTTCGGCCGTGAAAATAATTTATGGATAATTTATGTTATCATGGTTTGCATTGTTGCATAAACAGAAGGAAAATCACAAAACGGAGTCTGTATTGCTTTACCAGTTCTGACTTAATAGCTTGATTTGTTTTTGTTTACAGCAGCCTCAGTTTGGGCAAAAGAAATGAAATAGAATTAAATCAAAGTGACAAAGTCATCATTAAATCAATGGTGAATCTGAAGCTGTCTGTGCCATCACTGTAATTAAATTAATGTTATGTCACATCCTTGCTTCCAGAGGACTAACATAAGCATGAGTGAAAGACGACACTTCTTATCAGAAAATAGGCAGTTGCGTTTCTGAATGCAGAGAGAAATCAAACTGATACTGCCCTGACAGTTCATTTTAGACATGTAGTGATTGATGTAAAATTTCCTCAGTCAGATGGGTCTGCATTCAGAATATATTTACCTACTCAAATATGTATGCAGCCAGCCCTCAGAAGCTCTCCGAGGCAGCTTTGTGTTTATCTCTCTTCGTCTTTCTCTCCTCCTCTCTCTCCCCTCTTCTTCCTTCCGCCAATAAACAGCATGTTATGTCCGTTACGAATGCCCAGCTGCTCTCAATATTGACTTTCATATGTTCCACGCACAGGAGGGCAGCCTTGCTTCAAAGCAAATGATTGATACACAGCAGTGAACAAGAGGCCTCTCTGCCTGCAAGCCAGTTGTTACTTCATTTGAAAGGCATAAACCTTCCGACTCTTATGTTTTGTTTTGCTTGTTTGTCTGCTTTCCTGTATTGCCAGTATTCCTGGCATATTGTTGACATTCAAATGTGCTCCATCTAGATTGCACAAAACCGTGTCCTTTATGTGTGCTTTGAGGATGTTTGTGGTTCTCCTTAAAACATCTAGTGCTTCTGTCAGTCATACATTTATAGTTACAACTAGCACAGGAAAGATATAAATGCATGATGAATGTTAAATTACTGTGATTAAGAAAAACATTGAACTGGCATGTTGGAAAACAAGTTTGCTGGAAAACATGCTGTTTTCCTTTAGTACAATGAGTTTTGATGAAGCTGGATGACTGTGATTACTAGAAAGGCATTTGCAATGTAGAGCTATTCAAGTGGCTACAAATGAGTGGCCATTTTGGTTCAGCAAAAATGTGGTGTCTGTCTTTGCAAAGCAACCAAAAACAGCTCAAAGCAACACTGCTACCAGCCCATGAGGAGAAACAAGAGTTTTCTCTGTCTGTCCTCTGGCAGTATGTTGGAGAAAGAGAATGGATGTCTGATACTTACGTGAAACCCCATTTTCAAGTTTATTACATCAACAAGTGTGTTTGTTTTTGTGTGTGTGTGAGAGAGAGAAAGAGAGGGAACAGAGAGAGAGTAAGAAGTGAAAGGTTGAGAGAGAATGAAAGACGGGGAAAAAAGAGATGATCTGGCAATCTCCTTATTATCAATCACCAGTTCCTATTAGGCTGTTGGATATGGTTCCAGGACATTACCCATTTCCTCCCCTTTATATCAAAGCTATACCCTCCCTCCACCCGAACTCTTAATGTGTTCCAGACGAGCACAATGGGACGTTTGATTTAGTGTACAAAGAGACATGTACACAGCTGGCTCTGACGGGGCCCAACAGCTGGTGTGTAGCCTAGAATACAGCATCAAGTCTCAATCAAGCATTTGTTTATCTAATTAAGCTTGAGAAACATGCGGACCCATTGCCTTCACCCTCCCATTCTTTTATCCTTCTGTATATTTCAAATAGTCTGGGAATATATATACGATTTACTGTAATACATCCAGGTCAGACTAGTGACATAGGCTTTGCTTTGATGTACCATGGGGCAGAGTGATTGTGCACAGGTGATGTTTCCACAATGTGCAGCACCAGCAGCAAGGTCACAGACTCTGCATTCAAAGCCTTTGCCTTTGTCAGGCGGCGGTTCTGGAGATGGATTCCCCATATGAACCGTTATCTACCCCCTGCCAGTGCAAGCATTCCGGTATGTTGGTCACCCAACACCCCAACAGTCAACTACAAGCCCTTTTAGCTCACGTACTCTTCTTGAACAGTATTTACAGACACTTTGCCATGGTGCCAGCTGCCCAATGCAATACAGAGGCAAATGATTGAGAGCAGCTGCCACAAAATGCACCCCTTAGCTGAAATGCCATTCTGTATGCAGGCAGACATAAATGTCATATAAACCTTAATGTTTATTTGTTTTTCTGTTGCATGTTTTGTTGCATGAGTCCACGCAGAAAAGCATGGTCCCACAATCAACGACGTGCAACGTGTATGCAGGTGCATACAAAGAAGGCACAGAATTAGGATTACCTCGCCATAACGCTGCTACAATAAGTCCATACATGTTTGGGGCCATGGCTGTGTGGTACTCTGTGTGGTATTTTTTTCCACTGCTTTCTTGGCAGGCAACACTCCAAGCCACATCCATTTTCATTAGTGATTTTTCAAAAACTCAAAAGAGAAACTAATCTGTCTCTTCATAGATTCTTCATCTGATTTGTACAAAATTCTACTGTTATTTTTTGCTCCATTCCAAACATACACAGTAATTAATTTTCAGAACTTGACCCATTATGTTTTCATTCCTTATGTCTTTTCTTGCACAGGCAGACATGTTCAACGTGGGATACTTTGGATGCACACTAAATTTCAACTAATACAAAACTTTAAATTTAGGACACTTAATACCTGACCTCATTTAATCACATTTGGCTCAGTTGGCTCACAATTTGGTTGCTGACAGCCAATCGAATCTCGGTTGTCATTTTAAGCCAGTGTTAATGTCAGATCCCAATGAAACTTCACATGCTCATTCATAATGGCACCCAGAAGCTATGTACTAAATATGACTTGTCACAAGGGGGGGGGGATTACAATCGACGATTGGCAATCTCTAAAGAGCAGTGTAACCTAAAAATGTGAAATTTGATGTGCTTATTCTTGGTCGCGTTATTCACATTTCTTAAACAGCTGGCACCTTTTTAATCTGCCGAACCTGTCAAGTAGTTCAGCTATTGCCGTCAGGCCACTTCTGGCAAACTGGTTGGAGCCCGATTGCTGCTTACCGCAGTTTTTATTTATTTATTTTTGCCAATACACATAAATTAGTAGAAAGAGAGAGAAAGAGTAGAAGAGAAAGTTGAGAGAAGGATAAATGTGGAGTCTTATATCCTATAGGCACAACCCCCCCCCCCCATTTCAAACCCATCTGACTCATTGTCTTCTGCGGTTAACAACTGCAATTGAAGTCTGAGTCATCCTTCATCTGCAGAGATAGAGCTGTGTGATCATAAGCCTGCACAAAATGGTGGCTGGCACATTGAGGAAAGCAAGCAAAAGAGAGAGAGATAGACTAAGGGAACACATATAGCTTTTTTATTCTGGAATGACCTCCTCAGAGAGGTAGAAAGATGGATTGACAGTGGAAGAATCTCTGCATGGTGAAGCACTTTTGGTAGACTTTCTGTTAACTTTTGTGAACAGCACATAGATTAATGGTTAAGTGACTTGATCTTCTTGAGATTTATAATAGCATGTATTTTGGGATGACGATCATAAGAAATTAGTGAGACAAAAAAAAACATAGACATAATAGCACATATCAAACCTTGCACTGAACTTTGGCTAGGGCAGCATTTGCAAAACCACAAAATAGCTGTTTAATTAGGAATAACAGCTTTGACCTGACATAATTTCACATTTTAACCCTTTAAAACCTGCCACCACTAGTATGTGTACAAGGTGTAAAAACAACAGACAATCACAACCCCCCCAAATTCCTTGTGAACCAGTTGTAGCTAGGCAGAGAAAGAACAAAAGAGCACCATCTCAGGCAGGTAAATTGGTGAGGTTCCGACCTGGGTCTCCCAGAGGATGGTGAATGCGGCAAAATCCACATGCCGGCGTGGAAGGAGAGAGTGAGGGAGCCAAGGCTCTCAGAACTGGAGCGCAGAGGATGGGAAGATAATACTGCATTACGCGGGCCGTCTGAACCAGATCAAAGCCTAGACAATCAAAGGCATTGGGTGTGTGTGTTGGGGAGGAGGGGGTGTGTGTGGTGGTGGTGGTGATGGTGGAGTGGTGTTGTTGGTAGAACATGCTGCAGCCTCACGTCTAGAAGCTTCTGTGAGAATCTGATGTGCGTGCCCCTCCCGTGTACATTGTTCCGTCGCCCCCCTCTGCTGCCTCCTCTTGCGATGGGTCTATTGCACTCGCATTGTTTTGTCCTTCAGCTTCATGAGAGGATGAGCTGTTCACTCCCCTAAAAGCTGGGGGGAGTTTCCCTTTTGGGTCAGCAAATGGAAAACTGTCCCAGCTACTTAATGGAATTCCTGTCCGGGTTCAGCCCCTGAATTGAATGCAATTGATCCTAGCTTAAACATCTTAACTCTTGGAAAGCCGTGTCTAGCAGAGGATTGCTTTGGAAATAGATATTAAGCACTGAACAGGGTTGGGAGGACATTTGTCTGCGTCGCTGTACATGGTTTCTGATATTAATCAGTTAATAGGAAACAGTGAATGAAAATGGGCGAACAGAGAGTTGTCAAACAGTCAATGAAAATCCAGCAGCGTCTGTTCCAGTATGCTGAGCTTGTGACCTCACTGGCGCACTCTGTCTTGGTAACATAGTACATTAAGTGTGTGTATTTTCTGGAAACAGAATACTTTACAGCCATGTATATGCCACTGGAATATCCCTTAGTGGGAAATTAGGACGCACAGTGACCTACCGGTTGAAACTGATACTGCTACAATTTAAATGCAACCCTGTGCGCCACCATATTAAATGAAAGCAAGGACCAGACTCCTTCAGGGATATTTTCTCTTTGATGATTTCTTGTATCATTAAAACCCTTTTGAAGTTTTGTCCTCTTATTTTCCACTTTTTCTTTATTCCATAGGATTTTTGCAAGTCTTGCAAAATGACACACTATAGGCCTATGTATGAGTCATCGCAAGCATGGAGGAGGCTGAGTCCTTTGGGTAATTATGCACAGTTACACAACCACACCTTGTTATGTGAGGCTACAGTGAATAGCTTGCGGATGTCATAACATCGACACGTCTGTAATATGTTAGTAATAAAGGAGAACAAAATTTTGTTTTGAAATTAACAGCACATATTCTTGAGAGATCTTTCATCACCCTGGGAGGTAGTGTTTCTTTTTTTTAACTGAGCGGAGGTGATTCTTGAAGCTGGTCGAAAGAGCACATCAGGACCACATTTCATGTAAATGAGAAAGAAGACAAACGCTCCATGCAAATTAGCTAGCTCTGGCTCATAATAGGATACCATCAGGAACAATAACTGTGCAAAATGCATGCAGGGGAGTAATATTTACCACTGAATCCTGCTTTCTGGTGCTGAACTCATATTGTTTCTGACAGGCGCTGTCAGGGTTGAGGTTAGCACAAGCCTGCTCAAATTAAGTGTTAAAATTGGGAGACTTTGCTGTAACATACCAACACAAAAGCAGAATCATAGGAACATACAAGCACACAATAGTCATGCAATTACACAAGAAAGGAAGATTTTGGTCCTATACAAGCTATCAGCAGCTGAAATGTTGGCAACATAAGATGGGCTAATGATTTTTCTTATTGTCTTCTAAAGGGGAATTTCATTTGGAAAAGAGGAAGTGTATATCACGCATCCTGTAGGTAAATGAAGATGTGTCTGTCCACTTAGTACTTAATGGAACCGTCCCCTGGTGTCTTTTGCCTGATGGCTAATTGCTGGGTACACCCTGCCCTCCATTATTTGTAATTGTATGTTTCCTATTGTACTATCAGTCTTGCTGCAGTTTGGTTTTGTGGGTATTCCTCCAAGGCAAAAACATGTAATTACTTTTTTTTTCTTTGCTCCTGTGTCTCCTTCCAAGTGGAAAAATGTATTTCATCTTTCTTGGTACTTGGCCACTGATATATGACATGGTAATCAGCTGTGTTTGCCTGGTAGCCCCTGGTGGGACTACATGTCTGACCTTAATGCGATGTTAATGTGATGTTGGTGTCTTGGCATAATCGCACTGACTCGCTGCACTCTGAATATTGTGTTAGAATGGCACACTGGTGCTAGAATGGGCAAATGGCAAAGAATGACATCAAAATAAATTGTGTAGTCTGCTTTTTTTCTTGTAAATGATTGTAAAATAGTATAAAAAGACACACGCATGCACACACACACTCACACACACACTACTCATTCACAAAAACTACCTGCATGCATGCACAGACAAACGATAGGAGCATATTCACTGCATAGGAGCATATTCACTTGCCTGCAGCTGTTATGCCTGCTAAGAGCAAGTTCTTGCCCTTCTGTACTCTACTTTTCTCAAAGGAGCTGAACACATTTATGTGCACACACACACACACACACACACACACACACACACAGACACACACACACACACGGATACAAGCCTGTGACATTCGGGAGGCTAAGCCAGTGGATATTCTGTTCTAAAGTTCTTAATTCATACCTTTACTTCCTATGGCTGAAGGCTTTTTTCCTGGGCTTCACTGCGGGCCTCTCCTTAGGCTTTGCGGCCCTGGCCATAATTAAGTGAATGGAGCTGGAGACAGCTAGCAGATGAAAGGGATAGAACCACACCGCTGAGACTGCACAAAACCCTACATACTCACACATGTAATTCATCTTTCCTTTGTTCAGTCTCAGCAACAGCCATGATATTAGGCAGGCTGAGAGTGATTTGCCAGTGACAGCTTCAAGCGTGCTTTTGTAATGTGCCTTGGATAGAATTAAAGAGGACGATTTTATTTCACATTTACTGAGGATTTTAGAAAGTAATTGAATGAGGAATACTTCAATGTAATTTTAAAGAAATCTTCATTTTCTTTGGCAATCTGTTTCTTATCTCTGCTTCTGCATTTAGATGATATGGATATTTCTGGATGTAGCAGTTTAGTACATTTATGTCTGCACATATTGCGTATTCTTAAAGAAAAAGAAAAAGACTTTCCCCCCATTTTAATCAAAAGATAACCTGGAGTTAAACTGACAGATTCTGAAAGTTTGAGTCACAGAACTAGAAATGAATCTGTTTCTTATATCAAATTACATTTTTTTGTTCTATTCTGTGCCCGAGCCACTGCACAAAATGTATCCATTTTGTACAACCAAGAGATAGGGAGTGTGTGTGTGTGTGTGTATGTGTGTGTGAGTGAGAGAGAGGGGGGGGGCAGTAAATCTCTGGAGTTCTCTGGACTCTCGAGTTATTCCTTCATAGCGAAGCGTGCACTGTGAGGTAGAGAGAGAGAGAGGACCTTAAGCAGTGGACCCGGTAGCGGAGACTGGGCCCAGTGGAACACATGGAATAAGTAATCCAGTACCGGAGCACAGGCATCCGCACAAGCACTAGCAGCAGCGTTAGCGTTAGCTTCCTTCTGCTTGTCATGGATCCATCTCTCCTTGAGCGCAGCCTCAAGGTCACTCCCCATCAGAGGCAAAGGGAATGCAGGCACACAGCGGGGTGCTAATGCTCAGAACCGGCCCATCAGACATCTCAGCCCTGTGCCGTGGATGGCAGAGAGAGCTGAGGCCTGGAATAGAGTGGCGGCAGTGTTTACTCAATGCTGAATGGCAGACAACACAACATCTGTTGCAGAGAAAGAGATAGAGAGAGAGAGTACTGCAGTGGAGGATGCTTACACCTAAATGAAACAAAAGGAATCAAAACTAATTCCCTCTCAGGTATATAAATGCATGTAAATCACATTCCATCTTGTGTTGACTAAGAATCTAATATTGACTGCCACATGGTGCTCATCTGCTCTTTATTGAATTTTTAGTATACATCTGAGGTATTTACAGGTGTTTGAGTCCAACTCTACTTATGGGTTAATCAGAATTAAATTAAATTAAAAGCTAAATTTGATTTGTGTAAGCCAATATTTCCATTTAAATACCATTTCCCAGCCTCTAGAATGGGAAATCAGTTATGCTTCATCTTTTACTGATTTGTCATATTGTCAATGAAGAATTGTTAAGGTATATCTTAAGCTTGTTCAGAAATAAAGAAATAAAATCATTTAACCTGGGGAGATGGACTTTTTTTGCTGTGTGATTTGTCAGTATGAAAAGGTAACATAACATTTGATCTTTTTTTTCCGGGTACTCTTTCACATCGTACAATATAGTGGCAAACACATCTCTTGCACTACTTTAGTGCAGAACATTTTGCACAAACACTCAAAGCAGTAAAGGTTAGCCAGGGATTATGCTGTGTATTTTGCATCTGAAAGGAAACCAGGGATGTATGTGTGTGTGTGTGTGTGTGCTTGTGTGTGTGTGTAAGTGAGTGAGTGCGCGTGTGACGTGTGAAAAGAATATTTTTAGGGGCAGCCAGTTGGTGGCGATCTTTGCCCTCTCCTAGTGATAAATCATCCTGCTCAATCTCTTGGCCCTATCAGTTGATTCTCATTAAACCAAGGAGTGATAATAAGTCCCAAAGAGCCCATGATGGTGTGATGAAGCTGTACTGAATTACAAATACTCTCTCACATTCCGCTTTTTCCCCTTCACCCTCATGTACTCCTTTGCAAGCAAACACACTCACCTCACACACACACACACACACACACACACACACACACACACACACACACACACACACACTGGTGTGCATGGAGTGTAAGTGACCTATCAATCCTTCTACCACTTATCGGTACTCTGAAGTGAAGGTGCTAAATAGATTTTTTTTATCCACACCCGCACCCTTCACATTTATGCACTTCAGACAGAACATATCATCTGGCTTAAACACACACACACCTGCGCTGTTTTACCATATGCCACAGTGACAACTGACAGACAGTATATTGAAAAGAGCATATACAGTTCCTTGATCATTTTATACAAGCATTGATAATGGTTTTGGTTGCCTGAATATACTTGCAAGAGAACTAAGAACTAAAAAGAAATTAGAGAAAAAATATTGTGTGTGAATGTATGTAGCATGTTATCTGCATTATAGTGGGTTTAAAGCTTAGTGTGCATTAGTGTGTGTGTGTGTGTGTGTGTGTGTGTGTTTGTGCGTGTGCGTCTGTGTGTGAATGAAAGAAAGAGAGAGAGAGAGGAGTAATGTTTGTGGGTGTATGAAAAGGAGAGAACCTTGTCCTGAAGAGAGGAAAACATTTCGGCCCGTTGGTCTGTCAGTTGCATTGCACACCCTGACTCAATATAAAGCTATAGTAGGGACATATATAAGCATAAAAGTCCTTGCCAAGGCTGCTCTATTCATCTCCGAAGACTTGAATTAAGAGCTTTTCTGCACATATGGCCCACCCTCGCAGAATACAGATGCACTCTTTTCTTTTGCTTTGCTTTTTCAAACCCACATGTCTCACCCATCGCAATATATTCACTCATACTCTTTTTGTCACACAAACACACACACACAAACTGGGATGGGAACACATAAGATGGGAAGAGCTATTAATTCCAATCTATCTTTCTGGAACAATGTGACTAAGGGCATCTGGAATTGTGTTTAGAGGAGCAATACGTGGGAAAGGAGACCCTCTTTACACATATCTGTACCATACGCCGTGCACTTTAATTACCAGCAGCCGTAGCAATATTACCACCGAGCTTGAGTCTTTTGAGTTAGCAGAATAATTCATGTGTTTATGTAAATTACTGCCAGTCCCAGAATTCAGTGTAGTGGGGCTTCTGCTGCTGAGCGCACACACTCTCCCAGGGGAGAGAACCAACAGGCTGCTTTTTAAACTTGTCCCCGTCTGGCACAGAAGCGCCATGTTTGAAAATACAGATGCTAACATGAAAAATTTAGAGTCCAATTTAGAGTCCAAGAAAAATCAAATTAAGACAGTAGCATCCATCATTTGATGTTTTTTTTTGCCAAGTCAGACATGAGAGACATTTCAGGTGAATGCAGGTTTGTTACAAGTTTACAATTTTGTTTTTTCAGAGAGTGACAAGGTCTAAAACTTCACAAATTATATAATAGCTTTTGGTGGCTTGGTGGACTAGTGAGGTATAACTGTTTCATAACTCATCTATTAATATACAGGTGTTAAAAAATCTCTTTTTTGTTCCTTTCATTAATTCATTCCATATGTGCATAGTAAAAAAAACACTGTCTTCATAGTACTGTTGTTGACCAGTATTATTTTTGTACCATACTATCCATACACTACTGTAAGTAAATTGATTTCTAAATAAATTGTGAAAAGTTTTGGCCCATAAACTGCAAACACAGAGGGCACATTAACAAATTCTGTTTGTGCTGCGGGGTACATGGCATGTTTATGATGCCCACAAAATGTGATAGTTGGAGTTACAGAAATATATGGCCTTATAATTCTTTGTAACGATATTTCCAAAGAATGTTTTCCTGACCTGGCTTTGCCCTTTGTTAAAAAAATAGTTCTGGAAAAATGCTGAGTGAAAGACTGCCTGGGTGCTTCCACGTCATAGGTTACTGAGTGAAAATGGATTGTTCATAGGATAGTTTGCATATGAAATTTAGTGGATCTCTACTCTATTCTTCCATTGCTCTGTGGCTCATAAGGATATGTCATAAACCTCAAAATAATGACTGCAAATTGTGAATCAAATCTAGAATTGCAGCTTCAGAACAAATGTGCAGTATTCATTCTTATAATTCTTTTTTTTATTTCTCTTTCAAATAAAGAGAATTAAACAGAATTGGGTTGGTCAGATGTATTCATTCCTTCAGGCCAAAAAATACTTTACGATGTACAACACTACTGTATGCGAGTCTTCATCTCTTGGCATCCCAGGAGAATATTACATCTTTTGATGAATTGCCTAATATCACATCCACACGAAGCATACATCGGAGGGCTGTCATGTTCAAAGCAGCAAATCAGATTAGAGTAAATTAGAGAGGCCTACATCTCAAAATGCACTTCATGCCTAAATGTAAATGAAGACCATAATATCTGAATAAGCTTGATGTATAAGTAATTTATATGCTGTTTTGCAGGGAGAAAAAATGGTAATAACACTGCAATTTGAGAGTCAGATGTGATAGGGATTGCCAAATCTAATTTCTAGTTGCATGCTGTACCTACAATTACAGTAGCATTATATGTTCACAAAATAATGTTATGACAAATGCAAACGATTAACTCTCTCTCCAACATATGGTCTAATAATCTTACTATCAAGATTTACACAAATGAATATCAAAATGCATGCAAAAATGTGAAGCATATTCTGACTCCCGTCATGACACAGGTGTTAAAGCGTACATTATACACCTTTTATTTACGCATTTACATTTACGCATTAGCCATTCCTTGGCTTGTTAGAGCACTCACTGTGTTGGTAGATGATGAAAAACTTCACTTCTTTGTCTTACCAGAGAATAAAGGGCTGGCAGCGTGATTGTGCACTTTGAGAGAGGTATCCTGAGTCCATGCCAGCCAACTGTATTTAGAAGGGAGTCTTTTAGTGAAGACATACCTGGGAGTGACACAAACTTGGCACCACTGAAATGGTTTCCAGATTTTTAATTAACCTTAGCAACTGGCACGGCAGACTCGACTTGGCTGGCGTGTGAGTGTGCGTCGTGGATAAATACAGGCATTGATGTTGACATGCCACAGTTCATACATGTCATGTGTGTGTATAGACTGTGACTCATGTGAAGCATTTTCCAGGGGACCCTGGTGGGGGTGGTGGTGGTGGTGGTGGTGGTGGTGGGGGGGGGTGATTGTTGTTGTTGTTGTTGTTGGTGGTGGTGGTGGTGGTGGTGGGGGGGTGATTGGGGGAGCGTTGATGAACAGGAGTTTCAAGTTAAGAGAAAACAAACACACTATACCCGGCTCAAGGGTAATTAGGTCAGATAATGTATGGAAAGTGTAATGTTTGTCCTGTGGCAATTTTCTATGAACTTCTACACAGAATCTCATGGATATTAAATACCAAGCATTTAATGATGTCATCTGCACAAAAACATGCATGTCTAATGTCAAGTCGTACACTCTATGTGTGGGAAGGCATCATTTCAAATGAAGGCCATTATACAACACCATGTGTTTCACTTGAGGAAACTATTATTTTTGAAGGCAAACTGTGGTTGATCTTATACCATGCAAAATCAATAGCATATATCCAATCAAAATTTTAAATGCTCTACGCTTGGTGTCCTGCTGTGTTCCACCTCTACTTTGTAGGCTACAGATGGTGTGAGGCAGTTTATCCAGATCAATGTTTTTCTATCCCTGTGAATAGAAAAAAGGAGTCTTATACCATATGCTCCAAGCCAAAGGGTTGGCCCACTGCAGAACCCTTGACTTGCTGAAAATCAAATCCATCTCTCTGGGAGATAGGCTGGGGAGCAGTCACGGCAATCGAAGGCATTTGAGGTCCTGCCAACCTTTGTCTACTAATGCATGTGTTTAAATTGCATTAGGCTGGGGGTAATTAAAGCCGGTTGTGGGCCAGGCAAGATGCTTACCGTTTAGGAAGGTAACACTTCAGTCTGAAGGGCCAAGAGTACTGCACTGTTTGAACACCCACTGGCTTCTAATTAGCCATCAATTTATCATGTGTTCGGATCTAGCCGGGGGGTATAGCGCGGCTGGCAGGCTATTGGGACCAGTCAGACATGCATAATGATTATATCGTCCCATATTCACAACTGTCAGCACCTATTTTTGGCAAAGGCATAGGATAATTACACACTATAACACCTCACTAGTGAGTATACTGAAGCAAGAGACAAAAGCTGCCAAACACAAATGAGAAAGAAATTTGGTCTTCCTAATTCCTACTGTCCACAGTTATTTAGTGTCCATAAGTGACTGCAGTGTGATGATCCAATTATTTGTTCTTTATAGATAAGCACTAGGGGTCCTTTTTATATCCTACTGACTGGGGAGTTAAAGTGGATGTGCTCGTTAACAAACCATATAGGCTGAAAGACCCAGACACCAGTTTAACGATAGCTCATTAAGAAAATGCATTACGGCATACAGCATAACTCAAGTCATATTACTAACTTTCTCATGAGAAAAACAAACAAACAAAAAAAACAAATGCAGAGCATCACTTCTCGGGGGATGCAACCCAGAGAGATGTGTAGAGAGATGAGAGGATGAAGACACATCACACACACATGAGCAAATGGTTTCAATACAGGAGAGGAAAAAAAAAACTGCTTCGTCTCCCAGCTGTATATCAGTGAGATGCAGATCTTTGAGGACTGCAAAAGACTATAATCTAATTAGCCATAAAACAAAATTATCTACAATCTCTGACTCAAAAAACAAAACACAGATTCCCTAAAGCCTTTAACAGAACCCTGCATAGAGACCCATTTTTGGGACAGTACTTCACAGTTTCCAAACGTCTCATTCGATCTGACAAGATCATTAGAAGAATCAGCTCAAAAAAAGCAACAGGCGCTGCCTCAGTTGGTTTAGAAAGAGAGGCAGAGAGAGAGAGAAAGAGAGAGGGAACTGTCCAAGTAGAAACATCTGTAGGTTCACACCTCAGAGTCTCTGAAGAGTGAAGGAAAAAAGTCAGCCCGGCGTGATGAAGAGATTGCCTGCGTCAGAAGAATGAAGGAGGGCATGGTGAAGCGCGAGGCAGACGTGAAATGGGGAATGATGTATCTGGCAAAGATGCGATTACATGAATTAATGGGAAACAGCTGGACCGGACCCGCACGCTGTAGATGCTGGATGTCAGCAATATTAATTCTCCGCAGGTGTTTTTTTTTTTCTCAGCCATATTTCAGGGGAGGCCCCTGCAGAGTGTGTCTGTGTGTCGGGGACCGCGCGCCGTGCTCTCAGTCTCTCTTCACAGGCCTGTCACATCTGTGTCAGCCTCCTCGGAGCTTTGATTTTATTTTAACCCATAAAGGCCCTCGTCGTTGTGCCTGTTGTCCTGCGCTGTTTCAGCTGACACCCTTGGCCAAGATGGACTTTTACCACCAAGCAGCTTAACCTCGGATGACAAATGACATTTGCAACAGTGACTCACTCCCAAAATACAAATCTACTTAGGCTGAGAGGAAGTCCCTAGTCTCTCTCACAGCAATCCCAGTCATCTCTTTCCCATCAGTGGGATAGCTTTATACGCTGAAGAAAAACGATCTCTTATTTCCACAACGCCACATCATTTTTTGGCAAAGCTACTTGCAAAGCATTCAAGGCTCAGTGATGAAGCACCATCTGAATGCCTGACCCTAAAGCTATGTTCACACCCGAAATGAATTAGTGTGCAATGATGAATGGCGAGGTCTGTAATCATAACTGTACTGTAATTATCCACCTCTGTGGAGTTCACTGACTACCTGGCTGCATTTGCTTGCCAGGATCATACCTGAATGCACCACCACAGATTATGAGGGATGATTACACTATTGAGAGATCGAAGAGAATGCTGTAATTTTTTTCATTAAATTAGGTTCTACACAAGAATCTTCTCTCAAAGTATAAAGGCAAAGATGGTCATGATAGATACAACTGTTTTCATCTGTACAATGATGTTTTACACATAGATACTGAATTAATATCTTCTTAGTAGTTGTTTCTTTTTTCTTCACACATGCATTGTCTTTCTGTCTCAGTAACTTTATTGACATGTTTGACAGTGGGGAAAAGAGAAATATTGCTCAGTAAATGGCAACACCCACTCACACTGTTGGTGGCCTACAGACATGTTCAAAGACAAGCCAAAGGAAACAGCATAATATTTGGCTGTAATTTGTCAGGAAAACTCTGGAAAATTCCAGGTTATTAGCACAGCGCTCAGTGCCAGTCTCAATTTAGTTTGACTTGAGGCTAACCCTGGTCTCTTCCCACCGTTGTCTGGATGTCATCCTCTTTGCCCATTTCTCTGACCTGCTCCTGTCAAACTCGTTGCGCCGTTCCCCTGGTGTCTGTGGTGAGGCGATCTGAGACACACAAGCGGACGGAGACATGCGTTCCAGATTCTCATGGCTGTCTGCGACTAAACACATCCAGATTTTTATGAGCTAGGAGGGGAACGCGCCCATGTTATTTACATGGGGAAAGCATTGTAGCCTCCCTGTCGGCCAGTACATCAGGATTTTGGAATTCACTGGCAATGACCTCCATCTGGGTTTTCCTTGCTGGCGGCTAAACCCCCCCGCCCCCCCCACCCCCCACCTTCAAGCCCCCCCCCCTTCCCCACCCAGATCCTGAAAAAAGCCTGCAGCGCCGCAGAAACAGCCGCCCGCTGGGCTACACCCTCAGGCACTGTAAATCGTGGCCCAGAAAAAAAGCTCTCGATCATGCTCAGGGCGTCTCAAGTCATGATAGTCCACCCCCCCCCACCACCACCATTTTTTTCCCTTTTTTTGATGAACTCACCCGAGACGATGAGTGAGGTAGGTGCTAATGACATTTAATGGCCTCGCACGTGGACACCTAGGGTGCCACGGAAACAAAACAGAGAAACGAAATTAAACCGCCGTCTGCTTCCAGTCTCTGGTGCCCCACCCTGGACGAAGTAACAATGGATTGGGACCAGGCCTGTTGCTCTCTGCTCCACCGATTTAATAGTCTGCCAGCAGGGCCAGTCGGTATGCTGCAGAGCAGGCCCCTTGATGTCTTTGCCAGCACAGCCTTGAATCCTATCATCATGGTACTGGTTCACCTGTAATCACTCATCCATATTTAATGTGAACAACTAAAGGGGAGGGACCAATGGTCAGGAAGGTAAAAAAAAAGAAGAAGAAAGAAAGAATAGGCCTGCAAGATTGAAGCCTCAAAATTATAGAGCACATTCTGTGCTTTCCAGCTGAAATCCCTTGGAAAAATGTTTGGCTGAGCTTTGTGTTAATGATGCATTCCAGCATTTCTGATTTTTTGTTGTTGTTCAACTTAACACTTCTGGACTGTATTCAACTTCCTGTTGAGAATGTAACCACAATGCCAAAACAGGTTGCAGTTTACAGCAGACTTTCCAGTTGTTCCAGTAGGTTTTTGGAGATAAGCTAAAACGTGGAAGCTTAACTGCAGCTTTTAACTTTGAGTTAATTAAATATTGAGCAATGCTTTAGTGAAGCTGACCTTTCATGCTGCCCACACATTGTTGAAACAGATATCACCTACGATGGCCAATATCCTGATCAATCAGCCTACCAGCCACAATCCAATCACCACCAAGGATCTATACTGTAAATCCAAACATTCCCACCTTATCAGATGTCCAATACATTTCTGTTTTCTCTCTCCTGTGTGCTGTGGCTTTCTCATCATTGCTGTTGTGATATTAAGCTTGTGTTGAGCTTGTGTCCAAACCAAAGCATGGCGTCATGTTTCTTCCAGCTCAAGCCATATGCCTGTGTGGCCTGGAGTTTCAACTAGCCTCTCTGCAAGTCTGTCAGGTCTGGCATGTTGGTCCCCAACACGGTGGGAGGCTGGGAAGCTGGGACTGCTGCCTGGTTGTGGTTGGTTTGATAGCTTCGCAGCCTTTTTCCGGAACACTCGGCTGTAACGTCAAAAACCCACTCGTGTGGTCAGCTCAAGCTGCCACACAGACCTGACAGATCTGAGGCTACAGGTTGTTATTGCTTGTTTTCCTGTTCCGTTTACGCCGTGTCTGCTGAGTCAGTGTTTATTGCCCTGAGCTGTCTCTAATTGGGGATAATTACAAAGCTGGAGTCAGCGCCCAGAGCAAGGCTGACAAATAAGGTGAACTAAACAGCAATCACATTGAAGAGCATTACACAGCACCGACACAACCTATTAGGACTGTACACTTTCGATCATTTCTATGAGAACACAAAGAACATATCATCTTACCATTTCTGTCACACAGCCCCCCCCCCACCACCACCACCACCACCCTCCACACACACACACACACGCACGCACACACGCACGCACGCACAATGGTCACTCACCTTTTACACCCCTTTTACACCAGTGAATTCTACTGTTAGGGCCAGTGCCAGAGCTGAACCCTCTCTGCCCCAGCCTGCCCCTCTACGCTCAATGCCCGCGATCGTTTGCATTGATCCATGGGTACGTAACGCAATAAGCTGAGGCAGCAAGCAGGAGTCAGTCCTCATTCCTGACATTGATATGAGGGGTAGTCCACTGCAGCCCACTCGTCCGAATACCAGGGGGAGCGGAGAGAGGAGTTCTGCACCACTGATCCACTGTGACAGTGATGGACAGCTCCTGAGAGGAGAGCTGATGGCCAGGCTTCTTCTCCTTTTTTTTTGGCCTGGATGCCTTCTGAAAGGACGGACATGTTGGCTGCCTGGCCTCAAAGTCAGCGGAGCAGTGTGTGTGTGTGTGTGCATGTGTTTGTGTGTGTGTGTGTGTGTGTGTAGGGGGGATGGAGGGTGGGATGGGGTTCTGTATGTGTGTGCATTCACAGCATGGTCAGTCTAAGCCATGAAGAGTGAAAACAGAACTAGACAAGAAAGTTTTCTCACCGGGACAGCAAAATATCCATTTAGCTGAGCTCGATATCAGCACCTTCCTGTTTTTTTTCTCCTGCTTTTGTTACGCACTCTGCTTTACATTACATTAACAGTTTGTCCATCATTACACAGAATAATTTTACCCTCATTTTACAAGGATGTGCCATCACTCGTTTCTAAATCAGCTTCATGGTTTGTCTTTCATGTCACTCAGCTAACTGCTCCTTCCACAGCTGCCATTGGGTTGTGTATCTGAAATATAACTCACAGCAGCTCGGACAGCACAGTAGGGAGAAGCTTGGTGTTTGGCCAACTGAAACTCTGAAAGTAAGTTACTGTGTCACATGTGGCTGCTTTATCTAGCGTTCCAGTGGTCAGGTTTTGTCCTGACGACTAATTAATTCAAGAACAAATGTCCCTGGAGGCAATAATTAATGATAAACTTATTAGACACTCAGGTACCCTGGGGGCCTGAATCTAATCTGGACCTCAATGCTCCTGGTTGTGCCACTTACTCAGCTGTCAGCTCCAATGATTCAGAGGGATGAAAGAGAGAAAGAGAGAGAGAGAAATAGAGAGAACAAGATAGACAGACAGAAAGAACATGATGAAAGTTGTATAAACAGATAACATCTAATTTGGTCTGCAGTGTCAAAATTTCTACCCATAATTGGAATTTAGGGCGCTTGTCAGAATCTAGAGTTAAATAGAGAGTGGTGAACACTGAAACATGATTTTTTAGAAAGCATCTCACCATTTTCCTTTCTTATTGCATTTTCAAGATGCAAGCAACGTGTATTTCAAGATAATTCCACTGAATTCAACAACTGCGGCCCAAAACTTCCATAAATAAGAAGTGCTGGGATGTTTCTAGAAACTGAGGTCCAATGACTGCCCAAAAACTGGACATACTAATCGCCTGTTGAGTTTAGTGCTGTGTTGGTTTTATGTTTTTGTTTGGACTGTGCAAATAATAGCTTGTTCACTGGGCTCCATAGTAATCATTGTCTTCTTGCTATTCACAAACAAAGCTGTCATAAACACTTGATGGCGCCTGAGCATTCAGTTCGTTCACTCATCCTTGAATACAAGCGCGTGTTTGCTCAGAAAGGATATTAAGCAGTGGAGGATCAATAATGCCTGGTCTAGTGGAAAGGGATCTAGCCAATTTCAAACACTCAGGGCCTTAGAGAAAGACTTTTAATCCATGACTTTTCACGGTTGCTGTGTGTATATGAGGAAGAATACTACATTGCAATCTGTCCATACAAAAATACCTTGATTTCTGTGCAGTTTCAGATGATGATTAGTGGCTCTTTAAAGTTAGATCTTTTATTTGTATCTGGGATTATATAGTATTTTTGAGATATGATCTGCATCAGTGTCATGCATTTTAATGCCTGCAGAAAAAAAAAAACATAGAAACAAAGAAAATGAAACAGTGAAACAATATTGTCCTTATAAACACAACATTTCAAAAACAAATCAGAACTCTTATGGATTTCCTGATAGCATATGCCATACTGAATGTCTTGTCCATGCATTAGCTGTGCTTGAGGTCTATCAAATGTTGTTGTTGAAATCCCTTTTCATCTCACCATTCTCCCCAGACACAAGCTGGATACTTTTTTTTTAAATTACAGCAAAGAGTGACTGATTCAATTCTTACTCTCTCAGACCTTTTTGCTCCCTTTTAAATAGGAGATGTGATGGGTCATATCAGCCCAAGGCATCTCAGCGGCTGGGCTCGTATTATTTTGAATCAGCCCTTGCCTGATTTACAGTTGAGATTGAGATTCTCAGACAGACCAGAGATGAGATTCTAGACAGACCACCTCTCTCTAGTTTTTTTTTTCTTGTTCATAGAGGTTGTCTGATGCTGGCAAAATGGTGACTGTTGACAGAAATGTGCATGTGCATACATTACCTTACTTCACAGAGATGCTCTTCTGTTTTTGTTTTTTCCTTTCTATATGTCAGGTGACAGTTTAATGAGTTGGAGTTGTGAGTATATGAGTCAGAAATGGGCTCTGAAACATTTTCCTATTACATGTCGCTCATCTGCCATGGATATTGGGTGATTAGCATGTGCTAGTACTAGCGCAGGCCAGAGATGCTGTAATGCTATCTGTGGGCCCACTTACAATGCATATAATACACAAAGAAGTGGCAGAGTGATTGGTAGCACAGCAGAGTGGAGTATGTAGCACCGGTTTACCTTTGCTGTTACTGTAACACAGATGTCTTTGAGCAAGGAGGTGTGACCAGTGTTTAAAGTAATTGTAAATCAACCTTGTGAACCATAATGCATGTGCTCTAGCCTTAGAACCTTGCAAATAATTGTGATATTATTATTATTATTATTATTATTACTACTACTACTACTACTACTACTACTACTACTACTACTACTAATAATAATAATAATAATAATAACCCTAGAACCTATTATTATTAGCCCTAAAACCTTGCAAATAAAACAAAAACTCAGAAAGGAAAATGAACGAAGCAAGAGCAAAAAAGCTGTTTGCATTTAAATCAGGTTTGTGTGAGCGAGAATGTTTAGCGTGTTATTACAGCTATTTGACATCTAATGTTGGCTCAGCATGTAGGCACCATGTGTTGTTAATCTTAAGAAGCAGCCCCAGCCAGCTACCTGTTATTCAGAGCATAGTTTGCATGCTACTCCACATCACAGTTTCTTCAGGAGGAGTAATGAAGTACTGTGGGAAATGATAAATGGCACCAAAACAAACTCTGTCCTTGGACTGAAGTTCTTGTATCCCCGTTGGTTCAGGTCATCTGTGCCTTATGGTCGTCTGAATGGCAAATACTATCTACTACGATCATTGACACAATAAGACAATTGTTTTCCTTGAAAAAGTCCAGTTTTCAAGTTATTCTATGAGATGATTATTTAATATACAAGCTGAAACTGACATTGCTTTAAGACACCTTGCATTGTTATGGTCAGATAATGCTTTAATTATGGTCTACTTTTCAATGATAAAGCAGAGTTGATGATAAATTGCGACCAATGTCTTCCATAGATTATTTTCTATTTTCTGAAGATGTCTTTGACTTTATTCTCCCTTTCTTCCTTTCTGCTTTGCTTTCTTTAATATATCAATGAAACATTTTTCTGATATTTTCACAGCTTTTTAAAATGTGGAGCATCTGTGTAATCAAATAATTGCATTTTATAATCCCTTTGTCACTGCAAAACATCAGGTAGTCTATTAAAATATTTAAATACATAATGAATATAAAAACAATATGATTTTAAGAAAGACTTTCTTTTCAGACTGAAGACAATGACAAAGATTTCAACTGGTTATGAATCTTTTGTGAAAACTTATACAGCTATGCTTGTTTGGCATTTCCACACAATAATATGGAATTTTATGTTTGTTTTGTATATATATATATATATATATATATATATATATATATATATATATATATATATATATATATATATATATATATATGTGTGTGTGTGTGTGTGTGTATAAATGTATATATATATATATACATATATATGTGTGTGTGTGTGTGTGTGTGTGTGTGTGTGTGTGTGTGTGTGAAATAAATTAGTGTTGATGTCATAGAATATTACTGTGGTTCTTCTCATCTAATTTGTGTTTGAAGGTTATTTTCATAGGCAAACCTTGCAACCCTGACCTTCTGACCAAATGCTTTGCAGAGATGGTCGAAAGAGCAGATGTATGCAGTCCTTTCACATGCATACACAAGCAGACACACACACACACACACTCACACACACATGCACACATGTGCACATACACACACACACACACACGCACACATGCATGCACACACTCACACACACACCTACACACACACACAAGCAGCAAGGCCAGGGACAGAACTGGCTTTAATGGCCTTTTTACAAGGGTGTTTAACATGTCCTGGTGTACTTTTCCAGCTGTGGCTCTTCAATGGGGCATTGAGGTCTAGGAGGAACCCGGTGCGAATCACCAGGGACTGCATGGAATGCCTCCGGTACATCAAGGAGGGTTCAAGGTCTCAAATATCCCCCCTGCTCCTCATTTTTCCCCTCCTGCACATTATCTCATTGGTTTGGAACTAGGGATTTAGTGGTTGGGACGAATAATTTTTCACACAGCCACAGCTAAAACTCTTAACTAATACAAATATAGTAGACATAGCATGTAATTTACAGGGGCATTGAGAGGGGTGCTTTTTGTGTCTGGGAGCGGAGCCAGTCAGACTATATGTAGTGCTTTCCCCTTTTCTCTCTGGCAGAGCTTGATCCCGTACGTTTGCTCTTAACTCTGAGTTTCCTCCAGGGACTCATTAGACAGAGATTAGACAATTTATTTAGGAATTTTATATCTTTCTCTGTTTCACTGTTTTTTTTTTCAGTGTGTAGATGTGTGTGTGTAGAACTGATTTGGTGCTGTTATCCAAGACTCCAAATTAGTATTTTGCTCAATAATCATCTATTCATATTTTGATATAACAGTAAGTGACCTTGCCTCTCAGACAAGTGCACTGCTGTGTTTAATTAGGACTAGGATGAAATCACACAACCAAATGTCTACACACATGAACCTTAACAAGAGTTTCTCTGATGAGTGGCATTAAATTGTGTGTCTCTGTGTGTGTGTGTGTGTGTGTGTGTGTGTGCACATGCACGCACATAGCATGGTGTATGTGTTTTGCACAAATGCATATGCTGTGAGTGCATCTGATTTTGTGTGTGTGTGTGTGTGTGTGTGTGTGTATGTGAGCACCCGTGCGCACGAGCCTCGGACATAGTGCTGGTTGTCTTGTCTTGAGTGTAGTGCGCTGGGCTGCAGAGAGAGCCCGCGGCAGCCTGGGAGCAGTTCTGTGGCGCGCTCAGCCACTCTGACCTCTGCTCCATTATCGAATGATTCATTGGGCAATTTCACTTAAATTAAACATAAATCTCCCACTAATCTAGAGGGACCCGGAGAAAGGAGGCTACTGCAATGTCTGGAAACACTTCAGGCAGATTTGTAAAATGTGTTTGCCACTGATAAAGTATTAATAGAATATTATGTTAGATCATATTTACTCCATAAAATACAAGCTATCATGACTACTGAAGTAAGGGGAGATAAAAATTGAACTTAGATTACATCTAGGTCTCAGTGGATTTATCTACTCCATAATGTATGTATGTTTGTGTCCAAACAGTATGTTGTGTGTGTATGTTTGTGTGTGTGTATGTTGACATGTTAAGGGTAATGTCCTGAACTCTGTGTGTGTGTGTGTGTGTGTGTGTGTGTGTGTGTGTGTGTGTGTATGTGTGTGCCTGTATGTATGTCTGTCAGCATTTGGGGTTTCATGCTCAGTTGTATGTCGGTGTTTATGTGTGTGTGTGTGTGTGTGTGTGTGTGTGTGTGTGTGTGTGTGTGTGTGTGTGTGTGTGTGTGTGTATGTATGTGTCTGTGTGTGTATGTTCATGTCAATGTTTGGGGGTGCCGTCAGCGGCTGGGGTAATCTGTTACACTCAGTTTTGCTATGAAATGGTGGTCTGATGTGTGGGCTTTCTTCTGGTGCCCAGCACTCCTGTCATTGGAAAAGCTTTTCCCAGAGGTACAAGCATGGCACCACATTAAAACCCATCTTATTAATCCCCATCTCAAACCCTTCAGCAAAGGCTTGCCAAGAGAAATATTCTCTGAAATATGGTAAATCTACCATGCAGATTTAGACATTTGATTCAATCAAACTAAAACAAATGAAAAACATGGAATTAGATACATTCCAGGAAATCTGTTTAAATATGATGTATGTAAGGCTTTTCCTGTTATAATTTGGCATTTGGAGCATTTTTATGTGATATGCACATCATCTATGCTTCCTGTACTGGACTTACTTCTATCTGCATTGTCATTACACTGCATCTGCATTACATTGCATCTGTGGATCTATGCATTTATTTTGGTCTTATATATCAACTAACTGCAGCTGTTACAACTGACTGAGGAACCACTGTGTATATTAAAGATGAATCTACACATTATCATCCTATGACCATATTTACTGACATTGCCCGCCATGTGTTTGCCATTATGCCAAGTATTTTTTTTTTTTGTCATTCTGAGTTGTGCATCAAATGATCATGATACACTGTTGTGTTTTCCTTCCCTTTTACTTCAAAGACTTTCATTTTTACGACATCCCAGAGGACGTGCCAGAGACAGACATAACATAAGAGAGGACGGGGCTCTTTGAAATACAAAGGAGGGTACTTTGCCTGTCTAACGTTCTGCACCACAGTGCTGCATTTGTGTTTTTTTGTTTGGTTAATGGAATTCTGTGTCTTGATGTTTTTAGGTGTATGTCTTGATTGTACTTAATTTTAACTTATGGCTAACTGTCTTTTTTGGACATAGATAGGTTTGCATTTGCTGTTCAGAAAAACAAAATATGCCCTGTATTTTACCTGATGGAATATATTTAAAACATAATTCATGGAGTCTTGTAAAACAAAGATAAATGTACCAAATAATACACATTCTGTGAGGATTTATACATCTGCAGCTCATGTTATTGTTAAACAGGTAATAAATAAACACATTTATTTGCTATCTTGTTAAAGTAAATACAGTTTTTGCTCTAGATCTTTTATTTTGTGGAACAGTAAAAGCCTATGGTTTTTAAAAAGGAGCCAAACGCTTTACCAATCATGGGTCCTGTAAGTGTCGCAAGAAGAGAGCTCTTAACAATAGCCTTTAACATTTTTTAAACTTCTTTCTCTTTCTGCACAGTGAGGTCGGTAGCAGGGTTTGCAGCTCTGGACAGCGGGGTGTCCTGGTTCCATGCCTTGGTTTCACAAGCAATTTTTTTTTAATAGCAGATTTACTAATGCCAGTGATTCCAGCACACAGCAAGAATCTATGATAGAAACTCTAGAGAACTGAACCAGGCACAGGCCATATGGAGATCATTGCCGAGCTATGAAAATCAATGCTACGCCAGAGAATTATTGCACTCCAAACAGAGTTTCTTGACTTGACGCACTGTGTTTGAAAATCAAGGTGACAGGCTACAAAGACAATTAGGGACAAACGGTTTGGATTTGTTGAAATTTGATGCGCTTGCCAGTGCCATCTCGTCTTGCACATGCCAGTAAGTCTGGGAGCTTTATGGCATCCACTGCATGACCCAGCCTTCACAGACCTGAAAACAAACATTCATAACTACTTATGGCATCTGAGGTTTCTCCTGTTTCCTGTTCTCTGCCAGCTATCGTTATGTTTACCATGATAACACCTCCACCCATCAACAGTACAGCCCTGGCACGACATTCAGAGACCACACCAAGCATCTGCATTCTCTGTTTTACATTTTTGCACACAGGCAAGCAGGTACTGTAAGTCAGTGTGGTTTGCCACCATGCAGCATTCTTCAACTTGCTAACCTTACCGTAATAAGCAGCCACTTGACAAAATGAATGGGGGGGTGGTCAGAAAGCTAAGGTATGTGCCGTGTTACCTGGCAACAGGTGACATGAAGAGACACCCTGACTCTCTACATCCAAGCATTCATTAGCTCTTCACAAAGCATGAGTATGTGCATCGATTGATTTGTACAGCAATCCATAAACCCTTCTGTCCATTCTCTTTAGTTCTTCCCTGCAGGTCCTTTCTCGTGCATGTAAGTGTTTGTACATACACAGATCACTTTTGTATACCTCTGGAATATTATTTATCTTCTAGGTTTAGTCATGTGGCAACTTGTTTGCAGGGCACCAGGCTGCCTTCTCAATCTAAATTAGCAAGAGGAAACGCAGAGTCCTCTGGTCTGAAAAAGAGCATCTGGACTCTATTGGATTGGTTACTGAAGTAATCTGATCCATGCTGCACACCCAGACTATAAGTCCGGCCTGTCAGTTTCCATACAACCCACGAATTAGGGTCAAAGAAAATGAACATTACAATTTTACCACAAAAATGCTCAGCAACTAAATGGAATAGAAAATCTTGGGAAATAACTGTTCTGTTGCCCACCATCCCCTTGCAAACAAAAAACCTTTTAGTGAGGTTGATGAAATATCACACTGCTGCCAATGGATTATTTGGTTTAATTCCAGGAGAGCACCAGAAAACATTGAATCAAACAAGAGTCAACAAACACATTTTACTAACATTTAGGACTGTAAACACCTCCCCCTCTTTGCATCCATACCTACCAATAAATCTGTTGGAGGGTTATCTGAACATGCCATTATGACACAACCATTTTTTTTAAATGTGGTAAATGTATGTGTTTAATGTAGCCTAATATTTTTTTGATGCCAACACATCTTTAAAAAAGTGGGACATATTTCTACTGTGCTTCAACTGTTCCTATAACCACTTTCTGAAAATGTTTGGGTACTAGGGAGAGGAATTAGCCTAGAAATCTAGACGTACCCTAGTGGTAGCAAATGGGTAGTTTTGCTCAGTCAGTTCGTCTAGCCACGCACCACAGGGCCTCAGTATGTCTTCTACAAAGGTTTGGTAGGACCAATCATGCAATCTGTGTAGAGAGTCGTTGAGCAGGCTTGCACAATGACGACACAGCTGCAACGGTGCAAAACAAAGGCTGTGGCCAAAAAACAGACGTTCTTTTAATCTGTATTGGCTTCAGCTTTGGAAGAGTTAGACTTTTTCTTTGAAAGTTGAGCAGATAAAGGCACTCAAGTCTTTCGTTTCAAAAAAGGACGTATTTTTTTGCCAATGTTGCTCTGATTCATTGTCATCACGCTATTCTATTGCATGCAGAGACTACTGATTCTGCCCTAAGATTGAGCACGGTCTATTGGTCATGTCCAGACTATACATTTTGATGTTATGGTCTGGCTTGTCAGGCTAGATAGGCATTGCTTTAGTTTTAAGAATTAAATATTGTCCAATTCATGTCTGATTTAGGATTTCAGATTCTCAACAGTCTGGGGTCAATTTGATTGTGTTTTTCATTCCCAGTGGGACAGATCAGGACTGCAGCAGGCCATTTTAGAACCTGAGACTTTTCCACTTTAAAGCCATACTTGCCAAGCCATGTTTGTGTTGTGCCTTCTGATGTCTTTAGCATTTCTCCCTTGTCCCAGCATTTTTGAGACATTTTGTTAGCATCAAATTCAAAATGATTTTTTTTTCACAAGCAATACAATTCAACAGCCAATGTTTCCTTTGCACTCAAACAATCTCTATAAATAAATATTTGGTCTCACCAAATAGATCCTTTACTGTTGATTATGTGTTTTGTATTGTATACTGAATGTAATATGTATTGTCAGTCACTGATTGCTAAAAAACAAGCAGAATTTTCTTCCTTTTCTGGATTAATGTACAGTAAATTACAGTAAACAGTGGGCGGTGGTGGCCTAGCAGTTAGCGGAAATTGTGGGTTTAAATCCCAGCTGCCACTGTTGGGCACTTAACCCTAATTTGTCTTGGATAAAAGTATCTACTAAATGCATGAATTTAAACAAAACAGCACAGTGCTGCTGACCAGATCCATTGAATTCTACATTTTTGCCAGACATGAAATTATGCAAATCATGTACCATTAGTAACCTTTATTTTTAAAAATTTTCATGGAAAAGCTGGTGAAAATGTGTTTTTTATGTTCACTCACAATAGTTACCAGTGGTATAATGCAATAATAAGATTTTTCCATAAGGTAGTTGACATTTCTCTGTGTATTCATCAGCATTTAACATATTTTGAACATATTCAACATATTACAAAGGCTTTGTCCCAGCATAGTTCTACATATTTACATCCCCCACCCCCTAACAAAGTCCTCATAACATCTCAGGCTGAGATATATTCAAATTTTAATGACTGCACAAAGAAAAGTTTAAAGTCTGGAAGTATCTGCTATTGGATCAATTGGAAAAATCAAGTATCACAGTACCATTGGTTATAAGAGTGACTGCCAACATGTTTACTCATAAAACACTACTGAACAGTTGACATGTTGCAGTGGTATACATTAACACCTTGAAGATTATGTGTACCAAAAAATGTTGTGATATGTTTATGTTAACAAACTTTGCTTTGGTGTGACAATCCAATTCTAAAATGTAAAAAGCTTGGATCATGTGACAAATTACACTACACGCTTCATACTGCATCATTCAAATCCCATTATGTTGACATTTTTGCTCTAAATGTACAGATGATCAATTCTGTAATTTTTTAAAGCCTTTTTGTTTTGGTCACTATTGTGATTGTTGGGATTAAACTAAAATGGAGTGTTGTGTTAGCGTTCATATATTATGCTTCAGATCATCAGATGAATGATATAATGTCCCATTTGTCAATGAGATCTTTTAAGGCTTTTTGCATTTCCATATAAGATGAATAAAAAATAAAGGCATTCGTTGCTCCTAAAAAAGCAATATGTTCCTGTATCATGGATAGAATGAGCTTTTCAGATAACTGCCAACAGACAAAAGAAAGTGTGAAAGGAACGGCCATGAAATCAACAGATAATTCAGCACTTTAGAAAAAGCACGGTGCCATCACTTCAGTTAGCACTAGCCTTGGATGCACTCTGACTCTGTGTTGCCTTTCAATTCATTTGAAAATCTTGCTTGCATACTAACCCAATACACAGGATGTCTCTTTTTCCAAATGCCTGCCTTTCAGACTGCCTGAGCTCTGACACTGAACATACACCTCAAGAGCAATCGTGTCAACATGTGAATTCTTTACCATGGCTCAAAAACCCTCTTGGCAGCTTTTAGAGAAATTCTTGAGATTTAAAAAACATATATAATACTAAATTTTGATGTCAAATAATGACTGTACCTTACGTAGATTTTGACTTATGTGAGGTTTTACAAATAACCCTTCCACTCTCTTCACCTCCTATTCAGCAAGATGTCAGTGTCATAGGTCAGACCATAGGTATTCTGCCTTTGAAAATATCAGTGTTCATCTGACTTTTGGTTATACATAACTGAATACAACTAGATAAGAGTCACTTTTAAACACGTACATGTACAACTCTTGCCATTTCTTTTTATCAGGGGCTTGTGCTTGAGTGACCTGCAGTCTCCCCGAGTTACCTGGGCCTCCCTGTGTAAATGTGTATTGATCAATTTGGTGTCAGTATCTCGACCTCCATCTATGCAATGCTGGCTTGAGTTACAGTGGCCTTGACAGAGTGTAAGGAATACATGCATGTGTCTCCGATATCTTGCAGCAGCTCGTCCTATCAGCCCAATGTCTGTCACAATGCCCACACCCATTCTACGGGATCGGACTTGCCAGTAGGACAAAACTGAGTGGAATGCTGAAACAGTGAAAGAGTGTCTTCCTGCTAGTTAAATGGCAGTTCACTAGGCACGTTCAACTCTGTTACATTTTTAGGAATAAAAAAAACATGTTAAATTAAAAAACAGTGTACAGTATATTCATAGCATATTCAGTTTCTTGAATTCAACTTTGTAAAGCAACTTGTCCATTGCTGTCTCTGTCATGACAATTCTGACAATGTTGCACCAGTGTCTTTCATTTACTTGTTTATTTTTGCATTTATATTTACATTTATGCATTTAGCAGACACTTTTATCCAAAGCGACTTACAAATAAAGGAGTAACATTTAAGCTACAACACAATTTAAGACCTTACTAAGAGTACAACTCGGCAGTGTTTCCAACACAAGCACACAAAGATGTCTATCTACAGGGCTCCAGATTTTCACATGCCAGAGTCACCTTTTACGGAATTTATATGCCCGTTGTTTCAGTGCATAATTGATCTTCCTTTACTATGTATGCATTTGTTTACCACATCCAAGACACTATTTTTTAAACAATGTCACTGAATAAGCTAATTAAATGAATCAGCTAATTCAACTTGGTGGTTCCTCAGTTTTTGTGTAAGTTGTAGGTTACTGACTGGAATTCATAGGGGACTATCTGACACATCAAATTATTGGTAGTCTTGATAGCCTGTTGGTTCTATTAACATAGAAAATAACAGGTTAACTTTTAACAAACTTGAAACACTTGTCGTGGCTTGCGTAACTCAGTGTGGCCGTCAAGCTCTGGCATTGTCAGTAAGGAACTTTTGCAGTCATGTGTCATCCTAGAACTCACCTTTCTAATTGGATGCTGTTGAGGTCTCCGGGGTGATGGGCCACAGATTGTGGGTGAGTGTTAGAATGGACATGGCTGCAGCCTCACCGGAAGACCCCTCTGGGTAAGTTATTGACTGGGAGGGATTGAATAGTCCTGAGAGAGGAGAAGTATTTTAAATGGCACGGTAGCAGTCTTTTACACCTATGTTTGTTCAATCACTAGGGACCTTCTCAGCCTGCATAAACAGTCCCACACCAACACAACATATGCCACCTTTTATTAAAGCACACAAGCACACACTCCCAAACACAGACACAGACACACACACACAGACCCACACACATACACACACCTACACACCTACACACATACGTTACACACAGGAGAATATTTTCTCATAAACTCATTTTGCGAGCTGCTCTTCACAGAGGGACATGTGTAATAATGTATTAATTTGTCATACACCGCAAACTCTCATGTCTCTCACTACAAAGAGTCCCTGAGTGGAGACCGACCCTTGTCCCGGTGCAGGAAAGTGAATTTATTTTATTCAACCTTTATTTAACCAGAGAGGCCTGTGGAGAGACTGGTGTCTTATTTTCCCCTTTGATTAAATGCCCTGGATGTTTTAATGGAGCCATCCTTGGAGACTGGCCAGGCGAACTCTTTGCCTGAAAATGTCAGAGGATATTTAATGACCACCGCGGTTAGGAACTTTAATCCACAAGAGAGCATTTTCTGTGGTACAATGCACTCTTGGTCAGGCTTGAAATATTCAATTCAATTTTGTCAAGAGAAAGGCCCAAATCCCTGAGTGAGACCACCAGCAGACTTCCAGAAAGGTCACCTAGATAGGTGAAATGCAATCTGAAAATGAATTCGCCAACGCTGAAGTGACTGTAAACTTTAACAAGAGATCCCAGGTATTGATTTGAATATGGAGGCCGAGGTGATCTGGTAATGCACTGCATTAGAGGGGCCTTTACAGGCACTCAGCAAAAAAGACATGTATATTCACACACACACACACACACACACACACACACACACACACACACACACACACACACACACACAAATACTCAAATACACACAGGTATGCTCAAAGTCACATGCCTGTACACACTTATCCAGATGGAAACCATATTAGTTGTTCCTTAGGGTTCCTCTGTGGCTGGAGCAGGACTCAAGTATTGGACGCAGTAAGGCTGCCACAACAAGGGGTTGTTTTGAGGTAAGGCCTTTCATGGTGGGTCTCCATGGAGGAGTGCTTAAGATATCTCTATCCATGCTAGGTCTTTCTTCACCCCCACCCCTTAACCACCACCACCACACACACACACACACACACACCATCTCCCTGGTTCTCTTCCCTCAGCTCTCCAGCCACACACACACATACACACACCATATCCCTGGTTCTCTTCCCTCAACTCTCTAGCAAACTTACGGATATAGATCACAGAGTGTGGGTCTGTGTTAACCTCATTTTCCACTTGCTGTGACTACACTTCTGGCATTGTTCAGATAAAACCTCATTTCCATAACCTAATAGTCCATAGAGTAATGTGTGTACAGTCTGTCTGTCTTTCTGTCTCTCCCTCTCTTTTTTTCACACACACCCACACACACACTTTTCATTACTACGAAGACAAATATGAAGGAATGCAGACTTGATACACACAGAGGCCCAGTGGTAAGGTGACCTCGCTCTGCTACATGTCTGCAGTAATGCAATTATACACTGTTTCCGTTTTCCTTAAACACTGCTATCCAGTAACATAACAGTTTGTCTGCAAGAACACCTTTTTCACTTTAAAGGCAACTGCTACTAATGGTGACTTTTCAGCAAAAGCTGAAACATATCTCATACACTGCTGGTAAAGTTGAAAATCTATATGTAGAAATAAAATAAATGAATATATGTAGTATTCATTTATCTACTTGCCTCTGGGTGCTATTTACAATTCTGTGGACTGAGGACTTTTTTAACGACCACCAAATGCATCAAGGTGATCAAAAGTCAAAAGTCTGAGCAGCTCTGCTATCAGAATTTAAGAGAAAGACCTTGTTTGATGCTGTTTGAAGATGGACTTGAAACAATTTGAAATAACTGTGAGGTAGATCAACATGTGAGCCATTCATTTGTCATAACCTCCATCGAATCATCTCTTGACGCCTCTTAAAAGTCACCAAATGAGCTCTATTTGTTTTATTTATTTTGCTGATGTGCGCGGTTGTGGTGTGTTGCGAGGGGTGTGTGTGTGTGTGTGTGTGTGTGTGTAGCACAAGATAGGAGTCTCTGGGCACATTTGAGTTTAACTGACAGGAACGCTCTCAAGAACAACCTTGCTTGCTATTAAAACAACTCCCTTAGCCTCAAATTGAGTACGCACCTGCTGATGCATGACCCCCCTGACGGGACCCTATCTGATTGTTCTGGGAGACAAAGTGACAGCTCTCTGCCTCTGCGTTGTCCCTCTCATTCACTCACATGTTACTCTGCAGATACACTAGATTATATACACAACTGCTACTTTGATGTGGCCACAAGGCTGGTAAACGGGACTGCAAACTGTGATTCCAGCTTCCCTGCTGTGAAAATGGTTGTAATCAGTAAGCACATAAAACACACAACACTGCCGTGATGCAAGAGCGACAACTATGTCAGCAGTTTGTATCCCACAGTTAATTCAATGTGAGCCGTGCCTGCAGGTGATAATTACATAGAAATGGAACAGAACAGGTTGTTTTGCAAAACAACAATGAGCCAATATATATGCATAATGCCACACAAAGCTTTATGACGAGACGATAAGAGTTTCATTAGTTGCTGTATTGTCTCGGGTTGGCAGCCATTGGCTTTGAATGTTTGGCTAGGAAAGTGCAGTCAGGAACAGCAGTCCACTACTGACAAGCAGCACTGTTTTTGTGCTGAGAGAGAGGTGGAGGGATGGTGACAGTGGTGGATGGTCCAGGTGCAATGGCATGTCTTGTGCTGTGGGGAGACAGGGCCGAAGGGCTTGTTTGTGCTGGCCTGCCCTGCAGAGTGCGTGGGCATGGGGCAAACTTGCAAATGAGCTTTGAATTACTCATGCTGGGAGTTGCGCCGAGCTAGATAGATGGTTGCATCAGTGTCACATCTATAATGCTGGCTGTTTGTTTGGTTGTGGGAAGGTCTTTTAATCAGTTTTTCTTTTTTGGGTTGGAGAAATTGTTTTTTTTTTGTTGAGATTCTTTCACGAGTATCACCAGTTCTCTTCATAAAGAAAACAAGCATGTAATTATTGATTCGGTTTATGATTAGATTACATCAACCACCCAGGAATTAATACCTCCCTAATGGTTTGTATTGGAATCCACATTTTCCTTCAGTATTGCAAAAGTCTTTTTTTTCTACAAACAACAAATCCCAGTGCTCTCTCTCTCTCTCATCTGTTTTCTATTTTCAGTACCTCAGATACTATTAGGGCAAATAAACTCCACAAACACCATTTAGCCCACGTTCACCATCTGTTGTCTCCATTTAACGGCAGAGTGGCCAGGGTGGATCCAACCAAGGTGAAACAATGTCTCGATATACTCGATAGGCTTTTCAAAGTTGTGCCAAATATAATTATCTTCTCAAAGCTGCATGGCAGTTGCTTTGACTGTCCTACCCTGTGGATGTCGGGAAGCAATGTCAAATGGTTTGATATTGCCAACAAATTGAGGCTTTCAAATAAATAAACAAATAAAGTAGATGCATATTTGGTAGTAGTACCAAATAGCTAAAACATAATACTCCCCCTTCACACACTCTAGCATGCCCAGACACACACACACACACACACAAAACAATGTTCATGGATTTGCAAACCAGAAAAAAATTCTCACATTTATTGACATCAAACAAGAGTTGGATTTTACATTAGTTTCTGACAACGGGGTTTTACAAAATGATTGAAATGAATAAGAACAGTGCTGATGCAAATCACACGCTTTCTTTCCAGCACCTTTCCTTTCGTTTTTTCTCCCTCTATCACTCTTAATAAATTATTTAACGTTCTTGATCCTATCAACACGAGATATCTGAGCCTTGACTATTACTGTCAAGTATTTTACAGTAAATAAATTACATAATAACCCAATCAATTTACTCCAAATTTGTGCAAGGTGTTGCTATCATCTGTTTGAAATGGTACATGAAACATTGGCAAAAACACTTTTTTTTTTAGACCGGCAAAATCCATGTTTCATGAAAGCTCACAAGTGGACATTTGTGTACGGATTTATGGGTCTCCATTGTTTTCTCCACACTTTAATGGTACTACAATGAATAAAGTGTATGAGGATAAAACACATTTTTAAAATGATATGCAACCTCTTCACAATAATCTCTTTCACTGACATCGCACTTATGGGTTGCCATAATTGTTTTGCTTGATTTTATTTAGTTTTTCTTTTTTTTTTGTTTTACACTTGTGGTACAGCAAAATATATCATCTTCTTTAGCTGTTCTTTGTACAACAGTTGAATGTGCAATAGAGAAAATTTATATAAGGCCTGAGTCTGAAGTAGTGGTTTTCTTATAATCTCTTGGGTTCAGTCTTCACTTCTTTGAGGCGTGGCCCTTGCTCTTAGAGTTGGGGGGGGTTGAATGCTCCGAAGTCAGTAGGGTTCTCTTATTCAGAAAAGACTCAGGAGACTTTCAGAGCTCCAGGACATTGGCATGGTTCCGTTATATCATACAAAAAAAAGCATTGGGTGAGGATGGTGCCAGGCTCGTCATGGACACCTCTCTCTCTCTCGCTCTCTCTCACATACACACGCACACACACACACACACGCCATTCTGTGCATTTTCCCACCCCGGGAGTCCAATAGAACGGTTAAAACACACAGATGGCTAGTTTTTTTCCTTCTTTTTTTGTAGAAAAAACAAGTGTCTGCATGTGTGTGTCTGTGTGTGCGTATTTATTTGTGTTTCTTTAGTTAGAAATAATAATGTCATTTCACTTTGCCACTTCCCATGTATCTGTCCCTTGTCCTCCCTAGTGGCCTGCAAATAAGATCGAGGGACAGAGAGAGTTAAACAGAGACAAAGAGAGAGAGAGAGAGAAAAAGCGCGAGACAGAGAGAAAGGAAATGATACAAGGATAGGTGGGCAAAAGTGGTGACGCATCTCAGGGACCGCTACCCAGGCCCCCCAGAGCTCAGAGGCTGGTGATTAGCTGCATTTGTCCGTCCTTAGGGGGCTCTCCATCCTCAGGTGGCGGGCAGTCCTCAGGGTCCCCAGGTCCGATGCAGCCCTCGCTGGTGCCCCGTCGGCTGATGTGGTAGTACGAAAGGGGCGGTGGCCCATCGCCCAGGTCGGGCATGCTCTTGTGGCAGAGCTCGTCGGCCTCGCTGCGTGTGGAAGAAGAGGGTGAGAGCCCATCCTCTTCCTCGTCCGCCGCGTACGGCGAAGGTGAGTCCCTCAGGTTGGGCATGCTGGTATACAGGGAGTCTCTGTTGTTGGGCGATGGCGAGCCCTTGTCCTGGACGGGCAGCGACGTCTCCATCGTGCCGCCATCGGCATCGGCGTCTGAACACTCGTCGTCGTCGTCATCGCCGGGCTGGCACCGTGGGGCCCGCCGCTGGGCGCGCTGGGCACTGTAAAGCAGCGAGTGAGTCCGTTGGGGTAGCAGTGGGGCCTCCAAGGCCTGTCGGTGATGAGGGTGCAGCAGCAACTCAAGCGCCACGTGGTGCGGAGGGGGGTGCCCGCCAGCAGCTGGGCATGCTGTCGTTGGGGACGAGACACCTCCAGCTGCGTCCATGCCGCCGCCGTCGTCTGCGACGATGGCGTCGTCCTCGCTGCCGCTGCCCGCTCCCCCTCCGCCGCACCGGCCGCTCGTCCGCACCCCGGCCTCGACGCTCAGCCACGTATGCGGGGGTGCCCCGCCGATCAGCCGCCCGCGCTCCCTCTCCTTGTCGAGGCAGCGGGGGTCCGGTTCGGCGTGGCAGGGCCTGGGCGCGCCACCGCCTACGCGTGGACGCAAATTGTTGTGCACCAGCTCGGAGATGATCATCTTCTCAAAGGCAGCGTCGTCCAGGCCCAGTGAGCAGTCTGGAGCACAGCGCACCGCGGCCGGGTCCTCGTAGTCCTCGTCGCGCAGTGAGTAGCTGTTGTTGAAGTTGCCATTGAGGGGCAGGGTGTCCATAGCGCTCACATCCCTGCTGTTGGTCAGGGATTGCTGACCTAAAATAGAGAGCAGAGGAAGAGAGGAAGAACAGTTTTGTCAGTTTTGATGCATTCTGCCATGGCAACCCATCAGAGAGGAAACAACCAAACACCCACCCAACCACTTTAATACTGTTCAGGACATGAACCAGCACATAAGCTGTGAGCCAGCATCTTGGCATGATGGTGGCCAGACTCACTGGGAAAGGGGAGGGAAGCAAACTGCATGATGACTAAATGTGATGTTTGTTTTTGTCACACTGAATTCTAATGAAGCCATTTGTGTCCTCTGGAACCACCTCGCATTGAAAGTTAGATTTAGCTTGTCCTTCACAATATTAAAGACAAGCAATGATTAACACATACACAAACACGCATGTACACACACACACATACACACACTAATACATGCACACAGCATGTGGCTACATGTAAGAGCAAGCATCTGTACCACAAATCACTACAACTGAATACACACACACACACGTACACACACACACACACACACACAAATACACCATCAAGATCTAAAAAATGAGTGCACCAACCAATCAACCAAAAAAAGAATAATGACACCAAACTAAAAAAATCTCCACATGGAAATCATAGGTGTGAATGGGAGATGTGTTGGACGAGCAGCCACAAACGGCAAACAACAGCCCACAGCGCTACACACTCACGCACTCACACGCACATACAAACATAAACACACACACACAGGCTGGCAGGCAGACAGGCAGGCAGGCAGGCAGGTTGCAGCCCAACTCACTTTGCCACCATTCACATCAAGTGTGTCTGCTCAAGCCATCGGGCCTGAGGACTGCCGAGGCGCAAAAGAAAAGTGAAACAGTAACTGTCGTTTTTTATTGCAGCATGACAAAAGAGTGATCAGATCACCGATTTAAGGTGACACACAAAATCAATCAAATAATAAATAAATAAATAAATAATTACAATAAAATAGACAAAGGAAATGGTCCTGTCTGAATTCAGACCATCCTTTCAGATTTGGCCCGTGTTGCTTCCCAGATGCCCCAGTGTGGTGTCGAAGGCTGGATGTGGTGTGGCATGTACTGGCAGGTACACCAGTGGATACACACTAATCTGTCCTAAACTGAAAACAGGCTGAAGCCACAGAAACAGGAGAGTAACGACACCAGGACAACAGCAATGTCAAAACCTTCTGAAATGGTTACATTCAATATTTACGACCCAAATGCCGAGTGATTCATCGCAGGCTTGGCGCCATGCCCTATGCAGTAGCGCATGCGTATGGCTACCAGGGTATATAGCTCGGCTCCTCAGCAGTCTTAGCTTCTATAGAAGCCTGTACCCCAACAACGCTTCTGAGAGTCTCTGATTGGTGGAGTGATGAAGCTCATTTGAGATCATTCAAACTTTAACAGTGGGCTTTCATCTAACCCCCCCCCCCCTTCTGAGAAGTGATCGAGCAAATTGGCAGGATGGCTGAATTCAGGATGTGGCAAGAGTAAGGCTTTCAGCAGCAAGCAATCACAGCTTTCTCTCCAGCTATGTGTCTCCAGCTAGTTCCTCTCCTCTGGTGAATGTGACACGTGATTGGTTGTTTGCATCATACTGTTTTTTTTTGTTTTCATTTCACTGCAAATTCTCCCAGAGCACATTCCTCACTGGCATGTATGGGGTTTGCACACAGGCATATTTGAAATAATTGGTCAGAACACTCTATGAAGCCTGCGACTGTTACGTTTCGAGCTTCTATAAAATTGCTGTATAAACCCCCCCCACGCCCCCACCCTGATGTCTCACGGATAGGGTAATAAGGGGCTCGAAATGAAACACAGCACCCGCTAATCCAAGCATTATGGTACATTTTCCAACTAGGCCCACTTATTAGCACTTCTCAAATAGGCCTTTGTATACGGAGATTGACACAATTAATGAAGAATAAAGGAAGCTCAATGGCGGAAGAGAGGGACACAGAGAGAACGAGAGAAAGAGAGAGGGAGAGAGAAATAAGGGCTGATGAAAATTGAGGGGAATGGAAAGAAGAAAAGGAGCAATGAAATGCCGAGGGGAGTTGTGACCTGAGTGGTCCAGTTCTTGCACGACAAAGAGCGATTTGCTTTTTTTTCTGGTTAAAAGGCAAGGCACTGACATGGAGAGAGAGAGAGAAAGGAATGGTGAAAGAGAGAGAGAGAGGGGGGAGTGGGAAAAAATGCTGCTCTCCTGTACCATGCTGTCAGTGAGATAAGGAAAAGTCTCTTTTGTAGACAGAGAAAAGAAAGTAAAAAACAGACATCAAAGACTTTCTTTTCAGGAGAAGAAAAAAAAGCAGAGGAGGGTGGAGAAGGAGGGGCAGGAAAGAAAGAAGGGGTGGAAGGATGGAGGTGGGAGACACACCATGAAATTGTGCCATTGCAGAGATTATTTGCATTTGCTTGTGCATCAAACAATTGCAGTTGTTTTATTATTACCCAGACAGGTATTGTTCTTGAGGCTGCAATGGCCATAAAAGACACAGGACTGCTGGATCACGGCAGATGTTACAGAGCCTGGATCACGACTGCTGGGGGGGGCAACAATAGTAAAGAGACAATGTGCTGAAGACAGACATGTTGGCTTTGATCTAGCATTGTGCCACGCTAACCCTGCTATACATCCAACTTGTTCCTTTATTTGAGTAAAGCAGCTTGATGTGTTGATGTATGTTCATCCATAGTGAAATACACAGCCTTGAGTAAGGCTGGACCGACACGGCTATTCACATCTCTCCTCTCCTCTCTCTACCCCTCCTTCTCTTTCTCTCCCTCATTTTTGCCCTTACCACTTTCTCCATTTTTCTGTTTCATTTGCCTCCTTCTCAGAAATTCTGTGTGAAAAAAAAGAAAAAAATAGTCCTTCTGTTTCACTTGCTCTCGTTCTCTGCAGTTGCCTTGTAAAGTTAAAGTCTCCTTCACTCGCGCTCTCGTCTCTCCCTTTTGTGCTCATGCAGAGGGTGTCTTGTTGTACAATCACAAAATCCTAACATCTCCTGGCTTTAAGGGACAAAAAAATGCAGAAAAGAAAAAGAGTCTCAGGGCCGCCACAACGTTGTTGTCGCAGAGGGGGCAGAGTAGCACAAAGGGAGGAACAAAAAAACAGAAAGGAGAAAAAAAAATGCTCCGTAGTGTGTCTCATCCTACTCCATAAGTGGATTCCCTTTGCGTTCAGAGGCAACTTAAGCCCTCTAAGATTGCCTGCAGTGCACCCCTCACTGAGCTTTTGAGGATTACTATTAATTTCGTCTATGTCACTGATAGTGTTGTAAGAGAGAATGCGCCGTGGCTGCACATCTCCCCCTGTAATCTCTTCAGTAATTATGTCAAGAGGATGCTATCGGCTCCCCTCCTGCTGAACACTACTGCTAATTCTCGGCAACAGGGCCCCCGCTCTCTGTGTGTCAGTAATGATGCCTCGGCTTTATGCTGTTATTTATTTCCTCTGACGTTTGTTTGAGTGAGCACAGGTACCGCTGAGCTTCCCGTCTCCAGTGTTAGAATGATGAATGTGACTGACAGCTGGAGGTGTTTCTCTGTGTGTGTGTGTGTGTGCGTGAATATGTGTGTGTATGTATGTGTGTTTGTAAATAATTTCTGTGTTCGAGTGTGTATGTGAGTGCATGTGTGTGTTTGTTTGTGTTTGCTTCACTCTCTTTCCCTCTCGCTGTGTGTGTGCGTGCGGGTGTTTATACAGTGTATTCTAGACCTACAGACTATTTTTGCCATAGTTTCTCTACAATATACACAGTGACACGAAGGCCTATTATTTTTGATACACAGCATGCTTTTTTTAATTCAGGTGAATGTAATTTATTGTCTTGCCTATTGAGGTAGGTAGTGTGAGGCAGCATTCTCTTGACTGGTAGGGGAAATTGCACAGTGGAAATATAACCTCCTATTCTTTATCTTGTTGTGTGCTATGTTCACAAACACACACTCCCAAGGTTCCTTCAGAGTGCTGATTAGTTCACTGTCAATCGACGGGACGCGGGGAAACGGAAATGTATGCAGATGCGGCAAACTATTTGCTCCGTTCCCCTTCAAAGGTCTGTTTGCTATCTAAATGCAAAGACCTCTCTGCACAAACGATACCTGCTCCATGACTTCTCTCTCCGCATTTCGTTTTCTCTCTTATTCATTTTTTTTCTCTCTCTCCCTTCCTCTCTCTCTCTCTTGCTCTCACTCTCTTTTACTCTCTGTGTCTATTCTCATCATCAAATAGGGTGGCTCAGGTAGAGGGGTGCAGTTTGGCCCACACGGCGTCTGCCTGTGATATAACATCTGAGAGAGAGAGAGAGAGAGAGAGAGAGTGAAGACGTGGCTGAATGCAAAAACTGTTTCCTCCTGTTTGCTTTGACGAGGAGGAGGAGGAGGAAGAGGAGGTGAGTGGTAGGCATGGGGAAGAGTTGGGGGGAGAAAGTGGGGCAGAGACGACACAAACGGCATTCCAATTGAGCGCCGCCACATCAGTGTTTTAAGAGTTCGCCGACAAGCGGCAGGTGAAATAAATAGCCAGCCACGCCTGCCTGGTTATTGTCGTAGCAATTCTCATTAGAGTGGCACGCAGAGCGGGTGAATATCGTGGTACACACAAAAAGGCAATGGGAGACGATGAGGTGTGCAACACTTTCAAAGGGCGGGTTGTTCTATTATTGATGTTGATTACTTGGTAAGTGCTCCAATTTGTGTAAGTACCACGCAACATGCACTTACAAAAAAAAAAAAAAACACTTTTGGTTCAGTTAAACTCTGAATCCTTTGCCTCCAAACTTCCTGTGTGCCCTGGGGTGAGAAGTAAGCCAAATAACCGACCGGATGAGTCTCACCAGGAGCAAATTAATTTGGTCAAATCTTTTTGGAATGAAGCATGAGTGAAAAGGAATCAAATCAAATCAAAAGTGGCTTAAAACTTCTAATGCGGAGAAACAACAATTAAAATACACCAACACCCCACCAAATCTCAACCTCAACCCAAACCCCTTTGCAGTTATTTCAAGACATGCACGTTTCCCAGTCCCCCACCCTCTTCACACACACACACACACACACACACACACACACACACACACACACACACACACACACACACACAGTTACAGCCACAACCACACATGTGTAAAGTATAAAAAAGGAGGGCAAAGTGCACCTGGAGAATGAAAGGCCGGGGGCGAAGGGGTGTTGCACACGATGGTTTCAGCAAGGAGGTTGTTATAGGGGTTGTTAGTGTCGTGAGGTCGAAGGAGGGGGTTAGTTAGAAGATAGTTGCCAGTCATCCCTGTGACGAGAGGGGCAGGGAACAGACAGAAATAAAGGGAAGATGGGAACAGGCAGAGAAGAGAAAAAGGCACATTTCATATAAGCCGCAGACATAATAAAGGAAAAAAAAGAATTCCTTCACCATCCTACTCATCTCTTCAAATGGGATTAAGTCGAGCCCCCCCCCACGACCGTTTTAATTATAAAGTAGGATTACATTTGATCTTTCACAAACAAAAAGATGGGTTTTCTCATCCCAACTTTGATGATTGTAATTACGGAAGGAAAAACATAACCAATACATATTTGGGGGTAATTATTGTGGTAAGCTTCATTTTCTGTTTGTGTACATCACAAAACTTGGGTAGAATGTGTAATTTGACAAACAGCTCATCAAACATTTCTATGCACAGATGTAAGGAAACTCACCCACTGCTGTGGGCTGGCTATTGTAGATATCCACATTAGAAGAATTTTTAATTGTCAAGCATATCTGTCCCATATTTATTTATATGCTTAGAACCTATAATGTTTAATCTGATTTCTTGCTGAATTTATTAAAAACATCCTTGAGGTCAACTGGCACAACAAGCAACATTGCAATTTAATATTCAGAATATTTCCTACAATAGTAAAACAAACAAACAAACAAAACAAAACAATGCTGAATTACAGGGAACAGGGTCTCAGCAGGATCCTGAATAAATATCTTTAAGATAAAGTCATGAGAATTGTACCACCAGTGTAGTTTTGATTACATTTCAACAAGTGCAGAGAGAAACGGCCATTCGAACTCGTTCTCAAAAACAAGTCTGACCTTCAATTTCCCCCAAACACAGAACTGTGTTCCCGCAAAACAAAACAAGTCCAAGCTCTAACAATCAGTCGCCCTGCACTTGTCCACAAAAGTAATATGACTCCCATCTCAGAGGCAGAGTTTCTCTGCCTCAAAACAAACACCTATATCAATATGCATTCTATCTCCAAGCACTGAGTGCATGGGGGAGGTTTCGGGACGGGGAAGGAGGATGCTACGAGCATATTTAAAGGGAGAAGAGGCTTGAAAAAATCTATTTTTTTCTTCTCCCTCCAGAAGGCTGTTCTTTGTAGATGCTTGAGGCATCTTGCCAAATAACTCCTAACTTCAAGAAAAGTGAAACACACACACAAAAAAAAGCTAAGCTAAAATACAGCAGACATGGCTGCGACCACCACTGTGTTCTGGATGGCAAAGTTTATCCAAAGTAACTTTGTCTGAGAAAGTGTGCTGGGGAGCACGCTCTCCCACATGCCAGGGTCGTGCTGAGTTTAATATCATCATCTCATCAGCCACACTCTGACTTGAGCTAAATAATAGATCAAAACATTTTCCCCGCAAAGCACACAAATGGCTGCTGAGGCCAGAGTGAAAAACTAAGTAAATAATTATAACTAAGAAAATAATGCAAATGTTACAGAATCAGTCTTTCACTGCAGACTAGACTAGATCATGTCAGTCAGGTTGTATATTCTCTTCAATTATCAAAATTTTGTGAAAAAAGATTACCAGATAGCCATGCACTGTGCCTCTCTAGAACTTTTTTTTTATCTTATTGCTTTTACCAGAACAGAGGAACAGTGTTACCAGAGGAATTTGATCAGAGAGCAGATGTGGCAAATGCCTCCATCAGAAGTCAAGGGCAGAAAACAAAGGGGCCAGAGAGGGCCGACAGTAGCCCGTGGTGCTGTATTGACTGAATCGGCTGCGTATTTTCTTAGACAGCCACAGAGTGGGGTGGGGGCTGGGGGCTATGGAAAAGTAGAACAGAGTGTGGAATAGGGGTTGGGGCTTAGGGGGAGCACTTACCTTGGTTAAGTGTTGAGGTGCTGTTGATGTCTCCCGAGATGAAGGAGGACTCGGACTGCTTCCTCACTGTGTCGTTCCACATCCGCCGTATACGGCTCTGTTTGACCAGACACAGCAAACACACACACACACACACACACACACATGTGAGAGTTCTTCTCCTCTTCTCCGCCTCTGACATCCCTCCGCTCCCTGCACTATCAATGACCATTTCTACTCTGTATCGTATTGCGTATTAGGCGTTGCAGTTCCATTAGGCATCGGATTAACCATCTGGGAAATGTTTAGAGACAGTTAGGGACCAAGACACATACACAACTTGAAGGCTTCTCTATGTGGGCATTTATGGTTCCTATAACCCACTGCCTCCCCCCATCCTTATCCATCCAAACCCGAACTTTTTTGATCCTTGAAAAGGATCAAACTCCTTTTGGAGTCTATCTGCTTCAACTCGGCCTCAGCTGACAAACAGGATTCGTTTGTCAGCTGCTGCTGATAAGCCTGTGTAGTGTTCTGGGGTTTTGGTGTGGTCTGTGTGTGTGTGTGTGTGTGTGTGTGTGAGGGGTGGTGGTGTTTGCTGTTGAGTAGGTCACCATGTCAATGCCAGGTGTCATACCTGTGTAGCAGAGGAGTAGCGGGCGGTGGAGCGCGTCGTGACGGTCTTCCCCGAGCCGTGAGAGCTCTCAGAAGGTAGTCCACCACAGCACTGGGACTGGCGGAAACACTTGCTGTACTCTTTTCGCACCTGGTGGAGAATGACAGAGTGGCAAGTCAGGGCAGTGTGAGTCAGTCACAGCCGTCTGAAGAGAAACTCCAGCCCAAACCATCATTAAAATGTTAGCACAGCGTGTGAAAAACTGGGGACCCATGACGAGGGCTTTCCAAAAAACACTATTTTCTTGTGGTATGTGTCAAAATAGCCTTGTTTTTAGTGCCAAGATGTTTGTTTGTGGGTTTTGGTTTCTGGGTGGGGGAATTCTTGTTTTTTGCTTTGTTTTTTTTTCCAAGGATGTCTTTCATGTGACATTCTTTCAAATGACTTCTCTGTGCCGATGGCGAGACATCCTGAAATCACTCTAGCGCATGAGAGATGGCAAAAAAACAGCGAGCCAAAAAAAAAAAATACTATCTCAAAAACACCAATTAAAGAGGCTTTTTTGATGACGGCATGCTCATAAATTGCAGATTGCCTGCAGAAGCAAAAAGCCACCACCACTATCAGAATAGCTAATCACAAAAGATTCAAATAATGTAATTGCAACTTCATTTAATTAGACACATAATTACAAAGCTGAATAAATAGATAAAACAACACAGAAATTCAATAGTTACTGCTTCACTAGATGGAATCACAAAAAGTGAAGTCAACAAAAACTCAAACTGTCATTAGTTGTATAGCAGCTTTTATAAGCATGACTGCACTTACTTTCTTTTGAAGGAGACAGTGGAAAATGAAGATGAACATTCCCTGCAAGGTGTTGAAGATCGTGAAGAGGTAGGCCATGACCACGGATGACTCGTTGAGGAAGAACAGGCCAAAGGACCACGTCAGTCCCAGCAGACATAGCAGCGCAAATGCACCCAACACCCAGGACCTGCCACACACACACACCAGCACAAATCACAGCAGCCGTAATGACTTCACTACACAAATAGAACGCATAAAAATGCTCCCCTCCTCAGAGCACATAAAAATGAACTCCAATAAATAAGGACGGATGTGAATTTTCTCTACAGTGTTTGATGGGGGGAATCTGATGTCCTGAGAGCTGTGTGTTACTTATGCTTGGTTGTTTTATGGAGGCTCACTCGGGTGGGCTGAGTGAGAGAGAGCGAGAGAGAGAGAAAGAGAGAGAGAGAGTGCAAACGCGGCACTTCTTTCAGTGGAGATTCCAGGAACACCTCCAGCAGATCGGGTGACCCACATGCCGGCCCGACAGCAAGCAGGCACTGCTCCACACCGCTGGGTCGGATCAGAAAGGCTCTTTTTTTCCTCTCCCTCTCCTTCCCTTCGTCTCCTGTTTCTCTGCCTGGATGTTTGACCGAAGTTACGGGCATGTGTCCCACAAAAGCGTTTCATTTTTTCGAACCAAACACCACCCTCCCTCCCCCAACAATGCTGGGGGTTTTAGTGGTTGTGCCGAGAAGGACCAGAAGCATCTGGTAAGATTAAGTTGTCCTTCTAGCATGTAATTGTAGTGTAACAACTCAATTAGTGTGCGACAATAACTTGGGCGCGCTGGACTAAGGGTTAATGGGTTCTGTAATAACATGCCTGGTCTCTCTAATGGCCGCTTCCCTTCTGCTTAGCCTCAGACTGACCCACTCACCCCGACATCTCACCCGGACGCCTGTCCAAATAATACACCAAATTATAACCTCCTCCATTTGGGCATTGCCGAAATTACACATACATGTGGATGAGGGAGATTTTACATTCATATTCTGTGATTGAAATAATTATACCCAAGTTCATCTGAGTGTGAGGGCATCCGTCAGCTTTATTTTGTAAGCATTTTAAAAATGAAAAAAATTGTATGAGGAAAATAAAAACATAAATTGCTTGTGGTGCCTGCTGAGACAGTCTATTATAAGATGCAATAAAAGCAAACGACTTATAAAACAATAAGCAATATAAAACACATTAATATGATATTATTCCTACATTTAACTTCATAAATCTCAATAAAAACACTCAGCTGGTAAATTACCAATATTTATGTTCCTGGCTCTACTGTATATGTCCTCTACTGTAAATAAAATGGTGTAAGTAGACACCATGGCTATTTCTCAGTGTGTGACCCGCTTACCTGATACTCTCCAAGCGGCTGGAGTCTGGTTTCATTGAAGTCGAATGCTTCACCATCTTGTACATGGTCACGACCAGGAAGATGAGATTGAGCTGTCCAAACAGTAATATCAAGGTTACAGGGGCAAACCACAATGTCATGTGCTACACAAGCCCCACACAGAGGCACCCCAATGTCTTTTAATGTGAGTTGGACACAAATACACCAAGTAGCCAAAAAAAGGCCACTGCTCTTGATTAGAGCACTCTATACTTAATGACTTATTAACGGACAATTAGCAACCAGTTAGCGCTTATTAGGCAATTACTCAATTACGGGTAGGCACTGAGTGACAGGACATCACACTGTTTGGTACTCGTTAGGCCTTAGTGGGTTTTCACTCTTCCATTTCACCAGTACCCTTTTGCTCTCTCTCCCTCTCTCTCTACCCTGCTGAAAGCACCACTGTCGACTGCATTCATTCTCTTCAGCCAGAGCCCCACTTCACAAAGGCTCCCATGAAAGCAGAGCGGCTGCTTTCGCCTGCTCTCGGCTGCTATTGAAATCATGAACACCGGCCCGGCGCCTCTGCAGACCGGGGGCTGATGAACTGCAGCATAACCGCAGGGGGGCTGCCTTCACCAAACGCCCACTTCCAGGAGCCCTGCCATCAGCCATCAGGCAGAACCCCCCCCGGCCCGGTCCTTGCCTCCTGCCCCCTCCCCATGCAGACCCCACTAACCTCACTGCCAGCCCTGCCACCATTACTGACAAGACACCCTATGGTCAAAGCCAGACCCCGCCAACGCTGACCGAGACAAAGCAGCTCCGGAAGTATGAAAACGAGATGGCGGAGACTGCCAGAATACTAAGGAAAGAAAAATGGATGCACACACACACACACACACACACATAGATATGCATAGACTCAAACTCACTGACTGGGAAAAAGAGCAAAAGAAGAAAAAGAAGTATGCAGAGACAGGCATGGAGGGTGACAGGAAAAGAGTGAGAGAGAGCAACAGAGATAGAAGAGGGGAGTCATGGTAAAAGGAAAAAGAAGTGAGAGTGCATTCGAAAAAAAAGAGTGAGAGTGCATAAGAGAGGGAGAGAGAGCGAGAGAGAGCGAGAAAGAGAGAGAAAGCGAGCAAAAAGAATTTAGGAAAAAGGGCAATGGGAAGGGGGGAGGGAGAGAGTATGGAGCCAAGCAAGACAGCAACATATTTAAACTGCGCAGGAAAAATGTTTCCATGAATTCTGAAGTCTGTCTGGAAGCACTGGGAGGCCGTTCCACTTCCCTGGAGGTGTGTGTGTGTGTGAGTGTGTGTGTGTGTATGTGTGTGTGTGTGTGTGGGGGGGTTACTTCATCTTGGCACTCAACCATCTGAACCCCACCCGCCTGCCCACACCCCAAAGAAGGCCCCAATATAAATACAACAGACAAAAAAAAAAAAAAACAATATCCTGAATTAAATGTTATTACAAGACTTTGGACATAATCTTCCTTCCATCTCATTCAAAGTGCAGCCAAAAGACAATAGCTAAAAAAATAAATACATATTAATAGAGGATACTTCCAGGTCAGATACCAGACGCTGGTTTGGATCTGAATCACTGGGGTTATCAGGAATAACATTGACATGGCTAAAGTTAGTAAAGCAGTTCTGTCTAATCTAGGGGACTTAACCAACCCCATTAATTCTTTAATAGTTATTTAAAATGGCTGAAGTTCTCAACAGGAAGTTCAGTTCCTAACAGTGATTAGAAATTATATCATTTAGCCATGTAATTTGGCCATTTTACTTGAGGATATGTTTTCTTCTCTTTGAAAAATTTTACTGTAAGCCCAAAAAGTGTACTATCCTGTACTTTGCTCAAGAAAAAGTGTACTATCCTGTACTTTGCTCAATAAATCACACTAAACATAATGATGATAATAATGAATAATAATGAAGAAAAACAGATCACTTTTCATGGATAACACATCCACACAATCCCTCACAGTTCACTGTGAATTCACTGTAACTCTGCAGCAGAGAGAAGGAGAGAGAGACAGCGAGACAAAGAGATGCAGAATGATAGAAAGAAAACCAGAACAAAAAACAAGCTGGAAGAAAGTCGTCGAGAGATGGGGGAGTCAGGGAGAAGGAGGAAAAAAAATGAGGGGGACAGAGTGTGTGTGCCAAAGTCAGAGAGAGAGAAAGAAAGAGAGAGACAGAGAAAGAGAGAGAGAGAGAGGTGGGGCAAGAGCTTTTAGATCACAGATTACAACCCTGTTGAGTTTTGTCTCTGAGCCATCAGGGCCGATTTACGTCTGCATGAGTCGAGTGGCTGGAAATGCATTTAACGCAGCCTGGAGTGATGACACAGATCTGATGAGACACGCAGGCGCACGGGTAGCCAGGCACCGCAGCAGAGAGCCTGTCGAACTCACCATGCCCTCTCCCCGCGTCTGTCCAGTGGGGCCTCCAGTGTACCCCGTCCACACACACACACACACACACACACACACACACACAGACACACACACACACACGCACAAACACACACACATCAACACCAACCCCTCTCCCCATCACCCAAACCCTCTGCCCACTCAGACATATGCTTCACCTTCCAGAAATAGTGCCTTGTGAAAAAAAAGCACACACACTTAACATCCACACCTAACTGTCAGGGACTTGAACTGGGGACATGCGCAGATAGACTAGAGTCTGTGTTTGTGTGCCCGCGTGTGTGTGTGTGTGTTTGGTCTCATATTTTGGTATCTGACTTTACAAGGCATGGCATATAGGACCTTAGTAAGCGTGATTTTGTGTGTGTGTGTGTGCTTTGTCTGCACAGAGAAATGAAGTACTATAAGCACACAGCGTTTCGGTTTTGCGTTGCCCTAATGGGATTGGACACGGCCAGCGGCGCGCTTCTAGCTGCTGGTGAATGGCTTCAGGATGCAGTAATGCCCGTCGATCCCGCCCACTCATTACAGCAGCACTCATCCATTTCTTCTTTTCCTTGTCCACACACACACACACACACACACACACACACTTGTCTTCTTTCCCCAGCTGAGTGGATGACCTTCATGCCTGAGACTCACTGTTTCTCTCAACCCTCCATCCCCCATGTCTCTCTCCTCCCTGCACCAACCCCCCCCCCCCCCCCACACACACACACACACACACTGCCCTCCACCTCCTCCTTTTCCTCTTCTTCTCATCCCCATGGAGAGGCAACCCCAGACGGCACACTCCCCACTCAGCCCTGATGGCCTTGCTGCCTCTTCTGCCTGGCCAGGAGCATTTCATACCTGAATGCCGGACAGAGACACACTCCTGCTGCTCCCACCTTCAACCCCCACGTCCACCACCACCCCCACTGCCTGCTGCCACAGCAGTGCCCCTCAACCCCCAACCCTCTCGTGTCCAACCAACAGGCAATACTCCTCGATGACTGATCCAAGTCACTGGAGGAGATTCAGTTTGACCTCCTCCCACACCACTCCCTGTCCCTTCACATACCTTTGAAATCACATACACTACATTAATACAGACATTCAAATAGATGGATGCATAGGAAACATTAGCAAATATGGTTGCATAATAAAGACCCACACACATGCACACACATACATATATAGAGAGAGATAGTGCATGGATGCATTCAAGTGAACAAACACAAAAACACACACACACACACACACACACACACACACACACACACACACACACAGACAGACAAACACACAGACAAAAGCACAAGGAGTTGGTGGAGTCTGGCTTACCATAATGATGAATGCGACAGGCCCGATGAAACTCCATATGAAGTGGTTATCAACCCTGAGCCAGCAGCTGAAACACGAGAAACAGACGCAGCAGTCAGACACGATCCCAAACACCAGACACGATCTCTTACGCTCTCTCAAGTTCTCTCTCTCCGCTGCGGCTCCGCTCAGGCCTTAATATAAGGGCTAGGCCTACCGCAAGTGATATGCTGGTGTGGTGGGGGCGCCTGCCACATAACACCATGGCCCTCTACGTTCTCTTCGACAGAAACAGATAAAGAAATGGGCCACAGGGGGTGCAAGGAGTGGCACTGATAATTATCACTTTGTTCGCGTTTCTGATTGCATGTACTACATGTGTGTGTGTGTGTGTGTGTGTGTGTGTGTATGTATGTGTGTTCACACGCAGCATGTTTCTCTCTTTTTTTTTATTGCGTGAACAGAAGTGAGGCGGAACAGCACGTCGCTTTCTGGAGCTTCTAGGGATTGGTGTGACTGAGGATTTCCAAGGGCTGCAGCTGCTGCTGCTGCTGTTGCTGGTTCAGCAGCGGGCGAGTGTGGGACTGTCAAGACCTGCGCTCAAATTAACCAGTCATCACACACTTCAGGGCCGAGCACTGCTAATTTCAGAGCCATCGCAGCAAGCTGCTTATCAAAGCCCTCAGACACCACACGGCTGAAATAAGTGGTGGATGACACTGAAAACCTGGGAAAAAAAACACTGTTTGAGTGTTGTGTATCCTTGCCGACAGTCAGTCATCATGTGGACTAAATTGGATTCATTACACGGAAATGAAAATGTATTAGAAGCCTTGGTAGGGAAGAATAATGTGGCCATGGAATTCTACTGTGGGCTAGCTTCAGAGCGGCATGGGGGTCCATGCCATGGTGGAATGCTGGGATCAACCCCCCCTCCCCTCCCCTCCATCCACCTTGGTTGGGGGTCGGAGTAACAAGCCAAAGCCCCTGGCCTAAATCACATGCAGTGAAAATCAGCTTAGTCAGCCAGGCAGTTCATTAAACACAGCCTTTTGCTGTGAGGTCTCTCATTCAACTTCTCCGCCGTGACGGAGTGTAGATTCGCCAAAAGGCAGCTGTGGGTGGGTGAGTTTGAGCTGTGGGGAAAAAACGTGTGTGTGTGTGTGTGTGTGTGTGTGTGTATGGGTGGGTGATCTGTGATGTTGCTCTCATTAGTGCGCTTTTGTTTTGGGGGCTTTTTGACACACACATCTACACTTTATGGTACACAGACATAATAAACACAAACACAAGAGACCGGAAATAAAACGGCCAGGGTCACTTACGCTCGCTTGGTGCCGTAACTCTTGTAGTCGATGGCGGCTGAGATCCCCACCACAATGGCAGGGAAGAGGTATCCGGAGACGTAGTAGTACTTCCTGCGGGAATACTCGCTCTCAAACACCTCGACCAGCATGAGGTACAGCTGAACGCCCTCCAGACACATCCAAGCAAACGCCGCCAGGAAAAAGAAGTGAAGAACTCCAGCGATTACTGAGCACACGATCTACAGAGAGAGAGAACATAGATATAGAGATAAAGACAGAGAGAGACATAGAGACAGAGAGAGAGAGATGGAGGCACAGTGTGATGGAGGGGGTTGGGGGAGAGAGACATAAAGAATATGAGAACAAAAGACTCTGAGACTGGTTTTTTTTCTCTCCCCCAGATCAAGGTCTATGCTGTTCACAACATCCATTGGTGTACAATGCATGCCAAACACAGCATCGTTACACGGCAGACTGGTCACAATGCAATGTACTGCAGTGAGCTTCTCTTTGGGAATGTGCATTGTTGTGCGAATCAATGAATCTGCCCGCTGCAGTCTTCATCAAGAACACAAGTGCAGTGCAGTCGTCCAAGAAAGCCTCCGGGTATGCTCTCAGTGTTCGAACCAATTAATTACTTCAATAAGTCAATTAAATCTTGCGACCAATACAAACATACGGAGAAGCCCTTGTGGTATAATTTAGAGATTATACATCCATGCTCCACTCAGTGGTGTTTCTCTCTCTCTCTCTCTCTTTCCCTTAATCTCTCTCTGTCCCTTTTCTCTCTCTGAATATCAAGAGCTTTAACTACCAAATATGCAAATGCAACCTTTTCATACAGAATCTAGAACTGTTATACCATTGCTTGATTAATTTTTTAGTTATTTGCTCTCCAGTACTTGACAAACAAAAATAATAAAACAATATTTGTTATCTTATATTGGCCGCTACTGCTTATTCTGAGACTGCAGGTGTTAGCCTTTTCACTTACAGGAAACAAAAAATTCACTACAGAATTATGAGTGTCAATACACCACACACACACACATACACTCCAATACTAAGACATCTAAGACATCTTCCCTTATACCCTATTACTGTAATTTCTTGATTATTAACTAAAGTTAGTACATTGATTATGGGTAAGGGCTATATCCAGAATTGCATTTCTTTACATCATTTTACTTGATCTTATCTGATTGTGGTGTAATGTTTAGTAAACCAAGTTTAATATATGGGTGAAATGAATACAAGGATGAGGTCAATACATGTTTTTTTTTTTTAGTTTGCCTAAAACACTGACCTGAGGGTTATACATGGTGCAGCTTATATTCAGAAATATTACTGTATTAGCATTTTTTTTTTAGGTTTGCTCCCAGTTCTGGCTAATCAAGCCTTTCGTGTTTCAGGTCCACCGCAAGGATAAACTGAAAACTGTGAAGAAAGCGTAGGGCGATCTCTCACCTTGGGCTCGGTCATGTTGATGCCGACGAGGAAGAGCAGCTCAGCGATGAAGAGGTTGATGCACAGGTTCTTGTGGATGGTGTTGCGGTCGCTCTGCAGCCCGTGGAAGAAGGAGAAGGTAAAGATGCTGATGGCGAGACAGACGAGCGACACGGCGATGCCCATGCGCGTGATCACCGTCAACAGGAGCTCATGGACGTCTCCTTCAAGCTGAGAGGAGAGTGGAGGAGAGAAAAAAGGGGTTTAAACAAACAAGCAAGCAGAAAACAGACACCACAGAAAACAGAAACTACACACAGGCTGAGGCAGCATGGAGACGCACAGGTTTAACTGCAAAAAACGAGAGGCTTCAGCGGAAACGCTGAGGCACTCAAGTACCTCACCCCAGTTAATGCAACATATCTGCCCTGACATTTACGACTGCCCAGCAGCCAAATGCAAGTGAGCTCTTAGTGAAGCTCAGGGGTGAAAGTTATTGTGAACTTTTCATTCAATTAGCTTCGACTTGGGGTCAGCATTAGGGGTTTGGCCTATCGGAGAACTGCTCTTCAGTGGCCAAGCTGGTGGTGCTGGTGGTTAATAGTGACACTTGCAGGGATGAGGAAGGGGGGGAGGGAGAAGGGAGGGGGGAGGGGCTAGATGGGTGTATGGTTAGTTAGAGTTAGAGAATAGGGTTTGAGGGTCACAAGGTTCATGCTTATAATTACGTTTCCCACAAACTCTTGCTTCCACATTGATTATGGGGTAACTGCTGGTCGCACATGATATTCATCATGTAATTGGATGGTAATTGAATTGCACTCGGAAATGTGTCCTCCCTACCTTGCATGGAGTGGGCATGCAAATTGCAGCTAATAACGTGCATTCCACGTGGGCCGTGGAGGGGAGACATGTGTGCCCCAGGCCATTAGTCATGGACCATAGGTAGGACGCAATTTATTTTTCCCTCCCGCAAATGGTGAAAGCTTGGCCTATCTTCACCCGGGATCTTCTGGGCTGAAGTTGGTGCAATTGCTCCGGGGCCCTTCCAGTGGTAACAACAACAACAACATCCTACTGCCTCCTCGAGAGCTGGGTTAACCCCATACCCCCCCCCCCTTTCTGCCATCCCCATCGCCAGCAAACACAACACAGCACAACACACACACTGACATGCATCATGCATACACCTCCCATTGGGGACTTTTAATCACTTGCTGCACATCGTTGCCTTCTTTGCTCAGATGTGTTTGTGTACCAACTCCGTGTGTGTGCCTGTCACTTGGTGTGCTTGCATATGTGTGTGTATGTGTCTGTGTGTGTGTGTTTGTGTTTATGTTTGTGTGTGTGTTGTGGGGGGGGGTTGTTTGTGTGTATGTGTCACAGCGCTAGTATCTGTCTGCATGGTTGTATGTATATCTGTGTGTGGGTGAGAGTGTGTTTGTGTTTGTGTGTGTGTGCGTGCGTGTGTTTGTGTGTGCACAAGTGTCTGTGTGTGTGTGTGTGTGTGTGTGTGCGTCTGTGTCTGTTTGAGTCCTTATCTCTGTGTCATGTTTGCCCAGGCTGGCGACTCACCACGTGCCCACGGTGTGCCATGAGGATGGCGAAATTGGTCAGGTGACTGCAAGAGCAGGTGGTGTGCGTCTTGTTGGTGTCCAGCAGCTTGCAGCCCTGAGTGGACCAGTATCCCATCATGCTCCTCTCGGAGTAGTTCCAGAACGAGCAGTTGGGGTTAAAATAATGCTCCGTCTGAAACGAAAGGGACAAAAAGAGCCAAGGGCATGAGTGAGGGATGGAATAAGGGGAAGAAAAACCCATTTTGGTGAATTCTGGGGGATTACGCTGATTGGCAGTCACGGCCTATCGAATGGCTGCCCAGCGTGAGATGAAGAGCTTTGGTGTTGGGTACACACTGAACTTAGGCTTTCATTCAGCTGGGTACACACAAGACCACAGGACCTCCGCTGAGGCAACCTTGGGTGGTTCTTTTCAACTTCGAGGGCTCCAGCAGCACGTGCAAACAGGCCGTGCGCTTGGACATTGAGCATTTTTTAACACACAGCCTTGGGAATTAACAGTGGGAAATTGTTCTTTTATTCCCTTCTCTCTCTCTCTTCCTTACACATACATGCTCAACTTTCTCTCCGTCTCCCTCTCTCTCTCTCTCTCTCTCGCGCACACACACACACACACACACTCTCTCACACACACACACACACTGTCATTCCCTCTTATTCTCAATCAGGTTCCACTTTAGACTCACGTCGAGATGCTCCAACGTGAAGACCACGGGGTCAGTCACGAACACGCGGCTGGACTCCTTGTTGATGGAGGCGGACAGGATATGGGAGTTGACCACCAGCGTGAGGTTGTGACCCCACGGCTCTCCGCCAAGCTTCATGGTGGCGTTCTCCACAGTGAGAAAGTGGCCCAGGTGCTTGTACAACACGAAAACCAGTTTGGCGATGCCTGTGTGCGCAAACAATAGCGAGGCCAGAGCATTACTTACACGTCCTGTTCTTTGTGTTTTTTAAAAAAAGCAGACACAGTTCATACAACTGCAGCATGATTGCGTGGAAGACTCGTGATAACTTGTGAAAGATATTGATGACGTGGACACCCAAACATCTTTTGTCTAGTGGGACCAACTATCATCGAGTTTAAACATGCAGAAAGCTTTGTCCCAGTGCTTTAGCCGGCGAGATGACAGACAGGCACTAATCCAAGCCTCCCACTGTTGACTTACAGGCACCCTGGTTCAAGGCCTGGCAGTATCCGTTCACAGTCTTCCACTGCTATAGACTGCTGTCGGGCCACTTACCATTTTTGCTGTTGAGCTTGACCGTGTTGGCGCTCAGCTGAATGGTGGCTCCCCCTTTGCTGGTCTGGGGAAATCGGAAGTCCTGCACTTGGCCATCTGTGCTCAGAACATATACATCCAGCACTGTGGGGAGGAGAGTGGGTGGGGGGGGGGGGGGTAGAGAAAGAAGGGAAGGGAAGAGAAGAGAAAAGAAAGGAGAAGGTGGATATTAGAAAAGGCCCCTCGCCACTCTGGTTATGGGAGAGATACAAGATGACATTTCCAAGGTCTAATAGTGTGGCCGAGCTGTGCAAATATACCTCCAAAGGGCCTTGGCGACAGCATTATCTTCGACCACAGAACAATGCGGTTACTCAACTGCAGCATGTATAATGGAGAGCGTTTGGACCTTGAATGCATGCACAAATCCCTACACGGCATTGCTCACAATGCTGCGGATGTTCTGGTTTAAACCGCCTCAGAATTTCAGCAGTGGGAGCCACCACCATGCTGCAACATTTCTATCCCCCCCCGCTCCTCCGCTTCTGAACATGTATCTGCACTTTTGCAGTTTATCTGGTATGGACTCCTAATGAGGATGTTCAGTCACACTACCTAATCTGAACATACTTTTTATTCAGCCCAGTGTGTGTGTGTGTGTCTGTGCGTGTGTGTGTGTGTGTGTTAGGACACAAACAGCATAGCTCCCTGCTTTCAGCAGAGGAACCAACAGCAGAGAATTTACACACACACTCACACACACTGTACACACACTACATTTTACACACACACACACACGCACACATAGAATCTGGCACAGCATGAATGTCAAATATTTATGGGATCAAAAAATATCACTGGGCTTTTTACTGGATTCGTCCCCTTGTGAGGCTCAGATAAGTCAGGGGCACCGGGTACGGTAGCCTGATCCAGCCTGGGCAGCCGGCCGCCACCTGCTCTATCTCCTCTCCACTACAGACACTGCCACCGCAGTCGCCGCCGCCCGCTACCTCACTGGTCTCCGCCTCCTTTGATGTGTGAAATTACCGGGAGGGTCAGGAGGATGCACACACCGACCCACTAGGTGCTCCCAAAATCCCCTGCTCCCCCGGTCCTCCATCAACCCCTTCCACCTCCCCCACCTCACCCCCCGCCACACACACACACACACACACACACACACACAAATCCTCCCATCTTTCCACCGCTTTCTCTCTCTCAGACTTCTCACGGCACAGTCAAGGACTGGACTGGGAGCACACCTTTTCTCCTGACTCGCATTTACTCTCTCTTTCTCTTCCTCTCTTCTTTCTTTCTTTCCCTTTTTCTCTACTTCTCTCTATCTTTGATTCATCTCTATCTTCTCTCTCTCTATTCTCAGTCCAGTGCAGCTGCTTTGAGGTACTGGCCTGCAACGAGTCAAACTATGTTCATTTGCATGCAAGAAACTTAAAAAAGCTGCGTTCTCCCTGCTCCTCCGACGTGCTCCAGGGCACAATCTGTCCCACAGCCTTAAGCCTAAAAGCCAGCTGGTGCGAGACTGTATGGTTAGCCCTGCTTATTCCCCAGTACAGACAGGGAGTGCATGAGAAGCAGCAGCAGCCAGAAGATAGCAAACGAGTGAGAAATGGAGAGCGAGAGAGAGAGAGAGATGTTGAGAAAGAAAGGTAAGAAGAGAAACAGTAACACTCATAAGACAAGAGAGAGAGAAAGAGAGGGAGAAGGAGAGAGAGAGAGAGAGAGAGTACCACTTGCACAGACGACTTCTTCATTAAAAATCACTGTACGGAGTGTTGAGAAGAACTGCGGTCTTATTAATAAATTCTGCAAAGACTAAAGGGAGGGACCATGAATATCCAGCCCCGCGTGGAACACTGTGCAAACACTGCGCACTGTTACTATCCTGCCTGCCCTTATTTGCTGGAAAGGATTTTTTTTTTCAATATCAAGTGACCTTGTGATTAAAGAGAGGTTAAATAAATAAATAACGGGGCAGTCAGTTCAGCTTTTCTCCTTTTAAGTCAAATATCCTGGCTTGCTGTGATATTATCTGCTACAGGAGGGTTTCACTAGACTTACATCAAATGGCCTATGTAAGAAGCATATGGTTGTGCTTTGCGGAGAGTATGCAGCTACCCGCGGGACAGCTGAGGTTAAGTGCTGATAATAACACGGCAAGGTCGGTCTGGAGGACCCAGCCTCAGTGTTCAAGGGGGCCGAGGAACTTTTTAAATCTTGTAATTGAAAATCAAATCTGGAAAACGGATTCAGTGACTGTGTCGCCGCTTAGCCTACCAGCCCCTCCCCCCATCCCCCAAATAATAATGAAAAAACACACACTCTCATACTACCTCTAAAACAGAAAAGAGGCCAAAATCAAGGGACTGGAAAGTCACCAGGATGTGATTACCATGGCAACACAGGGGAGAGTGTAGGGGAATGACAGTTGACTGCACAAAGCTGACTTATATGAATGGGATCACATTACTAATATACTCCCTGCTCAAAAGCCAGTATTGGCTTCCTGGTATACAGCAAGAAACTAAAACCCATGCACTTGCGCTTGCAGGGCCAAATCTCCTCTACTCTAAAACCGCTCAGGCCTCTTCTGGCCTCGCTCTCTTTGTTTCATTCTCTCTCCTTCTCTTTCTCTCTGTCTTTCTCTTTCTCTCTCTCTCTTTCTCTCTCTCTTTCTCTATCCCTCTCTCCAACTTGTTATGCAGATTCTTCACAAGCTGACTTCAGCTGGTGGTGTGCACCTTCACCCAGAGAAAATGAGTGTACTAACCGCTTGCCTTCCAAAAACCAGGTCAGTCAAATACCTGTCAGGTTCCTTTTAAATTAACCATGATCAGTGGCGGAGGCTGATCATTAGCTATTGAACCCTGACAGGTGAAGTGTGTGTGTGTGCTGGGTGGGTGGAGAGGGAGGAGACTTGTCATGATATTCTGATTGGTGAACAGAATGACTCACTTATGTTCTCTGCGGGGACTTTGACAACGGCGGGCTCCATCAGGTTGTCTGCAAGGACAAAGGCTCCTTCCTCCAGGGTATCGAGTAGCATAGTGGCAGTGTGCGTTTGCTCTGTCGAATTCATGTCCTCCCAGGATTTCAGGGCCTCAGGCCGCAGGAGGTTGTCAACCGTATCTACAATGGCCTGTATCCGTGGAAACAAAAGAAATGTCAACCTTTTGAAATATATATATATGTATTTTATTCTTGCCTATACAATAGAAATTCACCAAAGACAACAGGGCAAGGAAACCAAATTGCATTCCTGACAAACACAGAGTGACAAAATCAAACAAAATGAATAATAAAAAAAATGTCAATGGCAGACAAAGAACACATGTCTTAGTAGCCAGGCAAATGCAGGGAAAATATTGTTTAAAGATGCTGGTAATGCGGGTTTCTCTCTCTCTCTCTTTCTCTCTGTGTGTGTGTGTGTGTGTGTGTGTGTGCATGTGTAGGACTGCATGCACATGTGCGTTTCTGTGTTACCATTAAATCAGTAGTCTTGTTATCCCAAATTCCAGAGGGAAAATAAGGGGTACTTTCCAAATAAATGAAGCACTCTTCTACGATTCCGCTCCCTTTTTCCCCCCACTCTTGCTGATCCAACATAGGAACGTCTTTTCCAGAGAATAATTATCTCTGCTAACAATGATTACATTCCATAACAGGATCTGACCGTAATGACCTGAAACTGCCTCTTTTTCCTGACAGGGGAAATCTTATCAGGCTGGACAATCTCCTGGCCTTAGAGCGGTGGTCTATATAAAACTGAAATTCGTTTGTTTCCAATCACAACCCTTTCATTTCCTGTGTTTAGCCAAGAGGTAACTGTATCAAACATTCCATTGGGTTATTCTACACCTTGCCCGCTCCTTGTGAAATTTCATTAGACGTGCCTTGACAATTATTCTGACACGGCCAACCCTGACCTTGCTACAACATCCAACATGATATTACAGGTTGCAGTGCTGTGCCAATGAGTGGTATGTTGAATAGAAAATCGAAATTGCCAGCGTTTAGATGCCATTTCCTGGAGAACTTACGAGCCACATAAAGCGTTGATGAAGTGTTAATAAATGCCTATTACTGGGAAAATGTGTGAGCTATTAACTGGCTCAAATTTCACTGAACAAGAACTCTCTTGGGCAAAGGGGGCCCAGATGCTGCTGAAACATAGCCTGCCACTCTTGCTTTACCTTCATACTGGTGATGCGTGATTCTCCAGGTTAGATAATCAAATCAATGTAACCATTCATTAACTATTCATTAACTAGAACATCGATTATCTAAAGCATTTGCACCACAGCAGCATCTATTAACTGATTATAACCCCGAGAAATAGGGCAGGCAGTAGCATGGCTCAAACAAACGGAGGGAATTGTTGCCAGCGCGCATATTAACTAACCCATGTGCTCGGCTTTGCCGTGTCCCTCTAATAGAAGTGTTCATAAAACCTGAGCCTTGATTGCTCATTACGAAGACTCCGACTAGCCCACTGCAATAGGCTGTGTTAACTAGCTTCGCTTGTGAATCCGACCGATAGGCAACATGCCAGACTCGCAGATGAAACGGAGCGTTAACTAGGTGCCGCATTCATTATCCACTGCTTTGTATCATTGCAGAGCTTTATTCCTAGACGCTGATTAACCTGCCTATTTTAATAGCTGAAGTGCTAGGGGATTGGGGGTGGCGGGGGGCACGTGGGGATAGCTCGGGCTCTCGCTCTGTCTGGAGGGCCCTGACCTTACGGGCATGCGGGAGGGCTCTCAGACGTGCCTCTCCTGAAGGCGCGCTGATGGGGCAGAGAGAGGAGAGTCGGGCTGCCCATGATTACAGGGCCGAGACCATTACACTGAGACCGACACAAATTAGCCTGCCCCCTTAGCCAGCCCTCGCAGCAGCGGCACCGCTGGGAATTTCATGTCTCTAATTTGCGGCACGTATGGAAACCGGTGTGCCGATCGGGTTCTCTTTAATTCTTGTTTGGGTGGAGGTCGTGTGTCGGAACACGCTGAAGACACAAAGGAGCTCTGCGCGCAGCATGGTGCGGTGCGGCACGGCGCGGCATGGCCGTTCTCAGATGGCTGATCTGATTCGGCATGGCACAGTGTTGCTCTATGTTGTGTTGTGTAGGTTCACCATGAACTTCTGATGGAGAGGGAGACTGCTGAAATAGGGGCTGGGTGTGTGAGGCAGTGCTAAGAGACAGTCAAGCATGCTTTTCTCTCTCCCCAAATTGAAGTGAAATGAGAGAGAGAGAGAGAGAGAGAGAGGGAGGGAGAAATACAGGGAGAGAGGGAAAAAGAGAGAAAAAACGGGAAGCTTGTTGTAAAACTGATTCTGTGCTGTATGTGTTTGTGCCAATCCTGCCTCGTTCTACAGGGCAGACTCTCAGGGAAAAAAACAGCAAGGAAATACACAAGAAGACAGAAGAGACAAGAGAGAAAAACACAAGGCAGAGAGAGTATTTCAGCATCTGAGCATAAATACATGGGGTGAGGAGAATACATCCATCAACAGACACAAACTTTTGGCTGAGTGAGCAAGCAAGTAACAGGAACAAAAAAAAAATCTGAAAAGCAAAAAATGGAGCTCAGTGCCACTTTGATCACATTATTGTCTGACAGGGAGCTGCAATTATGGCCGTAGGATGGCAATTACTCATAGAATGCACAAAGTGCAAGGATGGATATGGAAGGAGAGAGTAAAGGAAATGAGTGAGAGAAAGACACGAGAAAAAAGACGGAGGCGGAGAAAGAAGGAGGTGGATAAAACAGGAAATGAAAGACAAGCTGGACAGGCAAAAAAAACAAAAGACAAAACTGTGGAACCGAAAAAGAAACAATGCAGAACGCGAGTGACAGGTGGCTGGACAGCAACTCACAGACCACAAGACAGGCAGCCAGATGGACAGACAGACAAACAGACAGGACAGCACCATAAAGCCTGCATGCCTCTAAGCGGGTGACAAGAGACTATGGAAGAAGTGGAACATTGGAAGCACTGTGGCTATACCTTCATGTATGCCCTGCAAGTCCTTTCTCTTTTCTGAAGCTTTCAGTTTTTTTAATAAAAAAAAAAATATATGCACAAACACAAGGAAAGATCAAAACAAAAAGAGCACTGCATTAACAGGTATAGGACCCCAAGATGAAATGACTCTTTTAAATGACACTCAAAATAGCCATCCCACCACACTGACGAAACCACTTCAGGGACAGCAGAATTCAATGGAACTTTGCATTAGAATGACTGAGTATATATGAAATGGCTGTCATCACAGTGCTAGGTCATTAACTCTATTTCTATTAAAAGTGTCTTTTGAATATGTAAAAATCTTACATAACAAAAACAGCAAGAATGCTAAATAGTAGAGACAATGACTGTGGGAGATAGGAGTACTGTACCGTGCATTAAAACCAAGCCTCAAAAAAAGTCCATTAACTCAGTAGGCAGAGTTTGGAAAGGATCGTTTGTATTTGATGGTCAGGATTATTGTCGTCTCTGGCAATACCGGCAAGCACTTACTCACGGTTCTATCAGAACAAAGTCTTCCATCTGCCCTCCTCTGAAGCCTGACTTGTGGCACTTCTGTACAGATTTGCAAGTAGAAAGATTGTCGACTAAAAGGTTCAGCTAAGGACAGTCTCTGTGAGATGCATGGGGAAGTCAATATCCTTCTTGCACTTCTGGGACTAGACCTCTCCACAGCAGGCACACAGGCACACACACACACACACACACACACACACACACACACAGCATGGGATATAGCTTTCACACGCATGCAAAGCTGTGTGATGTGCTGCTTTTTACAAGCCATTTGCGTAGACCCACGCTGTGTCTGTCTCCGGTTGGCCAACACATACTACAAAACTCCTAGCCTTACGATGAACAGAGCTGTTTTTGTGCAGTCTGAGATGGATGTGGTGTGCACTGCTGACACTGATGTGCAAGTGGGCCCTTACGTATGCAATGCAGAGCAGGGCAATTACTCTCCCACTGTGGCCTCTGCTTTTTTCAGAGCCGGCTTCTATCCATTAGCATCGGTTTTTACATCTGTACCACCAGGTGAGGCAACTGGGCTAACCCTGTAATTACGGAGGCACCGGGGTGGAACAGACTGTTGGAGGGCCTCAGGGCTGGGTGGGCGCTAATCCTGGAACGGCACAGGGCAGGTGGGGATAAGAGGCTGGAATGTCAGATACCGCAGGCAAGGGGACTGAGGAATTCTAGAGACAGGCACAAGGATGAGGTAGGGGTCGGAGGGAGGGGTGTTGGGGTTCTACAGGGTAGCGGTAGGGGTGGGGATCAGTGAAACCACAGGGGGGATTGGTGAAGAATGGGGGGGGGTTAGTAAGATGACAATATTCCTGAGAAACAAGGGGTGTGACAATTTTATGGCAGTGTAGGATCCCAGGATTTTGAGGTAGACTTTGGGAGAAAATTACTACGGAAATCCATCCTCAGATGGCAGCCTTCCACCCTCCCTGACATTCTTTCCAACTATCAGCTTAAAACCCTGATCCAACTTATCGTGGTATTATTTGAATTAATTTGGGCTTGTCAATTAGATCCAATAAGGCCTCCCTGGCAGGGATATTCACTTAATGTTACCACTGATAGCATAGATAGTTACAGAGAAGCCCTACAGGAGACTTCTTCTGCTCTAATTAAGAAAAGAAAGCAATTTATGCCGCTTCCTTCAAGGTGTGAGATCATTAGTATCAATTGGCCAAACACTGGCTCACACAGCCTGAGGACACTGTACCTATGCAGGTAGAGGAATGACCAACTGCGCAATAATTAATCAAACAGCATGGTCGAGAGTGCCTTTAAATAACTGTACATTTGCCGCAATAATTTTATTTGCAAAAGGGCATAACTTGACATGAAAGGGTGCCAGAGGAATACCTAGAGAGCTGACAATTAAACCAAAGTTATAAATAGCCCCGTGTGTCACCGTGACAGCCAGATTTTCCCATAAACAGCTGGTCCATTATCACTGAGAGCCTCTCCTGATACTAGATGATAGATAATAGCAGAGGAGCCAGTCTGAATACAATGTCACTTCAGAGGAAAACGAGGATCAAAATCAAATTGTCATTCATACAATGGAAAGCAGTGAATTTGTCAGACTTTTTATATTTTAGGTGTGTGTGTGTGTGTGTGTGTGGAGGTGGTGGTGTCATACCTGTGTGGACAGGAGGGGATGTACTGTTTGTGTGTGTGTGTGTGTGTGTTACCTTGTTGAAGCTGCGTCCGGCCGTGTCCTTCTCGCTCGGCCGCAGCTCCTGCAGTTGGGCGTCCAGGATGTCTACCAGCTGCTCCATGAGGCGTACCGAGGAGCTGACGTCGCCGGGGAACACTGGCCACTGGGTGTGGTGCGCCAGCTCATTGGCCAGATTGGCTGCGTTCTCGCCGCTGCGTATCTGGGGGTAGGGGAAGGAGGGTGTGTGTGTGTGTGTGTGTGTGTGTGTGTGTGTTGGTGGTGGGTGGGGGGTGGGGCAAAGTTAACGATTAAGAAGCAGCTACGTGTACAAAAACAACAACCTGAAAAGATTGCCGGTTTCACTAGAGATAAGCAGGCAAAAAAGCCCCTTAAAAAACTAAACAAAAAAGGACTTTACAGTAGGCATCATGGCTGTAACTACAGTATTCACAGATGGCTACGACTGTCATTCGGGATGAGCGGAGACTCGCTGAACAAAAACACAAGAGGAAGGTGTGTCTGTCGGTCCAAAAGGCACGAGACAATGAGAGCCGATTCAAATTCATGAGGCTTGGGGAAGACAGAAATAGCAGACGCCTGGTGCCTGTGTTTGTGTGTAGAGCAAAGAAGCCAGTTTTTGGTGCTCACCTTCTGAGCTACCTGCGTGACCCAGTGGGAGGTGCAGTTGCTGAGATCGGGGCCCTTGGCATTCCAGGCTCCTGTGGCCGCCGAGCAGAGGTAGGAGGCGATGCCTGTGTAGTGACAGCCAGGAAGGAACGCAGATGCATGAAAGTCAGGGGTTAAGGTATGACTATTTGCCAGTGTAGAAGAGGCCCATCCTGCCATTCTTACACACACACACACACACACATACCTTTAGTGCCCTTAGGGCAAGGTCTCTCCACGTTCATGCCTCTGTGCGCCTGTGGCCAAACTATTCCCCGCCTCACCGTCCCCTCACAGAAGCGTTTGGATGTGGGTGGGGGCTCCACGGCCGTGGGGCCGGAGGTGGCTACAGGGTCAGCTGGCAGATCCTCTCGAGGGTCAGCCATGATCGTAGTGTTGACCGGGTTTCGCAGCATTGTGGTGAACGGGGTGGTGGTCGTGGTGGTTTTGAGAGGTGCCGTCGATGTAACATCATCAATGACGGTTGGTGCTGAGAGACCAGACAAGACAAGAATGATAAGTCACAAAACAGGACCATATACTGCAAATAGGCGGAATCTTTCTATACTGTCATTATGTACAGCATTAAATATTACACACAGTTCTTTCTACACTGTCACAAGGTATAGCATTAAATATTAAATACGGTTCTCTTTAAACCCAGAAAAGACAACTGACTTTGCCTGAAGAAAAAAAACACACACTTTATTGCTTATTTTCCCTTTTATCTGGCAGAGACATATTACTCCAGTAAGTAATGTTCTTTTTCTTCTCTCGCGCAACAGAATAGCGAAAAAACCCTGGAAACGCCCCAGTCAGACAGCAAGTATCTCCGTCCCATTCCCACCGCCATGCACTGCAGGCCACTCTACAGCCGAGGTCCCAGTGGTGGTGGTGGTGGTGGTGAGGCTCTGTGCTTTGGCCGTGCCTCCCTCTGCAGAGAATCTCAACACCCAGCCTGATTAAATGTCAACACAGTAAGACAAAGCCTGCCTGCACTTTATTTCCTCCATTATACCCACCTCCCCGTTTCATCTCTCTCTTTGATAAAGCAGGCAGGAGGCAACTAAAACGCAACGCCCCTGGCCAAAGCCATACATCACAGGTGAGATAATGTGCTTCTGCTGTAGCTGCCGCACACGCTTTTGAAGGAGGAATTTCCTTCCACGGACTTTAAGTGTTTGTGTGTGAGGGAGCAAAGCAGCCAGGAGTGCAGGTCACTGCATGTGAATCCGCCCCAAGGTTTGCTTGCATGGAAGGCACAAATTTGTTCTCTCTATATCCCTCTAAGTGTGTTTGTGTGTGTGTGTGTATCCGTGTGTTTATGTATGTATTTGTGTGTGTGTCTATATGCGTGTGTGTTTATACATATATACCCATGCCAAGCATGGAAATGCCGGTTTGAAATTCAGAATTTAAAGTGCCTGTTTCTGGTGTGCCTGATTACAGCAATGGCCACTTCACGGCTGAGCCAGATAAGGCAGGCATTTTGCCTTAGTGTGAGCCAATACTGCTAAAGCCCCACAGTGCAGCCCTTGGAGGATGGGAGGCTGGATGGTGGACGCTCCTGGCAAAGAGCAATACCGAGTATCAGACAGGCCATCATGAAACAGCTCTCCATTACCCTGTGAGTGAATGGTGACAAAGACGTGCACGCACACACACACAGAGACAGACACACACATACTGGGCCTCAGTCCAATGCAGCAATCTGGAACATCTTTGTTTTGTTTCTTCATTCCGGAGAAATATGCAGTTCATTACAGCCTCGAGTTCTGCCTAAAGACTCTGCAAGGAACTCAGGGAGGGTAAACAATAACACCGGAGTCTGGAGTCAATCTTGCGGCGATGGCAGAAGTCAAAAAGACAGGTCCCGGCGCTGGCCAACTGAGACCTTATGCTCCACGTCATCTCCTTGGTCGTTCGCCACGGAGTCAAGACAAGGCATCTCGACTCCATTGTATTAGTGTTTGCTTTCCAATTACCTTGGTTGGCTAATTCATTTAATAGATCCCTTGGTCCTAACCTTTGCCAGCACTCATTCACTCATTAATTCACTCACTCGCTCATTTTCATCTTCTGTTTGCACACATCGTTCATCCCTCACTCTTTCAGTAGCTTTGTCGCTTATTGACTTTCAGCAAAGCCCACCATGGCAAATGCCAAACAGTGCTCACTTGGTGCTTTCTTGCTCTATGGGGCATCTATTTTGTTCTTCAGACACTCTGATACCTCCAACTGACCTGGATTGGAAACCACATAAAAGGGCTGTCAGGGTATCCATCAGGTTGACTGACCACGGCTATACATGCAACCCCTCCTTACCCTCCGCTCGCTGCTGGCTGTGATTGAGATGAGGCTCAGAGGCAATATCGCTCAATGGTCTGCCATTCACCTACCTGACCCTGTCAGCCTATCCAAATGAGACTGCAGACGGCCACTGAAAACCAGCTCTGACCTCTTGATGTTTTTTTTTTTTTTTTTTGCTCACTCTTAACTGTGGTTCTGCTTTTTTCCCCTTCCCTCCTTTCCCCCATCCACTTAAATGTCCTACAACAGACATCTATGGCATCTAAGGCCCAGAGCAAGTGAGAATGTGTGTGTGTGTGTTTGTGTGTGTGAGAGATGGAGAGCAAGCGAGAGAAAGAGGAGGGGATAGAAATCTTTCAAAATAAATACAGAGGTAAACTGCTTGTCAGTGACCTATCCTGCCTTACATTTCTTTTGACATCTTCAGACCCTCGGCTCTACAATTTTCTTTTGATTATGCCGAGCAATTTCACCGGCTGGCAGAGGAGGATTCTCAGGCCCGACATCTCTCCCTGCACTCACCCTCCTGAGGAAAGGGGAGCTTCAATTAGCTGTCATTTCACCACAGTCTACAAAGTCACTTTCTGCAGCGAAAAATCAGAAAGCAAGGACGTGTAGTCCATTAGCAGTCAGCCATTTGTCCAGGGATCAGCCGTTCATCTCCAATAACACAAGGAGAGTCCTGACGAGTCCTCCTTCCTTTGTGTTGCTTTGCATGGTTCAAGATGACGAGGCAACAAATTTGCTGCACAAAAACTATGGTGTTCACGAGCAACACTAGCAACTCTGCTCTTACGCAGACAGATCAGAGTTGCCCTGTGCCTGCTTGTCATTCCGGCCTAGAAATTTTCTAGAGTTCACAAACATCTAGCTGTAAAAAAATAAGTAATGTTAAACTACTTCTCCCCCTGCTCTTCTGCAGCTTTAGGTTGAGTTTATCTCAAGCTCTAATTCCCCAATGAAGGCCTTTTTAAGATGCGCACAAACACTGGTTATTAAATTTGTGTAGAGGCAGCCTGTCTGTGAAACAACATAATAATGAGAGGATCAGTGACTGAGTGTGAGTGTGTGTTCAGTCTGGATAGACCAAATAATGGCTCAGTCCCCCTTCTGCAGTGAGCCTCTCAGTGGAAGTGGATTTTAGCCTTTTCCAGCCCAGCGTTTTAAACCACAGATCACAGTTAAGTAAAAGAGTAGCCATTCTAGAGGTTTCCTAATTTATATATGCACAATTGCCGCTGTCCACAGAGTTCTTTTTTGCTGCTGACACACACAGTTAAATGGCTAATACAGCCCTAATGCTGGGGTATGAGAATGTACCTTGATTTAAAATGCATTTTAAATGTCAAAATCTAAATTTACCATGTGGCATTTTTCTTTTCACACCTCCGCTTCAACAGGTGTGAAAAAGCTGCAACTTTCCACAACATGTAAAAACTTTAAACAGTTAAATATGGTACCCATCCATTGTACTGAACAAAAACCATCAAAATCATTTACATTTTTCTTAGATATCTACAACCAAATCAATAAAATTACTTCCAGTACAAACCATAAATTGACCACTATATTCATGTCAGAGGTTTGCAACTGTTTAAACATGACACCTGCTATTAAATGCTGAACACAGAAGAAAAGCATCCTTAGTTATTCATGATCACTGTTTTGCATTCAGCCGACACTCCATAGTAACTTAGATTTCATAAGGTCCTTGATATCCACTTCATCAATTTACCTGATTATTTTGCACCAGTGTTCTGAATGACCAAAAATGGCCACTCTATTAAGTTCATATGTACTAATCAGAGACTGATTCAAGTGGATGCTACTATTCATCTGCTCACTTGTCCTCAGTGTCATCAAGCCCAAATTACCACAAGTGCCCAAAGAAGTCAGAGAAGCCACAAACAACAACAGTTCAAATGCTTGGCATCTGGTGTGAAACTTTTTAGAGCAGTGGTTCCTCTAAGTGCAATGTTACAGCAAGAGGGAACAAGAAACCTAAACAACCAATTGCAGGTCAAATATAGTAAAGCAGCATTTTCACAGCACAGTGGCCTTAAACTAATTTAAACTAATAAGAAATAAACTTAAACCAATTTTGTGATTACCTAATGGCCTATACTTTTACTACTATGTTACACTTTGAATGTTACAATCTCTCTTAACACTCTGATTTTGCATCTATTCAAAATAAAAAAAATTAGAATATTAAAAAATATAACTGCGTAATGAAAGTTGAGAATATTGCATCAGGTGGGCATTTATTTTCCACAATTTGTATTAGGCTATCATTAAGGTCAATTACAAGTAATTTGTGACTTTTTCAATCTTTGCAACATTGTGGTGCAGAGCAGATTTCCCTGAAAATATTACAAACCGCTGATCACCAACCTTGACATTTCCATTCAACCAACAGTTTGCCCCAAAATCATGGAAACCCATTTTCTAATAACCACCTGAATGATTACCGCTGACACATACCACAATGCTGACAATGTTTTTCTTTACTTAGCCAACAAACAGGCCAGACAACTGTAGCTGCTATAGTCACAGCTAACGGCAGGCAAAGGCAGTGATGGGAACCACCTGTTCTGTAGACTGTCTTGGGTTTTAACCCCTCCCCCAACCCTTGCTAAACACACGGCTATTACATTGTGGTTGCACACCCCACCCTACCCACCACACCCCACCAATTCTCTGCCAGCAAGCAGGTGTCAAACAAGTCCTCATTACTGAACGGGAGCCATTAACAGATTGACTGGAATGTCCCTGACGTGTGTTCTTAGAAGGGCCAGAGGCAGATAAAACCTGACGGATTGGTGCCAACCAGGGCCTGCATTTAGAATCCCTGATTTACGAGCACACAGGCAGGGGAATGCATTGAGCCAAAAGACTTACTTATTAGCAACAGTACTGACATAAACCTGAAGGAGAGAGGAAAAGAGAAAAGCAAGGGAGAGGAGAAGACAGAAGAGGTAAAGAAGCAGAAAAAATTGTGAGTGGGTTAGCTGGAGAAGTGAGTGAGAGAAAGATGGACAGAGAGAGAGAAAGAGAGGCATAAACAGCTTGCACATGTTCAGCCCTCATTCATTCTCATTCTGAGTGGCATCGCTGCTCCCTCCAAATCCTTCATTTCCACTTGAGTGCTCGGCGTTCGCTCGGCACGCCTGGCAGCAGCTAGTCAGTACGGCAACAGCGTTCCCCCAGGTTCTCTGCTGGGACAATGACCTTTGATTTAGCATGACTCACAAGGAAACGACTTGGAGACTTGTTAATGGCTCCAAATGTAGAAACGGCATGGGCCATCGACATTCTTGCTTTCCATTCCCCGCCCCACCCCCACCCGTCCTTTGAAATACTACCCCATTTTCAATTTGTACATTACTTCATGCGTTTATTCAGTGATTAAACAAACAAATTAAATATATGGCATCAGATGGGAACCAGCACAGGCAGGACTCAATGCCATATGTTCTACAGCTCCATACCTTCTACACAGTCATTAATTTTACAGTCTTATGGCTCTCCTTTACCTTACAGATCAATGCCACCTCTGAGGCAAATTAATTTTTCTCCCTTCCAACCATGCTACTTTGAAATCTTCCTGGCAATTATCAGCGCTTCTGATTACACTCCTTTTAATTTGCGGGGCTTGGATGAGGACCTGTCTTTGTACATCACAGACAATTCCTTTCAAGTGTCACTAAGATTTTTAAATCAACGGCACTTAGGTATGCATTTTATTGGCATGCTATTTCAGAGGTGCAGTTGTGCTAGGGAATGTGTATTTGGATTGCTTGCCCCTTTCACTGCCTTGAATACCTCAACACCTCAATAGAAATGGCTTTCATACAATCTACAGCATGCAGAAGGTGTTCATGAATTGAAATGGATGATGACATTTTAACACAGGAATGATTAATTGTCAGGTAAAGCATTATCCCAAAAGGTGAGCCAGCAATTGCCAAGATTTTTTTTCTTTTCATTGTATTGAATAGTCTTGTTAACATGATATTTTGAATTGATGGTCCCTTTTTCTATACGACTAGGCATTTTTTTAAACCACGGTGAGGAAGTTGGTATCTGCAAGGCTTTCCATGATATGAAGGATAACAGCACTTCCAACAATCAATATAACAGAAATAATAATTGACAAAAATGACGCGAGCAACAGCATATGCAATATAAAACTAGCAATCCAACTTTAGCACAATGTCTGTAATGTCAGACAATAGTGGTGCAAACATTCAGGCGTACACTATTTTTGGGATTCTTGTGGGCAGATATGGCACAGGAATTTACTATGAACAAAATTTACTTCTTCTATGCCTCAAGAACTTCTCACTCGCAGCAAGCTGAGAGAGAGAGACATTATTTCAGCACAATTAAGCTCTCTTAGTAGTAGTCTCTTAGTAGTACTCTCTTGAGTAGGTTTCTTTATTGCGATCTATATTGTGCATGGCAATAAAACATAAGAGTTTAATAGAGGCGCCGTCGCGGGTATAGTGCACTATAACCTAATCAACACCAAAACAATTAATTTGGCCGCAGACAAGTTACATCTAAATGGTGGTAGTGCCACACGTGCATTCTTTTTCATTACCCTTATGTGTTTATTTGCACCCCAGCCAAGATGACCCTGGCGCTCAGCGATAACTTGACAACAACAACGGCAAGCGAGAAGTGGAGCAGGGCTCCATTAAATCACCCAGTGGTGGAAACTGACAGATGCAAAGACAGTTGTCATCACAAAGACGAGCCAGTTCAACCAACATTGTGATTTTGTTGCGTGCAATGCGAACACAGGACGAGCAATTCAAATGATGAGATGAGCTGGAAAAATGAGGGACAGAGAAGATGGTGATGGTGGTGAAGAGGGAGGGAGGGCAAGGGAGAGAGAGAGATGGTGGTGGAGTGGTGGTGGCGGGGATGGTTGACAGGAGGAGAGGTATGGGGGCTCTCAGAGAATGTCTGAGGTGTTGGCAGAGTGAACATTTAAGCCCCTCATTGCAAATGCAGAGAGATTGTGCGCTCCCGTGATCAGCCGTGGATGGTAATTATGATAATTCTGTTGTTAATCACATTTACATATATTGGAGCATCAGTGCTAGAGTGTGCTGCTGGTTTTTCACATGGTGTCCCTCCCCCCCCCTCCCATGCATGGCAGCCCTATTAAAATTCTAGAGCCTGGCTGGACTTAATTGCGGTGTGGCAGGTTCTAGTCCCAGGCCCGTGGACCTTTTAGCCGAGCCCCTCACAAAAGGGTCTGCATGACAACACACAGCCATTGTGATGAGAGGGCGCGGGGGCAAGTCACAGGCCGTGGGGGCCGAGCACGCCTTTCTTAGCACGTTGCCAGGGCCCCTACCATGAGAGGAAGGAGGTGGCGACGAGGTGATTATGCTTATTATCCCCCATGACAGAGGGCTCTGTCTGCTGACACATCTGGCCTGTCTCTCATCAACCAACCCCCCCCCACACACACACACACCATCCTTTCCCACCTCCCACATCACCCCACAATAACCCCACTCCCATCTAAAATCTACCCCATCTTACAAATGGCTCTCAGTAATTGATCCCATCTTCACCAGCGTGCAGTCATTCCTCTCAACCTTGTCACATGTCCATGATTCACAGTACCTGCTGGACGCAGAGTTCTGCGCTTGCCTTTTCTCTGGCAGAGGAATGGTGTCTGGAGAGCCCCAATCTAGTGCAAATTGTGGCCCTCCCCATCTGAATGCCCGGTGGGGTAGCCATAGCAACAGGTTCCAAAATCCATAACAGCGACTAGGCATGGGCCTCTTCAGCCTGTCTCCTCTCTTGACACTATAGATTTGAACTTGATGGGAATAGCATATTTCACTTTCCCACTTCCAATAGGAGTGTGTGGGAAGGTTAACAAGGGCAGAACTGACAATGGATGGGCCCAGGCCCCATGATTAGACAGGCGATGGGGTCTGTGCCTGTTGATAAGTGAGGAGCTGAGCTCACAGTTCAGCCTTATGGTAATCAGCCGATATGGCAGCCTTCTGCAAGCCGTACATTACGGCAATGTAAATCATCTGCCTGTATCATCCCGCTGAGCGAGTCAGTAATTCTGTATACAAGACAGAACATTCCCATGGGCACAAATGCAAAAAGGGCTTCTCCACGATATCACACTTGTATCGCAATTCTAAATTAAAAATCAGTCAGCTGTATCATCCGGTACTCCACCTGCATTCAGCTTGCACTCAAAAATCAACACATCCTGCAAATCCAAACAAAGGGATCGTAATGAGCCTTACCTTCATCAGGATCGGGGGGCCCGAACTCCAGATCGTATCGCAGGATGTAAAAATTATTCCACACGTAAAGCTGGTTGTCCCGTGGGTTGTAATCCACTGCAGCAATGTACTGGTGCTGGTTGGGGAAGAGGATGTCGGTGTACTCGCCCTGACCCAGCTTGGTGTTGTAGATGTAGTCGATTTGGCTCTTGCTGGCCTCGCTCTCGTTCTCCTCGTAGGTGGAGCGCACCACGTGCAGCACGCCGCACACCATGAAGGCATTGGAGGCCGAGCGTTTGTCGTAGGCCGTGTCCCAGGTGGCCTCGAAGCGGAGCGTGTAAGGGTTGAGCTGGCTCAGTACGATGCGGCCGTTGTTCTGCTCGGTGGCATAGATGACCCACAAGCCTTGCTCGTCCACGGCCAGGTCAATGTCTGTCTTGCCGCCCCAGCGGTAGGGCGAGGTGTCATGGTAGTTGGCGTTGGCCACGATGGCCTCGCCACTCTTGATACGTGTGCGCAGGTCAAACTTGACAATGTTGCGCGTGCGCTCCTTGTTGAAGAAGATGGCACCATCGTACGCCACAAAACCCGTGCCGTCCACGCGGTGGGGCAGTTTGTATGTGGTGGTCTGCCGGCCGTTTCGGAAATCATCCAGCGAGGAGTACTCAATCAGGGTGTCGGTGCGGTACGGTGTCCACGGCATGAAGTAGATCTTGTCGCCAGCTTGAAGTGGGTCTTTACACCAGGCGCCCGCCTGCTGTTCCGCCTCAAAGACAAAGGAGGGCTCCCCAACACCCTTCAGCGTCCCAGGACAAATGAAAACTGGGAACAGGCAGAGGAAGTGAGACAAAAAGTCAGATGCATACACTTTTAATAATTGTTAGTTTTACTTCTTCCTTTCTTTATTTATTTATGTATTTATTTATGTATTTATTTAGATATTTATGACGTATGTGTAGGTCAAACATATCGCTGAGGCTCATAAGCCACGATCTCATTTGGTGGTGTTGATGTGACTGGATGTATGTGCATAGCAGAGAGGGAATACAAAAGGTTAAGAGAAGGAAGTGAATGGAAGTGACATTTGGAATTGGGCCTGCTCCCTGAGACTGCTCTCATACATGTTTAACTGAAAGGAACAGACAACAAAGACGGGAGACAGTAATAGTTATGAGACGGCAAAAAAGGTGCCCTGTAATTGAAAGCAGATGCCCGGCAACACACAAGACCATAGACAGGTGTTGGGGCTTGCTCCCCTAAATAAATACGCGTGTTCTCTCTTTTTATTTCTTTGGAAAGCATGTACCTGGCATTGGGTAACAAGAGGGCATAGGTTTCTACCAGCTGTGCAAAAAAAAGGGCATCCATTCGAAAAATAACCACACATACATGAATCATGTCTGAGGAAAGAACAAACAACACAAACTGGATGGGTATTGGGGGAGAGGAGTGGGTGGGGTGGAGAGGGAGAGGCATTGGTACAGAATGAGAGTGCTATTTCATACTGATAGGGGCGGAAGCAGTAAAGGCACAACCCCAAGGAAGTCACCGAAGCAAGATTAACTACAGATTGGTGAGGGAGGCCTTGGCACAAGATTACAGGTCCCTATATCAGAGCATAGGGGGTGGCCATCATAGTTCGGTTGTGGAGGGCAGATGTTTGAAAAATCATGGCACACAAACACACACACGAGTTCATTCTTTTTTTTCTGTCTCACACTCCCATCACTACTGCAGTAATTACCACGCGCTAGGAAAGGATTTCCAAATGGCAGAATGTGACAGGAGACAGTACAGTATATGTGTATGAGATATGAGCATATACTCTCTGGATTCATTTGTTTCTCCATATATATTTAAAACAGCTGATATTTTCTGCAGACAGAAAGCATTTACTTTTGGGATCTTTGATGTTTCTTTGGTGGATCTATATAATGTAAAGCCGCATACTGTTTCATTGTTATTAACGGTGTGAATACTGGACCAGATACTGGTGGAAAACACAAAATGTCAATCTAACTGCACACTGGAATAGCAATGACATATATGTTAAGCTCATCTGCTCTGGCAGAAATGTGACTCTGATGAAGTAGTGGTAACAAACACTGCATCAAGATTGTTTTATTGTGGATTTGCATCGTTGCAGGATTGTACCAGGGCCTGGTGAAGATTATAGATCATATGTCCACTCAAGTTTACGTTACATTTTAGCCAGGAGGGATGTAATTCAGAAGCCACGAGCTGTTGGACCTTTTAAATCCTTTTCAGATTCACAGCAGACAACTGAATGCAGCCACAAACTAAATTGAATATTTTAAGGATTTACCAACAAACAGCTTTAATATGTTCAATGCAGCCTCTATAGGTAAGGTAGGTTTTGTATGCATTTGAGAGATAGGTGAGAAATAACCAGCAAATTCTTATGAAACTGCTTCTCTCTTAGTTTTCTTTAGTACCGTATGTCTAACCTTGCAAAAATGTTACAATATGTTGACAGGATACAAACTGCATAGAGTTAAATAGAGAGTACCAATTTTAGTATTTAGAATTTAGTAGATCAACTACATGTTAACATTGAAAAGCTTTTCATTTGTGTAATTGTGAAATGTGGAATAGTTGCAAGACCAGCACAACAAATAGTTTTCCTCTCAATTCTGGCAAATAGCAAAGTGCTTAATTTGAACTGTATCTGGTCAAGTAGCCACTGCAGGAGGTTAAACTTACATGTGTTCACAAAATGTTGATCTGTCTGAGTGATGTGTGGGGAGTTGTGTGTTTGTACGGTTGATGTAAAGCCTTGAACACCATGGGGTGGGTGTCAGGGAGGGGGGAAAGGTACAGAAAATCATATGACACAAAACAAGGGGGCTGAGGGTTAGGGACCAGACCAGCCATTTACCTTTTTGCTCCACTTCTATTTTAAGCATTGGAAAAGAGAATGGAAAGAGTGTAAAAGGGAGAGAGAGATTAGCATGAGTCAACTATAGAAATGTCTACATATATACAAAACAGTGTGTTAGCGGACAAGACCATGACAGCTAGACCTAGCTCAGGAAATGCATATATGAAAGCTGTAAGAAACATTGTGTGTGTGTGTGTGTGTGTGTGTGTGTGTGTGTGTGTGTGAGAAGAGAGAGAGAGAGTTTGTGTGTGTGTGTGTGAGAAGAGAGAGAGAGAGTTTGTGTATGTGTGTGTGTGTGTGTGTGTGTGTGTGTGTGTGTGTGTGTGTGTGTGTGTGAAAGAGAGAGAGAGAGAGTTTGTGTGTGTGTGTGTGTGTTTTTGTGCAGCATCCTTCCTATTAATGCAGAGGCAGAGGTTAGATTAGCAACAGTGTTTTGACAGTCAGAGAGAGAGAGGTGGGGGAAAGGGGGGGGGGGGGGGGAGGGGGTAAGGAGCAGGAGAAGGACAGGAAAAGAGCACGGGGGCGAATCTGCATGAAACTTGACACTAAGGTGTTTTCAGTGGTGTCAGAGAGGTCTCTGAGGACAAGACTAATTTGTCTTAACAGTGGAATCTGGTTTTATGGCCAGTGAAGCATGCTTTCCCTGTTTAATTTGTCTTACAGAAAGGTGGAAAAAACAATGAAGCATTGTCATCAGGTGACCACCATTGCATTCATTTTTAAACAACATCCAGAAGTCATCGATCCAAAAATCGTTGCTTTTGAAGTGTCATGAAATGTTTTTTTGTTTTATTTTATTTTTATTTTTTTTGTACAAGACAGAGAAAAGGAATATTTAGCCTGTATCAGCTGAGGAGCTTGACAGCATACCGTGATTATTGCACAGAGGACTTTCTGACTTTCAGGCAAAAATCAATGTCAAGGCATGTTTTTTTGTGCAGTGTCTTATAACAAAAAAACAACACTGGAATTCCTTTAGTTGTTTGCTTTAGGTCTAAAAGTCTTAAAATAAGAAATAATTTTGTACAAGAAACATTTATATATTTATGTGTATATATATATATATATATATATATATATATATATATATATATATAACTGAACGGAGAAATAGGAGAACACAACAAGAGAAGAAGTCAGAAGAGAGGAGACAATAAGACAGAGAGAGCAAAATACATATTGAGTGAGAGGACACAAAAGAGAGCAGGAATGCACAAATGGGAAAGGTTACATCTGGAAAGGGAACAAAAAACAAAGCAGATTCAGAGGGCTTGATTCTGGTGATAGCAGCAGACAGATGTGAGCACCAGTACTCCACAGCTGTGAAGATGAAGAGGTGTGAACAGGGTTAACGTTTGAAACAACACGTATCCGATGTAGCAAAAGAGGAGTGAAATTCAGAGTAAAAAAGAACATGTATATTGGGAAAACCACGGCACTGGACACTGGAATTAGGGGTGCTTCGACAATAATTACCAATCTTTCATTAAACATGGCACAACATACAACATGCCTAGAAAATTTCTTAGCATTAGTCCTTTACAATAATACCATCTTAATGCTAATCATGTGCATTAGCCTACTTCAGTAGTAGTTGGCAAAATATAGGCCTAAAATCTGAGGAGGTTAAAACTACTTACTGTAGGGGACACACTCGTACTGAACCTCAAGGTACTTATAGGTCCCCGGGCATGGATCAGGGAAGACATCTGACCCGGTGACAACAATACATTGTGTCCGATTGTTACACCTGCAAAAGATAAACTGTGTTTAGAGGCCATACCCCTCCGCTTCTGAATGTGTAAACAACAACAAATAAATTACAACTTATGCACAGTCAAAAGTGGAGCCACCAGAAGACACCAAAAGACACTGATTTAACCAAATACAATACATTTAGGATGGATCTGGCTTCCTTCCTGTAAGGGAAGGCAAGGCAAGTTTATTTATATAGTGCATTTCACACACAGAGGCAGTTCAATGTTCTTTACAAAGATAAAGGCAAAGAACAGTGAATAATAGAAAACTTAATTACTGTAAAATGTGACTGAGAAAAAAGATGATTGATAAAAAGGAAAAAATAGGTAAAGTAAACAAAATGATGATTGAAAAAAACCCCCTAATTTTTAGATAATTAAGCATCTGTCCACCACTGATGAACCACCTTTCCGCGGAAAAGAACAGAGCTCAAACCCACGTCGGACCAAATCTGCACATGTTTCAAACATGTTTAACACCTAAGCACAAAGACCGGCAACCTCCCTTTTCCAAGAGGCTCAATTTTGCCAACATATTTAGCAAATTCATATATGCTTCATTTTTGCTTCATTTGTACTGAGTGCACATTCAAAACATTAATGCAACCCATGTGTTTCATGGTTACTGGAGGTAAACTCACTCGAAGGTCTTGTGTGTATGAAGAGAGGCTGAGAACTGCTTAAGGTTTAGTGTAAAACTGCCACACATTTCATCAGATGCAATTCTCAAATCAGATGCATTTCTCAAATGCAAGCAACTTTTTAGAAGGAAGAAAAGGATAACAATAATAATTCTCAGAAAGCGTGTGGAAGCAACTGACTGAGTGCAATTCAAAACTACAGACACACACCTAAATGCTGATTTGTTCAGTAGTGTAAATCTTCAAAATATGTTTAAAGAAACTCCATTCAATTTATATTGAAAAGGTAAGAGAGGCTTCTTTGTAAAGCTTTGAGGTGACCTTGACTATGAATGCTTCAGCTGTATTGAAATATATGTGTGGCCATTTGTTCTGAAGAATGTGTGTGTACTGTATGTGACAGAGAATCTTTTTGTGTAAATAAGGGATGAAATTGGTTCAGCTTCAATCAAGAATCCTCTATGCAGAGAGATTGGTGACACAACAGCAAACAGATATCCGTCACAAACATTTGCCATAAAAATGAGAATTTCAACAACTTGCAGTCTGGTGCTAAATATTTAAGAAGGTCAGAAGCAAAGTCAGTAAACTCCTTAACAGTTCATGAAAATATGAATGCTTGTGTTTGGTGTGTGTTGGTCTCATTAACACAGCAAATAATCGCTCTCAAAATAATTAAAACACTGTAAAATAATTAATACACCCAGCTATTGCTGAACCAGTTCATGTAAAATGTCTACAATATGCAGGCACAATACAATTGCAGATTTATCCACACCAAAAGAACAATATTTGATCTTGTTTTTAAAAAATCACTTGATGCCAATAAAGTGTAGCACTGACAATGCCAGAAAAAAATAAGAACAAGATGTGATCATTTATATATGCTGAAAATGATTATGACATATCTTGTGGTAATAACAAAAAAACTTTTTTTCTTCTTGGCAGATAACTGCTAAGACTAACTAAGTCTGAGACCTTCTTGTTAAGGAATTGTGTTATTGAGTGAGTCCGCACTAAAACCCCTCTGAGCTATTTGAGATTCTGCTGCACTACAATTGCGTTGTCCTTGCGTCATTTCCTATGCTACCCAGACTAGTGTCACAGCCAACACACACTCCCTCATCCTCACTGGTGACTATGAGACAACTGTGGCTGTGAGCAACCCTAGAGTCCCAGACTGAAAATATTAATTAAGAAAAATTTCATTATCCTCAGCCCAGGGCCATAACTGCAAGTTATTCTGAAGGGGAAGAGAGCAAAGGGAAGGTTGCTAAAGCCCTTGAGAACATCCTGCTCCAAATCCATAAAAGTCCAGTTTTTTCTCCCCATCTCCATCTCCATCTCCTCTCCACCCCTCACCACCTCCACAATGACATGCCAAGGACAACAATTGATACGACCACTCTTTTTACAAAGACAATGTGTATTGACAGTAGACATGATTCACAACACAACAGTCAAGTTATTCACATAGAAATGCTGTGCATACACTTTGGGGGCTGTGGGGTTTGCTGAACTGCTACTGTTGAGAGTTTTCACCTTGACCCATGTCATGCTCATGATATCACAGCACCCACACACACACACATACAGTGAACATGGTTCATGAATTGGATAGGAGGGTGTGGGTACATTATAAATGAATATGCCTGACCAGTGTGAAAAAAGAGTCTTCTCACTGGGTATATGCTTGGTATGCACCTTGAGGAGAGGCTGTCAGCTGCACTGCTCTTTTCCCCTAGGGAGTTTTGTTTTTGTTGAACTCAGCGTGACCCTGTCTGGCCTCATTTGAGACATAACTGTGATTTTGTTTAAAAACAATCGTTAGGCTGGCCTCTTTGTTCTCCAGGCGATGCCCTCCAACAACAGGGCTGGCCAATTGAGACACACAACTCTTAAAAGGGTAAACCAACTGTTAAAGGAAACGAACTTGCTTTCAAAAAGAGAGGGGGGGGGGGGTTCATAGTTAAATAAACATGTGCTAGGACAAGGAATTATTTCCCTGACATATCAGTACAGTGGTGTGGTTTGATGTGGCTGATTTTAATTAAAGTGCCCCAAGACTGCTTAATTTTTTAGGAATTCAGGTCTTTACAAACCCACAATGGGCATGAGTGTGGTGTGCTGTCAATCACTAACAGATATCGCCCAGAGGACAGTCTCTGATGTGAAGAGTTTAATGGTAATCTATTCCACTGATAAGAAGACCACTGAAATATATCATTTCATTCGTTTCTTTTCTGAAGCCACTATTGAATATTCATGACACAGAATAATGAGAGCAATGGTAACTTTGTCAGACGGAAGACTTTTGGGAGAGGCAGAACATTTTCTAAAGTGATACCTTGACTCTGCCGACCTTGAGATATATTAACCTTGTTAGCCCAACACAAACACCTCTGAATTACCATTCCACACACCTTAAATTATATAGAGAGCAGCTAACAATAAAATATTTAAAAATGCACAAAAAATCCCCAAAATTCTCATCCTACACATTTTGTCAAATTCAACAAATTGTTCTGCAATGTTGTGCTCAACATCTTTAAGAATGCAGACTGAGCCCTAAATTATTCTTTCAGTTTAAATAAATAAAATCACTTTCTATTCAGTGTTTACCAAGGAAAACATTTTCAGTGTTTTCTTTCCCATAGCTGTAACTATGTATAATCATACTAGCATGGACTAAGCCCTAAAGTATCCCAGCCAATCAACACAGTCCTTCTGGCAAAGGGGGAGGTATAACTTCATTGGTCATCACTGTAAAATATCAACAAAACTTCATAAAACCTAAACCAAAATACATATTTAAACCAAGGGTATTGGACTGAGGGCACTTTGTTGTAATAGTTGATGAGACCTTGGTTGCATGTCTGAACTGGGCCTTAGAGGGAACATGTGCTAACGAAGCACAGCTGTGGAAGCAGTGCTCTTGATATAAATAAACAAGAGCATGTTGCACAAATGATGACAACACACATATTTGGGCATATGACGAAACAACATCCCAAAGACCCAAAATTCACAGATGGCAGAGGAGGAACAGCACATGAAAAAAGTCAATTAGACATTTCAATATTCAATATTGTATGCATTGTAATTTCGCACTGTGTATAAACTGCAGGACAGTATTTTATGTGTGCTAACAGTTGATAACATTGCTACATCACATTACATAAGAAAGAAGAATTAAGAAAAGGATAGCATTTCCATGAATAGCCCTTCCCAATGTATTAATATTATAGATTTACATGTAGCACACTATTCTTATTGTTTGGCATCTTGCTTTGACCAGAGCACTAGCCTTTTTCCGAATTCGCTTTGCATGTAGATGTCGTCTGTGTATAAATGTTGGTTAAGAGTCAGGAAATTACAGTAGTCCTTTATTGATATTTTCTTATCTTGCTATTCTGACAAAATCAATTTCTGGTGGGACAACATTGCCTACACTCAGTGATAAAACATGGACGCGAGTTCCTCAAAATACAGAAAGACACAACCCAGGGAGCCTTCCAAAAGCTTCTGCAAAGTTAACAGTGGCCAGTGTACCACCCAGAAAGCCGATGCCTGGTGCAGCATGGCCAGCACGCAGCCAATGCTGGTTAGCAGTGCATTTTAGCCAACGAATGGAGTTTGTTGCGCCTTCTGCAATTTTAATATGATGCGCTTTAAATATACACTAGCCAGGTGGCTAGGTCTTTGCTGCATTTGTGTGCGTGTGTGTGTGTCTGTTCATGTATGTGTGTGTGTATGTGTATGTATGTGTGTGTGTGTGTGTGTGTGTGTGTGTATGTGCACAAGAGTGTGACAACAACACAGGGGTGTCCTGGGAGAGCCTCGCAAGCACAAGTGTCACTAATATAAATGGTAGAAGTGCAGAGCATTACTCAGACTGGGGGACCCAGCCACAGCGTCTCTGCACAGGGAATTAAATCAAGGCGCACACTCCAAGAGCTCTGAGAGTGTGGGACTGCTGCTACAGCTACCAAGAGAGAGACAGCACATTCTTTCCCCCACCAGTTAAATGGTCTGGACACGGCGAGGATGACAGATTACATGTATATATGTCAAGGAGTGCAGACATGTGGCAAGCGACGGTGAATATAACCTATTAACAGGATTAATTGGCCGAGCTCGTATTTCAAACCTCCGATAATCCCATCCGTGTAAAGTCAGTATGAGCGCTGTACTAAATTAATTAGGAATGTGCGGTTATGCGCCGGCATCACGCACAGATAATCAGGCTTCCTTTTTGGCTGATGGCTACTCCTCTGTGTTCTGCAAAGCCATAACTATAAAGGCAGGATGAAAACGCTTTATCTGGATTCATCACTTCAGCAGGAAATGAGGTCCACATTTCTGGTCTGAGCAGTGCTGGGCATGAGAGGGAGTCTTTACCTTTGCGATATGATTTTGTAGGCGTCGGGGAGGTAGCAGTTGACATTTTCCATCTGGAAAGGGTCAGCATCACAGATCTTGTCATCGGTGCGGCCATAGTTTGCTGTCTCAATCATGATGACGTCACTCCCTGGGCAGCGGAGATCGATGGGGTAGCCCTCGCACGAGAGCTCTCTCCTGACCAGGCCAAAGGGCAAGGCAGCACGGCTGAATGCTGAGAGGGAGACAAACAAGTGAACCCAGAGTCACTTTTATGATACATGGACATAGACTTATCTCTGTCTTTTTTTATAACTATGCTTAGTTAAAATCATAACGAATACATAATTTAGTTTCAATATGAATAAATGGAGTAACATGAAGAAACAATTACATTACACAAGTACATGGATACATTTTTATTTATCCTCATGTTAATTTATCTACATAGTATTATTATAACCTTTATTTAATCAGGTTAGTCTTACTGAAAATACAAATATCTCCTTTTCAAGAGAAACATGGTCAAGAATGGAGGGAGTACATAGTCACAGATACAAAAATAAAACACTGTAGACAAAAGAGATTTCAGATATACACAGAGAGATACATCAAAGGTTGTAAAAGAGAGAATACAGCAAAATACCAGCAATTTATCATGTGCAAATTATCTATTTAGGCACACACCTGTTTTGACTTAGATGAAGATGCAATAGCTCTGACTGGGCAGAATTCCTAGCTGATTAAATTAAATGACTGAAAAGTGCATTAAACATTGGAAAGTGTTCAAAATATATTTTTTTGTAAATCACTCAGGTCCTTTGAAATGCCTTTCACTAACTCCCATGCTTAGTTAGTCACAGATAAGCATTAAATACAGCTAAAAAACTGGTAGTGAAAATTATTTATAACAAACCCCTACATAGTTGTTTGTTTTGGAGGATTTTTAAAGAGGAAGTTATAGTACCTCCATTCTGTGCTCATAACATAGCAGTGGGTCAAGACTGGTAAAAATAACTCAACACTGAAACTTTAGCACATGCACCAATTTCAACCACCTCCATGAATTTCTAGGGAGTTATTGAAACCTCAAAGTAAATTCAAACTCTCCCATTGATACCCTCTGAGAATACTTTTCACCAAACGAAGACATGAGGGGAAAAGACAGTATTGCAGAAGCAAGAGGTGTAATTTAATCCATTTCACAGTCCTGCCGATCGAAGGGAGGACTGTCTAGTGTCCACACAGGAGGAAAAATCTATATACCATGCAGTACAGACACAGCAGTTTACAGGGAAATGAACATTTAATACAGCCTCACTGTCCTTCAAGAAATGAAGTGAAAATACCTCTGACGTTTTTTTCTTGATTTCTGTTTGTGTTTGTGTTAAGCCCACCTCCATCGCATCATCATTGATTCACTATCTCAGCCAAATGAAATGCAGTGTACATAGGCCTGGTAGCCATACTGAGCTGCAAAATTAAGTCACATTGTTCACCAATCAAGATGGGTTTTACCAATCTAATTACAGGTGCTATGCTATTCAGAATTACGCTCTAATACCATTTCTCCTGAAATAAAGTCTATGGGCCTCACTTGAAAACAAAAAGGAATTAACTGAAAATGAATACAAATTCCAGTAAGATATATAAAATGGCAAAAGAATGTTATAGTCTAGAGAGTCAGTGTCCCTATAATTTACCAGCTGACTCATGGAAAAATCATCCAACAAATTTTCAATTACATTTTTAAAAAACGTATCAGTTGCCCAAGCATTTGTTTTCAACTTGTCCTACACAGAAAGTTGACACATAATCAAGAAGGAAAGGATTGTTGCTGTCAAAATTGAGGCAAGCATTGTATATGTCTTCAGATAAGGAGAGAAAAAAATGAAACAAAATCATAGGTCACACCACTGTGAGTGAACTGCCAATAACCACAGTTGTTAGCAGCAACAGTGCGTCCCATGAGGGCAGCTGCCATTTGTGTTTTCTGCTCTGCGCACACCAATTAGCCCCCCTTTCAGCCTGTTGCCTTGGGGAGCAAGAAAGAGCTCCAGCCCCCTACCACTCTGAACCACTGTCTTGTATTAACACTAACCAACTCATTTAGCACCCTACTGCTAATTACCAGGCAACACCTGACGGCCAAGCCCATTCCTGCGCGCAGTGTCATCACAGAGTGGGAAGTATGCAATCAATGGTAGCTTCTAGTGTGTGATAAGTGCATTGCTGTGCCTTGCTCTGTGTTCTTTTCCCTCCGATGTTCCTTTTGTGCCAGATTCACTCCCACCTCTCAGCCTTGCACTCAACTGGCACCATTCAAACCAAGGTACAAAACCACATTCTCTTTGTCCTTGCGTGTTACATTTGTTTACTTATAGGTGAGCGAGAGACTGGACTGAGACATGTTCAGGGACACTGAGAAAGGAGATATGGAAAAAGGAAATCTTACTGACAGTGCTATAAATATTAAAAAAACACTTTTGACAACCAGAGGTCATTTGACAGCACTAAGGGCGGTCTTTAGACAGTTAAAAAGCATTAAATAAATGGATTCCTTTCAGCTGAGGTGTTTGCCACTCTGTTGGATGAATTAGTGTGTATCAGAGTGTGACAAACTGCAGTCAGCTGGACAGAAATATCATTAGGCTGTACATTGGCTTGTAAAACCAATGGGGCTCAGAGCACACTGGTGAGAATCAAAGGAAGCCCTACATAGAAAGCAGAGGCACCATTCAATGCAGGCATACTAAATCTACTAACCCAAGGTAAAATGGTCCACTTCAACATTATTTCATGATAAAACATCCATGAAGTACATTTTGAAAAATATTTGAGATAAAAAAAAAATACTGGGTTTGGAAGGACTGGGCCAAAAAAAAGTCTAGTCCTGTGTTGACTGCAGCCATCCATAACTTCAATAAAGATCTGGCCGAAATGGTGCAGGAGCAAAAACAGGCCACTCCTTGGATTCACTGCAAAGATAGATGAATGGCTCAGTGGTCATTGCTCATAGTGTGATGTGACAGGTTTATCACACCGAGAACAAAGTGCAGGGGGAGAGCGGGGCGCGCTTCAAGAGTTCTCAAAACTATGCGAGACAAACCGGCCAGAGATGCGGCCTCAGTGTACGACCACCCCTCTCCCATGCAGTCCCTATCAGCAACAGCTCACCACCGATCCACATACATCACAGATCTGTGGTCTGATCTCCAACAGCTGTCAAGAGAGGCCTTACGATTGATGAAGCCTGGGGCTTGCCTACCACCCCAACCCCCAATTCTTGGACAGATCTCAGTGGGCTCAGGGGGTATGAGGCAGTAAATCAATATTGGGGAGGGGAGTATCCAGACTGACCTGGGAGCGAACAACAAATTACTTTGCCATTCAGTATCAGGCAATTGGTATCTGAGGAAAGACCCACAAAGCCTGCACTGTCACTGGTGGTATTCAACATAGTAAATGACTCTCTCACAAGTAGAAAAAATTATAGCTACAGTAAGGACACATGAAACGAGCTAATCTAAAACACTTGAGGAAAGTGTGACTGAACATGAAGAGAGTGTCCAGAAGAAGATGGCAATCAGTGGTCTACAAAAATAAGTGAGGGGGTGATATTGTGCTTGCATCCACATATGTTTCAGCTTGAAGACAACCAAAGCAAAACATTGATTTTTTTCAAGTCATGTCCTTCAGCTCGGGTTGCAGCCACGTCGCTTTACTTCTGTTCTGAGTTTGACTAAAGAATGTAGGCTCTAAGTCAATAGACTTTAAAGAATTTGCTGATTGCTCACAAATCAATTAACTGGAGAGTACTGTTGCCACATTTCAATCATGGGCTTTAGTTTGCAGGACACAGAATGCGCAACAGCATGTGTTACTATCAACCTGCACAAATGAATGCTAATATTAAATGGTCAAAACATTTTGCTTATTTATACCATGCAATACCACACTACACACAAGCAAGGGTTGATCAATGTACAGATAAGAAAGATCTTAGTTGATGAAATTCATGTGAAGTGACAACATTCCCATGTTCCAAACTTAATAAAAATCATAGACAACAGCCTCACAAATAAAGTCAACCTCTGGCATGTTTCTATCTCACGTTAAATAAAATGTGTGTAGAGTGTACTGCAGATTCAAATTAATGCCCTGGGAGAAAGACAAACAAAAGCACAGTCCAACACTTCTAGAGTTTAAACCACTCACTCCCCCCATCCCTTTCTGTCTTTATCTCACTTCTTCTTTTAAATTAAATCATGTTGAGGGGGTGTCCTAGGCACTAAATAATATATGACATGGAATGCTCAATCCAATCACCATGGCAACTGGTCCAGCAGTGCCCAGTGCCGTAATTGGCTGTGATCCTCCTTCTCCTGGCCTTGTTGACATGGAACCTTATCAGGCATTCTGGTCAGTGACTAGGAAAAGTAGCTTTTCTTATGCTTCCACCTGACCACCTCCCTAAGCCTGCTATTGAGCTCAAGTGAGCAGACAGTGGCCAATGCTGCCACACAATGTGTTGCATTCTGGGAGCCTCTCTTCTCTTTCAGTGTGTGGACCATAATTTGCGGGTAAGAAGCCCTTCCATAATACAAATTTTGTTTTCTATCAACACCCTTGAAATTGGATGTGGCACCAAGCCCCAGCTGAATGCATTTGGACAAAACTTTAGGGATGGGGAGGGGAAGAACAAGTGGAGGGAAATAAGTAGGAAGGAGAGAAAAGGGTGTGCTTCAATGGCACATTGCCATCATCAGAGGAGTACTGGGCAAACAAAACTGGGTTGAAATGTCACCTCACTCAGACCGTCTGACTACCTCAAGCTAACTCATAAGATGACCCACGGAGGTTCTTTCTGTTTCTCCTGACAAGGTTTTAGTTGGGGGTGGTTGCCCTGCCAAGGAGGGAGACTTATCCTCAGTGACCCATGACCTCCACAAACATCCCTCACAAGAAAACTTCAGCACCAGCAGTGGGTGTACCAGTGTGTACCAGTATTTTGGGTCTGTGAGAGGGACAGACCTCCGTCTCCTTCACAGGCCACACGGGAGTGGTGAGAGACAATCCAGAGGGGAGGGAGGCAACGGTGGTGGCAGTGGACTACAGAGGCGTTGGGTGAAGCTTGTCATACTCCATTAACGGCCCTTTGATTGGCCTTTGTGGTCGTGGAAACGGCAAACAGCTGCATGCAAATTCACAGTGGTCCCCCCATGCACCCCCCCTGGATTCAGCCTTATTGTTCTGGGCCTGGGCTTGACAAGAACGCATTCTCAGGGGGTGTTGGTGGGATGGGATGGGTTGAAGTGGTGGGGGCAGGGGGGGGGACGCAGAGTGTAGCCTTTAGCTGTATAAGAATGGCCCCATGGTGGACGCAGCAGGAGACTCCTGGAGAGGGCTTGTCTTTTTTTGTCATTTCATTTGCGATATTACAAGTCATGACATCTCGAGAAGAAAGAGAAATATCCAAGTCAAGCATTGCCCCCATTGCGCTTGTGCTTCCATAATCCTATCTCCGGACACGGAAAAAACATACAGTACAGTTTCTAAAAGATGAAGTCGAGATTTTCAAAGGGGATTTACAAAATCAAAAGCACATTTGAATACTTCTCATGTCAGAACAAAGCAAAACAAGGTTTTCTTTTTTCCCCATCCTTTATCAGGGCTTTCTGTACAATCCTTACTATCTGTTAGTCACAGGCAAGTATTCTTCTTAACTGCCCTAAGAAATAGAACAATTAGAATAGATTAAAAATATCCCACTGCAGAGAGCAGATCAGTGTTTTGCAAAGGAATTCACTTATGTATCAACTAAGTCAAAACAGCAAAGCATAGGCTGCCATAAGTAACCAAAGAAAAACATCTACTACGCAGCAGTTCTTGTAATACCGCTAATTGCTGTGCTCAGTAACTCCAATACATGATCGACTTTCACTAGTATGGTGGTATAGATTCTGGGCCACCCTGGTCCTTTTCACAGTGCTGGAGGCAGTGTCCATATCGTCAAAGACATATACAATGTTCTGTACCAGCCATCAATGTACGACGGCAAGAGCAAACGTAATAGATTGTGAATACCTAAGCATGGAATGCCTCTGTGAAGCATACAAGGCCACGTCTCCCTGCCTCATGTAACATTCATGCCGGTTCACCCTGCCTCCCGGTAAATAGCTACCACAACTGGAGAAAGGCAAGACATGGTCCAACCCAAAGGCAAAAACAGACCGTCCCGAGTAGGTGCTATTGAGAACACTAGATTCCTTTGCTGGCATTCTGCAGTAACAGAGAAGTGTGTGTCCATCTGTGGCAAGGACTCATTTTGCCTGAACCGATGTGCTTTTAGATGCACTCACATTAGGTTCTTGAGGTGCTATTTGTATTCATGGCAAAGCTGTTCTCTACGGCTCATCTAAGGAGTGCTTTGCTTCTATACCAGCACCAGTGTGAGAGCCAGACGAGCAAATCATACACAGCATGCAGATTCTTTTTTTCTCTCTCCACTGTTTTCTTTTTCCTTTCTTTCTTTCTTTATCTATTTATTTCATTGTTTGTTTTACCTTCTTTTTTCTTTCTTTTTTCATTGTTTTTCTTTCTTTCTCACATTCTTCACTGTTTATGTCAATTTTTTTCAATTTTTTTCTCTTCAAACTTTCTTCTTTATGTGTCATTACTAAAACTGCATTTTAGTACATGCAAACATTTAAAGAATGCTAGAGTGAAGGCTATGTGGAAGCTTCAGGATGTCTGGCCCATATTTAGACACTTGGAATCCAAGTCTGATCCCCCAGCAAAACACTAATACAAAGGAATAGTCGAACATGCCAACACTTGTGTTTTTTGCCTTCCATAGACATGAATAGAAACCCATGTTAAATCATGGGAGTGGTCTAATGCTTTTCTCTGTATTCCTTTGACACATTCCTGGCTGATGGTTATGGTGAAATACACCTTTCCCCAGAGGCCAAGATGTATAACAGGATTATATCTGAAAGCACCATCTCTGCACAGGTGCAACATACACAGCTGAAGACCAATAACAGCTGAGTCCCCACCTCCTAGGAGGACCATGAGCTACATGAAATCAGCAGGATGGGCCACATGGGCCTCCAAAAATCAATATGGAAGCCCTTCTGGCAATCTGACGTGCCTGTTTAATCTGGTGTTTAATTCTCCATTAATGGAGCCCATGACCCTTGAACTTATTCCCCCTGCCAGCGGAAGCCATTTTAGGGAGAGAGGTATGATTCATAATGAGGCATATGCTCCTAATCCTCAAAGGATTACTAAAGTAATCCATGCTTAGACTTCTCAAAAATCCCTTTAGAATTCACAGTTATTAATAATGCACTCGTATTTCTGAAAAAAAAAAATAATAATAATAATAATAATTAAAAACAGATGCAGAACAGATGCAGTTGGAACAGATGCTGCGAACAGATTCCTGTTGTCGAAAGAAAGGGTACATCAGACATATCACTTGCACCCTTAAAACATATTCACAATGGAGACCGAAGTGGATGTGAGAGCGTGCACAATGCTATTAGCAAAAAACATTTCACTGGAGTAAAATTATATATAATATACAGCCATTGGTTCACTGTTGTGGACTGTCCTAAATTCTAAGATTTTTTTTTTTTTTTACTCATGGCTGCACACTGTCATTGAAAGACAGAAAAATGGCCGTACCTTGCTGGCAAGTTTTATGACTGCATTTATGTCCAATACAGTGATCTTTCACAGTTGACAATAGAGTTCTGAATATAAATTGATTAAATTGATTTTTTGAGGCTTTCAAACACTACCTAAAATGACCAGAAAACTCTGAACAAGTATACTTTTTGAATAAACAATGGTCAATTGTCTGTTAATAGATTGTACATACAATGCTATGTTGTATGTAGGAGGTTTTGGTGAGAAACTAGTGGACTAGTGGCAATGTTGTCAATACAGTTAGCAGTGTAATGCTAGGAAGCTTTTTCTTTTAGTTTGTGGTTTCCTACCCTCCACCCAGAACTGCACAGTGCATATTTGGATGGTTGGTGGGAATAACACTGTTTCTCCACTATTCATATATACGCCAACCGATTTAATTTGGAGATAGTCCCAAAATGAATTGTCACAGAATTACCTCAAACAGTGGTGAACAGTTAAATAGTGTTGCTTTAAAGATAATTCAATGGAAAGTGTTTCATCACCACAACAAGGTTGAGGTTGTTTCCTACAAAATGTCGGAGGCAAGTATTATGGCCACCACTGTACAGTTAGTGTTTTTTAGTGTTTAGTGTTTTTTGTTTGCTTGCTTTGTCTTGATTGTTATTGAATCGACAATACTATATACTTCGGACTATATAGCATGTCTGGGGCTGAGGTGGAAAGCTCCGAGCACTATTCAGGCAGTAGCTCACAAATAGTTTGGTCTCATTTCCACTGAACTCATTTCCATCACACATTTCCACTGAAGTCTACATTTACAATGAATACTCTTTCCTTAAACAAACCTACATGGGTACTCAAAACTGCTGTTACACAATTAGGTTTATATTGTTGCTTACACAAAATGCTGAAGATTGAACTATAGAACTATTATAATGCATCACACTTATTCTAATATTCATTTGGCAGGTTTCAAACTCAGAACATGATTCACTGGTACACTACCATTGCAGTGGACAGCTGCCACATCGACAAACAATGGCAATATACATTTTACTCCGAAAATATACGTTTTAATCTCATTCAGGGTACAACACACTTTTCTTGAAATTGTTTCAGAATGGAGAGCAGGATCTCTCATCTTGATTGGCAGCAGTGTATTGGCACTATTCACAATTGTCCCTTATTAGTTTGACAATTAATCCAATTAATCTACTGGGGATTTTCATTGTCCCTGTTGTTTTGTTTTTTTTTTTGTTAATAATTCACATTTCCCATTTCATCATGACTAATTTCTTCAGATATGATTTATGGCCAGTACACGATCATTCATTCAGCAGCAATGAGCTGCAAACCCTTTCTACAGTCAGCTGGCATCCCGAACGGTGTGAGAATGCTAATGGGAGAAGCCTACTGCCGCAGCCTCACTGACCACTGGACCATATTCCCCCAACTGCTACAAACTACTGAAAATTCTGTGCAGAATTTTCCAAAGCACACACACATGGGCATGAGCGTACACATGCACGCACACACACACACACAGCATGACTTTCTAGATGGGAGGAAGACCCAAATTAGCTCATCTCTACCTGGGCAAGACCTCCCGTGGCTCTCCTGAAGACCTGACAACCCTTTTTCTTTACCTCGCTGAAAATCTATCTTTTTTTCAGCCAGTAATCAATAAACCTCAACGGAAATAAATACACAGAAAATAAAGAGGCAAATAGAAATAGCAGAGGGATAGAAAAAATATATTTTGAAACCTGACTTCTGCCCATTATTACTGTACAATTTCATATACAATATGAAGGGCATTTTGTCCTTTTCCTGGTAAGGTATACAAACATGCATCCAGTCAAATTAATAAATAATGTGCAGACTTAAGCAGACTGGTGCCTTTCAACTGAAATGTGCACAAGTCCTTCACAGCGATTTAAATGTCACTGATGAGGGTTCAGGATTTAGCAGAGCGCTAAAAGTGTCCCTCAACATTTCACCAAGTAAGTGGAGGAAGACAGGGTCCAGATGCATTCTGCTGCCAGAGACACCTTTATCTCCTTGAGCTGGCCATTTGGACTGACTTAAGCACAGTGACCTTGCCCATCCCCCGCATCACTGACTCCACATACTGACACACACAAACACACACACACAAGCATGCACACATGCATGCACGCGCGCGCACACAGACACACACACGCACCCTCCACCACCCAGAAGTCGATAGGGGGGAACAAGCAAGGCCTCTGATAAGGCAGCTCCACATCGGGAGACCTTGGTGACGGACAGTTTCCTGTCCTCCTCCTCAATAAGTCTTTGTGCCCTGTGCACTCAATAGGGGAATATGCTACATGGAAGGGTCAACAGTGATAGCACAGAGCAAACAAAAAAAAAATTTGTCTTCCGAATTTAGACGACATTTCCCCCGCCTTTCTCACTACGCATAGTTATTGAATTTCTCGCACTGCAGAGCCTGGATGCCTTATCTGGCTCTGTTTATACCTGCAAATCACCTCTGGAGCCTTTGTTTGCAGGTGACCCAGCCTCACGTGACATTTAATTCTGCAGCACAAAAGTGTGATCATGCTTGACACCAGCCTGAGAGGATTACTCCCACATTGCTGCATAGAAAACACATATCCTCCTCTAAAAAAAGACATTTAATGACACACAGACACTAAAACTGCATTCTGGCATTTCTTACCTAATTTGTCTTTTCATACATCATGCGCATATATTGCCATTTCCTCTCAGTGTTAAAAAAACTTCTACACCAACAACAATAATTATGATAATAATAATAATCATAATAAAAATTATCACCAGGAACATCATCATAAATTAACAACTTTTTTTAAAACTAAAAATGAGAAACCCTGTATGAGTAATATTCTTGCACTGCCATACTTGTAACAAGATAAAATGTTCCAAGCAAGCCCTCAGAGAGTGAGATCCTCTTTTACAAACAATAAGTCTTGCTAAAGCAAACTCCCCAAGACACATTCATGTTTCAGAATTAATGAACAAAAAAAAAGTCTGGTTTGGCGTCTGAGACAACATTAGTGTTGGAATGAATCAGAGACAAGTCTGTGCGAACGCTGAATTTGCAGTGCTTAATAAGCGCAAACTAAGAGAAGGATTTTCGGCACTTAATATCACACCCTTTCATTTCAGGTTGTCTTGTGTTGCATAAACATTGGTTTACAGCCGGTGAGATATCCCATTGTGGCAAGCTTCTCCTGACAACTTGATTAAAGTTAAAAGCTTCCTTTATAGATTAAATGTATTGCTTTGTCATAACAGTTGTCAACCAAGTGGACCGCAAAATGGAATACACAGACTGCAGGAGCTTACATTAAGGGAAAGTGTTCATTTATAACCACACTCCCATTCTATACTCTATCCGCAGATACAAAGCAGATCTCTCCATTACAAAGAGAGGATGAGGTCCTCCATAAAGCCATGAGGGCCTATAGGGAGGACGTGAATGGTGGAAAAAAGGCCCTTGTACTGTAATCCTTGTGTCCATTGCTTACACACAGCCGGGTGTGAATGGATTTGGATTGTGCGTTGCTGACAGCAAAGGCTAGATTTATTGGCGAGCTTAGGTACCGATATCAAACTGTCAGGCGGCGCTGCGGCCACCCCATTAGGTGGATTGTGCGTTCATCACCGGGCCATAACGTTGAGGAGTTTTACAGTCGCATGTAAATGCGCAGTAAAGCACCAGCACCATTTGCTTAGGGTGGGGGTAAATCCTCTAGGGCCCATGAGAACACTCCCGCTGAGGGAAATTCGCCCCAGCCGATGCTGCTTCACTCTGCATCGCATCTGGACTCACTCTGCTGGGGGTCACATGGCCTTTGAAACTCCCTCACAATGAAAAATTGATCTCCGGCTTGCTCTGCTCATCCCCCTTTGGTTTTATTTGACGTTCCACTCTTCTCTGGGCATATTAATTATCAACCATATGCAGCTCATGCCTCCCTTTGAGTAGACATGGGGACATGACACTTCCTCCACCTAATATGTGTGGAAGGAAAATGCAAAAAGAGAATTGCCAATGCTTCCAAAGAATTCTTGATGAAACGCAATGAATACTTGAGTGAGAAGACACACACGAGTCAGTGTGAGCACACACAATAAATCGTAGCTGCAGATAGTCTGTGAGGCAAATATTCATTGGGTTAATTCCAGCTGAACGCAAGACCCAGCTGGCGTAAACGATGCTAAATTCATGGCTGTCACCTAATTGTGAAGCATCTAGAAAAGCTGCTAGAATCAAAAAGTGATTAGCAGACTGAACCCTATACCCTCCTGTTCTGCATACATCTCACAGTTAAAGCAGAACTCACACACAGATTGAGCGAGGGAGAAATGAGTCTAGCAGTGACTTGCCTCAGGTAGGATTCTGTTCAGCTTCCCCCCTCCCATACACACAGTTAAGATTCATTATCAAAAAAGTTACAAATGGCACAACATAATAAAGCCCAGTTAAGTAGACTGACTGAAGTATAGCATCAGTGTTCTTTTCTGTATCTTTTTTCTGCTTGTGGTGGATATCATTGTTTCACACACCCCAGCAATTTTTCTTGTTTGAAAGACTACTTTCAAGAAGCGCCTGGGCAGACATACAGTATCTTCTAACACGGTTTAATCTACATACAAGTACAAAAACAAATCCTGCCAAGCCTACTTGGAGTCCCTCTCTCTTCCAAACACATTCCTTCCAACACGTCCGTCATGGCCAGATTACAGAACAAGCGATAAGGCCGTTCTTGTTTCATGGATGATTTCCGTTTGGGCAGAATAGCACAAGAGAGGGATAAATCATATCTCTGTGTGCTTGCTCTGGGTACACTGTTTCATCAGTCATGTGAATCTCCCATGGCAGTGTTGCGATAATTCACGATACCCCTGTCATGGACCGCTATGATTCAGACATGCACAATGCAAAAAAAGAAAGAAAACAAAAACAAACTGAGCATAAACGTAGATGACAGAATTGACATTTATGACTGAGGACAAATGTAGAGCTCATGCAGAATGCCGATCCAATTCGTTCTCTCTCACACACTCCCTGTCTCACTCTCTCTCTCTTTCTCTCTCTCCAAAAACACAGTGAGAGACAAGTAGTGAAGAGACCTTCAGGGAGACTTTCCATCTGTGAGGCAAACACAGTCAGACTTCTCTTGGAATGGTGCTGACTCTTACAACCTTTGTCTAAATGAATCTGGTCAGTTATATGTGTGTGTGTGTGTGTGTGTGTGTGTGTGTGTGTGTGTGTGTGTGTTTGAGTGTGTGTGTGTGTCTGAGATTGTGCCTGGCTATTTGTCAACTCAAATCAGGAACAGGTTCAGCCGGTCTTGTCCACTGGCATCTGCTCCTCTCCAGGATAGAGGGTTTAGGTATTGCTGACCACAATCCCTGTGGTTTTGCCTCTGAGACATAGCTCCTTAGGATTAAACAGCACTGTTTGATGAGATTTTCAGCGTCTGAAAAGTGCTGATTAAAAATACTTTACCATCAAAAACACATGGCAAAGAAATGCATGTTTCTCGCAAGGGGCAGATCTGTTCTACACAACTAGAGAATTAATCTAGGGGCCCTTTCATTTCCACAGAACATTTACACCTCCCCCCCTCAACAGGAGCTCAAATGCACTTGGCAAACAAACTGAACTCATGCAGAAACCACTGCTTTTAGTTTTCTGTCCACAAGCCAAGGAGCTCCACAACCCAAAACACACAGTATTGCTCGATGTTAAAATGATCTCTTGTCCACACTGGGGTGTCACAGACAATTAACTACATGCTGTATTGTTGCGTATTACCATGTTGGAACCTTTTGGATGGTGTAGCAGTCTCATAGCTGGCATTTAACAGATATCCCAATGTCTACACAAATAAACCACAACCACTAATCCAGCCCTTCTTGGCTTTGAAGATAATGACACCTATTACCAAGACCTGGCAGGTGGAGGCTTGCATACGAATCCCACCTTTTTGTGATTCCATGTCCTGAATCCCATTGTAACTTAACTCTTTCTGTCTGTGGGCTACGGGGGTGGGCCACCCACCTCCTACTATGCGTTACCATACACCCACCCTGTACGCTTCCCAAGTTTACATTCCCACAGCTTCAATGCCATATATATCAGAATTAAGTCAAAGGATTGCAAATAGGTTGAGTAAATCAGTTCTTAATCTCTGTTTAGGAAATTGTGCACGTCAGGAGCAAATGATCAGTTAGCACTCATGTTAGACTAGTTGGTTTCAAAGGAAACCTCTTGTGATATTCTACACTTGTGTAGTGATAAGTGATGTACTGAAAATATTAAACAAATTTTTGCCGTAGGGACTATTTAGCTGCTGTGCATTCTACATAGATCTCTCAGCAAATTCTTATAGAGGCTAGCCTTTTGGGGTTGTGTTTACATATTTCCTGGTTCCCTAAATTGTCACCAAAACACAATGATTGCTCCGTATCTAGGGGAAAACAAAAATCTCCCCCACAGGAATTTCATTAAATGTTTCAACGCGTGTACAAAGTGTTCCTGTGTAACTGATCACAAAGCTATATCATCTACCACAGAATAAGAAGCAATTATCAAGGGCCTTATGTGAGGCACCAGTGGAAATGCGGTTTGTACTTGAAAAATTCAAGTCCTCGGGGGGGGGGGGGGGGGGTGGAAGGTAAATGACTTGTGGATGGATAAGACATTGTTTTCGGAGAAACCCACACACATTCCAACCATTGATGGATGGGCAAAATGTTCATTCATTGAGTTGAGTGCGTTCACGTCAAATGAAACCAAAAACCTTGACTCTCTGCATGCCAAAGGAACTACTTAAAAAAAAAAAAAAAAAAAAAACATTCTCAGGCCAGACTCGACCGAGAGCCCAGAATAGTGGCCCCTTTCCAGGAGATTTTTTTTTTTCGGCTCTTGGGTGTTCTTGAGTCCACCCAAAATTACAAATCTGCAGGCACAGCGGATATCAGCTTGAAAATCTGCCAACTGCCAAGAACCAATCAATTTTTAACAAAAACATTTCCATCATAAAATCAACCCCAAAACAGAGAATTACACAACACTGCAAAACACCAGCAACAGAAAATGACACATGACAAAAAAAGAAAGATTTATTCAACTATGATCTGGAGTTTAGCTGTAATCAATGTTTGGCACACAAGTATGTGATTAAATCTGCTTTGTAGACAACAGAAACAAGAAGAGAGCAGAAGTAGTAATGATTGTCATTATGCACACAAAACCAGATCAGTGGTTTAGATGGGGGAGCACACAGTTTTGTAACTATACTGGTAATTGCAACCAAACACGCTAATCAAAAGAAAGGAGTCAAATTTGAAGGGACAAAAACAGCTTCAATATTGGTAACCACGTCTCTCTCTCTCACACACACACACACACACACACACACACACACACACACACACACACACACAAAGTACAGCTCTGCCTGTCCTTAAAGAATATTATAAAAGCTGAGAAATGCTTGTCAACACATAACTCAGTTTGGCACATCGCCAATAGCAGCATACAGGTGTGAGACAAATAGGCAATCTGCATTTCAAAAGCAAGCTTTCTACCACCATCGGCATCTTACAGATGAATGACTAGAAATTTCAAGTTCAAGTTCAAGTATAGTGTAAATGGGTATTTTCAACGTCATAACAAGCTTTCATTTTGGCCACTACTTTGTTTTGCTGACATAAGAATTACTTACCTTGTGAAATCTGAAAAAGGGCCAGAGCTAAGAAAAGCCAGTGAACAAGTGGACACCTCCACGGAGTAAATGCCATTTTTTTCTGTCGGTGGGAACTTTCTGCAGATGCTAAATGAAGACTGGGAGTTAGCGATACTCAAAAAGCTCCAAGCCAAATGAATTTCAGCGATCAGTGGTTCTCCGAGATTTCTCACCAATCATCTTCTCATCTGGAATGGAAAAGGTGAAAGAGAAAATGGCTCAGTTTGTGCTTTACAGATACTCTATGGCAAACAGCATCAGCATTTCATTCTTTTTCTTTGATGGAGTAAATATATTTTTTTTCCTTTAATGAAGAGTAAATAATGTACACATGGTCAGAGAATTCACATGCACTACTGCTCACAGCAGAGAACACTGATAATGAGCGGAAAAGCATATCAACTGGATCAGAGAATGAGACATGTTTTGTCTATGAAACATAAAAGCAAACAAGCCCATGATTGTTTTGGCCAATGTGGTGAATTGCAATCTCTGTCTCACAGGACAAAAGGAGAAAAGCTCAAACAAAAATAATCTCATGGGCTCTGTCTTCATCCTTGGCTTGCCTGCAGGATGTTATATAGAGGTACAAAGGGGATATCATAAATAAGTAATCATCTGTACCTAAAACTGCACCCTTAATGCATATTGCTTCCTGAGTTTAACATCTGTATTGAAGGATTTACAGTTTTGACTACCTTCTACAGCACCACTGGCAGAGCTCTGTCTCTCAGGCAACGACTTTACACCACACAACATTAAATACTGCACCTTTTTCTCTCTCTGAGTGTGTGTGTGTGTGTGTGCATGTGTGTGTGCGTGTATATAAACAAGCACACAGCTGTGTACGTGTGCATGTGTAAGTGCCTTTTGTCTGGTTTCCTTATCTCAGGGGGGACCACAAACAACCCAGACTGCTTTGTCTACATTTATCTGCAAAGGTTACCATTTGGGATTGAGGAGAAGACAGGGCTCGTTACAACAAAAGTCCCCCCTCAAAAAAAGATATAAAATACTGAGAGACGGATGGCACGACACATTCACTCTCCTACACACAGGTACCGGAACACCAACCAGCATAGATCAACACTCAGACACAAGCACACCTTCATAAGACAGAAACATTGCCTAGGTGTAGACTTACAGACACAAAGCTAGAGAGAGAGGGGGAGAGAGAGAGAATCAAATGTTTTTTTCTCCCATCCAAAAAAAGGTGCCCTCTTTTCCCACCGTCCCTGCACCCACTCTCTCCCTCTGACTCCTCCGCATAATGTGCAAATCATAGGTAGGCTATGGACTAGGAATCATCTGAATTGCCCACTGAATTTCACACTTTGAAGTGTATCGCACAAAAGCCTCCCCTGCTCCTCCTCTGAAGAGCCCCTCGTCAACTATCCTGATTATTTTATAATGAACCTAAATATGAGCACCGCAGCTCTCTCTCTCTCTGTCTCTCTCTTTCATTCACTCTCTTCAGATCGGCCTCAAAGCTCCAGTAAATGTAAAAAAAGATATTTTTGGTGAATCGAAAGGGGAGAAAAAAAGTCTTAGAACAAAACATTGAGAGGCTCCACATTAGCATACAGAGGTGTAATTTGCCTCCTATTATGTATGCAGTCCTTAAGTGGTGGTGAGCGGGAGACTCTTTTCTTTTCCATCGTGAGATATTTAAAAGAGGCTCACAGGTCACCATCGAAGAACAAAGATACAGGTCAAAGCTGCATGTACAGTAATGCCAGAGATGCAGGCTAAGGTTCTACCCTGAAACCACTCGCTATGCCTGAGAGCAGATCATGAGCCAGGAACTGGCCTCTGAAACTCCGAGCACCCTATCAGATCATCACAACGGCAGGCATAATTAAATCATGTCCATTTCAAAAGGACTGCCAGAGAGGGGAGCTGATTATCAAAGGAAGGGTTCATGGTTCACCATCTCCACGAGGTGCTCCTTGTCGAGAAGCACTGCAGCACCCAGATCACCCGCGTGAAAGGAGCCACCATCCTCATCCTAAGACTGAGTTCCCACAGCAGGGAGAGGGGAGCTCCAGTAATCGCTGATGATGGACATCATCATCATCATCATCGGGATGACGGACAAGCCAACCAGCTCACTGCCTTTCCCCTCATTAGAGCGCTCAAACCATCACCCCGCTGAGGGAACATGCTCTCTTTATGCCTTAAAGCTTAAAGCGCAGGAGCCAACTATTATCATCCCCCTAAACACCGTTTTGTTTGGCAGATTTTAGACCGGATTTGGTCCGACTTGAAATAAAAGGATTAGCCGATTAGCATTAAGAAGCTTTCCCTCCATTCCTGATGGGCGCATCATCATTTTTTTGCGCCTGGGCTGTGGTAGATGGTAGCAACAGGGGAGGGGGTGCACTTTCTCAAGCATGAAATGGTTTGCAAGAGTAAGTTGTTCAACTGAAGAACTGTATAATACTGTGCTTAAAAGTAGAAGCATAGTGTTACTTATAAGTATTCAAGACTGTAGAGCTGGAGGTTCATGATATTTTTATCATGAAATTAAATCATAAGATTGGGTACAAATTTTAAGAAGTTTCTACGTCAACCATTACAAATAAAAACTTGGTGAATTGAGACACTAAGCAGTTTTGTGTTTTGTAAAACTAGAAACACTTGCAAGGAAATTGTGGTCATGAGAGACTAATTGCAACTTAATTTAGAGAGAACACATTAGTTCAGTTCTAGGCCTGGTCTTTCACTTGCATAATGGATTGGCTTGATATTCCACCTTTCATTTGCACAGCATTCAGCTCGGCATGGCACTCTGAGCAGTGAAGCACTGTCATCAATCAGTAATACAACCATGTCCATAATTATACCTTCAGACATCAGGTGCATGTGGTTTGATGTTAAGCATGACAAGAAATCACATTCACTGAATGCTCTTTATAATTACAGCCATGCATGAGAATCTTTTTTTTTTTTTTTAACGTCTGTTTGCACTTTCTTGTCACCCCTGATTCGGGCATTTGTCAGAGAGGAGGAAATAATGACCTACATACACTCTCTACATCTGTTTTCCTTCTCCTCCCACATACAAAGACAGCCCAGGAAGACAAAGTTGTCATCAGTGCAGAGGGATGGAAAAAATTACAGCACTGGGCTAATTTTTCATGTTATCTAAAAGATCGTGGAGAGAAAAAAAAAACAGCCCAGCTTGTAAGTGGAAAAGAGGCAATTCAAATATAATTAAAATAAATGGATGGAAAAAGATAGGCAACATGCCTCAGCATGAAATATATGGCTGTTTGTGACGGCTGAATGTGAGCCTCCCTCAAAGCCTGTGGCTGCTCCTCTCAAGCTGGGGAGGCGACCCGGCGAAAGAATGGCAAAGAAAGAAGAAGGAGTCCAACTTTCTAAGACGAGAGGAACTGAATTAATGGGGGAGAAGAGAAGGGAGAGAAGAATAGAACGGAGTAGAAAGAAAGGGGCGGGAGGGTCACTATGGGAGATTGACAGCTTGTGAGTGTCGCTTGACCTCTTGGGGGTTCGCCTCCAAGCATTCTCAACGGGCTTAGAGAAGGACAAAATAAAGAGCAAGAATGTTAATTTATTTTCAATTGTCAGTTCGTAGAGGGGGGGGGGGGTAACGAATGCATACATACATGCATATCAAATGAGTGGGGAACAAAACTAAATGTAAAGCAGTGTTCGAGCAGTGCAGACGCACACACTCTCACACATCTGAAATGAAGACGTGGGCTTGCATTTTTCTGCTCAGACCACCAATTCTGTCTGACTCAAACTTCTCAACATCTGTGAAACTAAAACAACCCCACAATCCTGCTAACCTCTCCCCCTCTCCCCCATCCCCCGACACATACAGACTTATTTTACATCTAACTAAGACAGGCAATACAGAGCTCACTTGCATCTGGAAGGCTGTGGTATAAGACATTAGCATTTTAAAAAGAGGAGGAGGATGTATGGACAGACTGTAAAAAGAGGGGCTGATTAGCTGCAAGACAAAAGGCCTCTTGGGAGGGGGTGGTTGGGGCAGGCCTTACAGAAGATCTCCTTGGATACACCCCACATTCTCATTTGAAGCCTCTTGGAGCCATTGTATCCTGTCGTGACAATTCCTGACAAGGCCATGGCAGGCTATGCTTTCTCAAGGATATTATGTCATTTTCTGGGCTTTGGCAGTGTTGCAGAAAACTTGTCAAAAGCCACTGCAAGAGCGAATGGATGCCACAATCAAGCAGAGTTTTTTTCTGCACTTAGCAAAGTAAAGTTGTGCCACGATTGCAGGGTGATGTTTGGGGAAGGCAGGAGAAGGTAATGGGAGGTAGCGATCCCTCTCTGCAGTGCTGTTGGGTTTCAACACCCTCCACAAACAGGAAACTATTAGGGCGAGCTAATGACCCAGACTCAAATGTCATACAGGGCCAGGGAAACAACTCAGACGACTATGTTTTAATTTGCATTATTGCTCAGTGGAAAGGGCTATCACTGCATAATAGATTCTACAGACAACTGACACAACTCCCATCTAAACTAATAGGGCCTTAGCATTCCTTATCATTGCAATCACCATTGCCTTTGCCTCATTACCTGAGGAGGTAACACTGTTGTCTGTCTGCTCTAATGACAATGGATGAAGTGAGCTGCAGACAAAAAGTCCCCAAGAACCCCCCCACCAGCACCCCCACCCCCACCATTGCCACCTCCCTGAACACAGCTAAGAGCACTGATTTGTAAAGGTTACAAGACCCTAATGAGAACTTAATGTATTCTGCTAAATTATCCTCATGCCTTGCTGGGATATGATCGAACTGGAGATTATTTAAATGTCACATTCATCTCTCACAAAAAGATGCACCTCATAGGTGTGTCCCATCTCTCTATGGCGGAGGTAGTCTAATTTGCAATCGAGGCCTTTCATAGCCTCAATCTGTATTCTCCCGCAAGCTGCCAGAGCTCCTCCTGCGTCCTCCCCGCTTCCTTCAGTTCATTCACTCACACCGCCCTGTCTTCTGCGGCTTACACTTGCTCGCACTCAATCACAATTTACAAGAGAAACTGTGGTTGGCTTGACAACCTCACTTATATTTACCACAGACAGGATAAGCAGTAATGCTTGTGATCATTCACTCAACAAGGTGGGGGGGGGTGTCCTCTGAGGACATGGTAAGAGCCTGGATCAACTGTTCAAACTCTCCAGTGTTTATTTACACACCTTTTTCTATGACACCTGCATACCTTGCTTGGATTATATTGCTGTGGCAAAGCAAAGAGAGCTACAAATTCCTGGCTGCACCTCAATCCTTTTCAAGTGATAATTCAAATGTAAACTAGGCGTGCCTTGCTGGACAGGAAGATATGGTGATAAGGGATTTAAATTATAGTAGCCATTCATATATAACATCGGAAAAAAGTAATGTGCATGAGGATGGAGACACAGAGAAGCAACAGACCTACACTATCTTCAGTAAGAAAGTAAAACAAGGCGCTGAAAACAATCTCATCCAGGCTGATCAGAAGAAGAACCACACTGCTGCACTAAATGAATAGTTACAGGTTTGCGTCTCCCTTAGGTCACGGCGTGATCGTCTCAGAATAACGAGGCTTGGGGATCAGTGAAGCAGTCGAACCAGTTTCCCACGTTGCCCCAGTATTTATAACTCTGTGGTTTTCATTGAGTAAAAGAGCCCTTTTCAACTTGACGAAAGTGGGGGATCGGCCATGCCCATTTTCACTGGGAGTACTGTGAGAAGTATGTGAGTGCAAGCCTACCTCCTGCAAGACTGGCTCAAAGTAATGTTTCCTTTAAAACCAGGGCACACAAAAATAAGGCCCAGGGATAGCTTTAGTCTTGACACAACGAATATGAAGAAAAAGGGTCGGAAAACAGCAGCGGCGGCCGAACCACACTGCCAGCACGATGCCTCTCATGGCTTCAAATAAAGCGCTTCCAAGTAAGAATGTTGGACCAGTTTCACAGCTTTTCTTTGTGACGAGGCCTTGCTTAATCTCTGGCTAGCCTGCCAGTGGCTGAGACACTGACTTCCTTATTTCATTTTCAACCCCCCCCCCCTCCTCTCATCCCTGATCCTCTGCTCTAGTTTTTTTTTCTATCCTCTAGTACATCATTCCTGCGGGTGTTTGTGTAGTGTCCCTTAGTTACTGGGAAAGAAGCACCGCAGCATAGAGAGTTAAAAGCTTGCCCTGTCCCACTCATAAGAACAAGGTCATCAATAATTTACTGTCATTGGGAAGCATTATCTAACAGCCCGATTAAATTTTTAACATGGTGAGTGACACATGCACACACACGCGCGCGCACACACACACGGCATGAAAAGTGCACTGTAAGAGGACACTGGGGGTGGCAACATTGCCTGCGACAGATGTGACCATGCTGAAGTGAGGATCTTCCCCGTCACCATTTCTGACAAGTCAATCCTTCAGATGTCTACTTAAGGAGGTTTTACACAAATAAACACCTACAAGTATGTAATATTACATTCAAACAGGCAATAATAAACAAAACAGATTACAGTGTACCCATCACTGAACATTATTTTTCTGCATTTTTATTTTTTATTTTACAGCATATGCATCTTTCTCTGCCTAGGTTGTCTCTAAACATACCTGTAAATACCTGAAATATTTTTCATGTCTCTAAAATGTCAGCGAGGTTTAAGAAGTTGAAAAGGAAAAGCACCCAATGCTTTTTCAGAGGGCAGAGAGCCATTTTGCGCCAAGTCTGGCCAAGGAGCGCGAGAAGCCCATCTAAGCCAAGATCAATTAGATCCAATTCCAGTGTAATTAAAACGTCCTAGCAGAGGTCTTTGAACTCAACAGCACACGACCGCTGACAGAATTAAACTCAGCTACCTCAGTAACACCAGCAGAAAGCTGTTGACCACTGCTTTAGAACTCAACTAACCCCACACATGGCAAACACATTTCTGTCTGCTTTAACTGGCATTCGGTAAACCGTCTTCTGACCTCAACAACATTTTTATCAAAAAACCTTCACTCGACTTGACTGACTCGATCACCTGGGGACATTTAGACTTTTTTCTTTAGCATTTATGTTTCCCTAGCATTTTCTTCAGCGTGGGCTGAGTGGCTGTGCTCTTACTGAACTCAACTGTATGACATAAGGAGCACTTTCGCAGTTTTATTGCAAAGGGACATGATCTGATATTTCTTGAATGAATTAATGATGTCTGCCACAGTGCCATTTCCATGTGTCCCACAATGATCAATGATGACAAATGGATTTCACATGGTTGCCCTTAGTTGAAAGTCCCATTAATGTTTACCCATACCCAGTAGAGCATGGCTGTAATTCTCAGAAAAACAACTTCTCGTCTTGGTTTTTATTACTTTACCTATTAGCGAAATAATGGCTCAATCCCATGAGTGTGTTTGATACTTAACCATGCTCATCAGAGGAGAAGCAGCTTATGACTTTCCTAATTAAAACACGGTGCAATCAGCAATCACAATCCCTCTTCCCAAACAGTATTCAAGATATAATTTGCCTGGGTGATCAACAGCGGGCTCTCTCTTAACATGTTTAAACAGTGATGACGACCGTCTCGGCCTCTTCAGGAGGCCTTTTGAAATGAAACAAATCAGCTCCAATCAAAGGCGAGTGGGTGATTTAGAGGGTCTTGTTTTAGCTCTCGTGTGGCATTTTCAGCGTTACTTTCTGCCTGCCGACAGTTTTTCTATCTGAATCTTTTATTATGGACACCCAGATTATAAATAGTCCCTCATCACAAGCACACCTGCACTTAACGAGAGCGCAGGAGAGACGCCTGGCAGTTTCAAACCAGCAGAGACAATGAGCTGGTCGTGCTGGCTCATGATAGCCAACAAATACAGTATGCCTCAAATGAAAGACCAGTAATCAAGATTCTTTCAAAGCCCTGATGAATAGAAACTGTAGTTAATGAGAGTGTACAGATTCATTAAAAGAGAAAGTGCTATATTAAAACATCACAAAAATTGTACTTAAAAGTGTAATAATACTTTGAAACAGTCTGTCAAGGATAATTACTGGCATTCAAATCCAACTATGAAGTCCTCAATGATGATTCTTTGACAGTTATCTCCAAAGGGAGTTTTGTCCCAACTTATTGGCATGAAAAACACATCATTATTTGCCTTCACTCTAAGGCGTGCTCGTTGCATCCCACCTCTTATCTACATAAAACAATATAAGAATCCTAATGAGTACGAAAACACCATGGTCAATCAAAAGCAGACTGAAATTCCTGGACACTGCACGTCAATAAACAACTTGAAATCCATACTGTGAGGAAGTACCACGGCTGCAAAATATTTCGATACACCTACAATCACCACCTATGCAATTGCCTTGCCTTTTCCTGAGTCTGTGTAAAGCTTTACCGCCTTTATGCTTGCGCTGAAACGAGTCTGACTAGAACCATCATACACACCTCATTTTTAATTGTTTAGTGGACAAACAGGAGTATTTCTTCAGCTCGGTTATGGTCTGATGGAGGATTTTAAAAGAGGGGACTTTCATTAACATCGCTTCAGCCCGCAGAATTCTGCACTGCCATGTAACAACACAGACATTACACAAAGGGCTACCAAGGGGCCAAGGACCATTCAAGGACCCTCTGACAATATCACATCACACAGAGCGTATAAAAAAAGGCATACATCACACAGGAGAGGGCTGAACTGACGATCAATGGTCCAGAGGGAGTCTGACTGTGTCTTTAAACTACCTGATATCTATCACAAACCCATCCACTCCTGACACTTTATACACTGAGCAGGGACAGTGATTGCACGACAGTAGTCCTCATACAGAAGCAGAAGCAGGTTATCTCAGGTGCTTTTTCTATATAAACTGGTCACAGCTAATGGCCAGCATAACAGGACCACTGGCATTTTCTGAAATATCTAAAAGGAAGTCGTCATAACACGCTTCAGTTCACTTGTGTGTTTTTTTTTATCCAATGAAATCTTCCCATTATAGGCCTACATAGAAATAAGCCTTCAATTTCATGAAAATTACAGTCTATATCCTCAGCTAACCAATGATTTTGTGTCTTCAGGGCTGTGGCAAGAGGGTAATAGCCATAGTTCAACCATTCAATATGCTAAAGTCAATATCATTGCTCCATTTCTGAAGTGTTCTCCAGAAAGCACAGAGAAGCGAAAATCTCATACTATAAAGATGGCAATTGAGGTACAAAACCCATTGAGTTACACTGTTTTGTTCATGGGTTCTACAGGTGTGATTCACCTTCAAATACAGCGCTATCTCACAAGCAGTTTCCATCTGGATTCCACATAAAATCACCAGTAGAGAAAACCATGACTGCACCATCCAACATGTTTTGGGAGGGGCTACATTGGTGATTTCTCAGATTTCAAAGTGATATGTATGTAACAATAACTTATGTGGTGTAGGCAACCCAACCCTTTCACCCCTTGCTCTTGCGTGCGCCTTGTGCTAACCACCAAGGCTAAGGTGTATTATCACTCTACTCTCTGAAGACCTCAGCAATGTCCTCTCGTGCTGATGGCGGCCATTTGTTGAACAGGAGAAGCCCAGAGGGCAGTCAAGACATCTCGCAGGTCAATGCTAATCCCCTGATATATGGAACCAAAGGACCCCGGCCCATTCATCAATGCCCCTCCTCCTCACGGCCTCCGGCTCATACAGTGAGGTGTGCAGGAGCTGAGAGGGTTAAAACACAAGCCTTAAAAGACCTCCCAAAGACTATCCATCACCCCAAATCAGCATCTCGACCAGCAGGGATATTTAAAAGCCACAGAGAGGGACTGTTTTCTAAAAAAGCAGCCTGGACAAGGACAAACCTGGCCCTTGGGACAGGCCCATGACACGCTTTGCTTTAAATCGGATCATTCCCTGGTATTCCCCAGTATTTAGATTGCAATGTGTTGATCTACCCCAAATCGCCGGGAAGAAATGCCATAACTAATGGTCCATGCAAGGCTGGACTGCAAACTATTTCTATTCACACACAGTCAAAGAGAAGAACTAATGATGGCTTTAAAATGTCTTGTCAGGGAATCGAAACATAAATTCACTGAGTTAGTGTGGCAGATCTAAGCAGGCTGGCAGGGACCATTTGATGAGTATACTTACTAGCACAGCATGACTGTGTGGTGCAAACACAAATAACTAGATAAACAAAATAAACTAACACAAATATACAGACAACACCAACAAAAACTCACTCACACTCGCTGGCAGACACACACACACACACAAACAGAACAGACTTTCTCTCGGTCTGTTTAAAATGGTGCTATGCTTCCTACCAGACAAATACAGCCCACAACACTCAATCTTCTCAACCGACGCTTTCAACTAGCCAGCAGACAAGGCTATTTGTTTCAGCGTTGACTCTTCCCTGCAGCGTTATTCAACAGTGGTGGATAACTGCTGCCATGATTATCACTGCTTATACTTATCACCCCGTCCATGCCTGTTCCTCACATGGCGGTCTCATTCACCCAATTCCTCTCATCCCCACTTTCCTGCAGTTTCTCTCCCACTTTTGACATGGAGCATGTCAGACAAACACAGAGAGACAGCTGTCAAACCAACCTGCTGTGATTGAGCCTAGCAGGTGACATTTTCTCTCGTTCTCACTCCCGGTGTTTGCATGTATGCATGTATGTGTGTGTGTGTGTGTGTGTGTGTGTGTGTGTGTGTGTGTGTGTGTGTGTGTGTGTGTGTGTGTGTGTGTAATAGACACTTTCACCCTTTCTTCATATCTAATTGTGTGTTCACAATCACACACACAAAAAAATTCCACTCATCATTACTTTTCCTCCACTAACCATCCATATAACAACAATCTCATTTGTAATGAAGGAAATTAGAAAGCCTCAAATATATTGCCTGGGATTTTAAATAACCCAATTAAGAAAAATGTATCATCGTAGTTTGTTATTGCTTCTGTTTACTCCTGAGTGTGTTTGGGAGTGTGAGTGTATGAGCCTACCCATGCCTGACCTTGTCTTTTTGAAACATCTTAAATGTATAAAAGATTGAAAATAGTGAACACAAGATATTCAAAAATATCCTCTGCTAATTTCACATTGAAATTACAAATACATTTATTTTTCTTCATAAATGATATCCTTCCTGCCATTGAAAATTTCTGGTAATTTGACAAAAGGCAAACTTGTGTTATTATTGCCATGACACTATTATTATTGCCTGTAGCCTACTCATGTAAAGGAGTAAAACAACTGAAATATTAACCTACTTTACCAACGCAGGACAATGGTCCCTTTCTACTTGGGGCAAGCCCTTACACAAACATATGACAAAATACGCTGTCAGATAATTCTAGATTGGGGGGATCGGACCAAAAGGAAAATAATATCAACGTAAAGTGACTAGAACGATCGACTGAAAGTTACACAGGCCCTTAGACTTGGCCACTGATGGGCCCAATATAGGCTACTAAGGAGTAGTCTGCCCACTGGGCCGCAATCCTTTAGCCGACTTTTTTTTTCCTTATCTCATTCTCTATGGCGAAACTGGGGGATGGTAACTGAAGTTCTCTATTGAGATAGGGACACTTTGATATGTAAATTCGGGCTTGGAAAAACGCGAAAAATCACACTCGCATAAATTCAAACCATTTGCGGGGAGTTGATGTGAGATGAGATGGCACTTCCACTAAAGACGGCCAGAACAAATGGACCAAATCACACAGCGCGCCTGGGGAACGGGGGAGGGGGGAGAAGGCAAGCCTAACAACGGAACATTTGTTCTGAAGAATTCCTTGCCTGACAGTTGCAACATTTGAATGAATGAATGAATGAATGCATGCTTCAGTAAATGAAGAGGCTATACCTTCAAGTTTGTTCTAATTAGCTCTACTGTAAGTGGCGCAAGTATAGTCAGTTAATTTTCAAGAGTGCATAAATCAATGTGAAACCTAAGTGGGCCTATGATGAATCGCGAAAGTGCCTATGGCCCAATTCCCGAGCATATGCGAACAGCCTATGCGCAACGGCATGAGTTTAAATTATGTTATTAGTAGGCTACTTACCATGTTTATCCTAGACTAAACAATAGGCGAGTACAGAAAAACTATTTTAATTAGGCCTACTGTTAATAATGGCTACACAACCTAGGCTAAACGCTATTTCATCTGACTAGACCTCTCTATTAGGCCAAGGCTAGGTCGGGCATCTTCGAGACTGCATCTGTTTGGAAACTGGTACACTCTTATGCTGAAGAGGCGACAAAATCAATAAAAACAAACAAATAGAGATGTTTTCTGAATCAAACGTGTTATGCATTTTCATATAGCAATGGTCATTTATTATTTTCTGGCCGATTAGGCCATCTGGTCATGTTTACAGACGAATTCGCTTAACTACACTGTGGCTGTCGGGCGACTAGTAACCCACTTCTGGTGATCGGAAAATAAATCACCGTAGCCTACAGGTTCCGTCTCTCTGGTAGGCCCCTATCTGTCTATCTCTCTCTCTCTGTCTGTGTGTGTGTGTGTGTGTGTGTGTTTGTTGGTGGGGGGGGGGGGGGTCAGGTCACAGAGTGACAGCGAGAATGTGTGTGTGTGTGTGCGTGCGCCTGTGTGATTATGCGCGTGTCCGTAGCACACAGTTGACATAGAATGCTTAGTTATAGGCTAGGTGAATTATGCATGCTGTCTAATGATCTCATTTTACTGTTTCAAATGGTCTAGCCCGGACCCTTTGTTAACAGAATCTTGGTAAGAGAAAATGTTAACTATTCAGGCCACGGTGTCTCATTTAGCCTAGTCTCAGCTTTCTTTGGGTTTTGGAATATTCTGTAATAAAATCTGACAACTGTATGGTAAAATTGTGAGAAATAGTCTAAACAACTTATTGATTAAACAGGAGAAAGTTAACTTTAAAACGCATAGCTTATATTGTTGGCTGTTCCGGAAAATCGCATTCTATAAAATATACCACCGGAATCAGCTAAGATTAGAGAGAAGGCAGCAGCTAAATCCACATCTGGAATCTCTTGGTTTAAGAAACGGCTCTTTTTAAAGAGAACCTTTCGTAGGCCTCTCAAGTGGCTACCTCTATTATGCTGGACCGAAACTCTACCTGGACAAAACCAAGCGAATTCAGTCACGATGGCTGCCAGGTCAGTGAGCGAGTGGATAGGCTATCCTATAGAAACTGTACTTAACTTATTGGGCCATAGTCTTTACCTTTTCTGCTAACCTGTAAAATGACTCCCGTTGCTATCTCCTTCAACGAAGTACATTTTGAAAAAGACTCTCCAATCATCAAAGAAGAGACAAACTATGCTGTAGGCTACCAGTTAATGTGGGGTGACCGTGCGAATGGTAGAAGTGAAAACATTTCATCAAATGCAAGAAAGAAACGAAGATTAATAATAACCTACTTACAAATTATTGGACTGTTCCAATGTGGCTCAATATTACATCTGACGCAGCTTGAGACGATGTGGGACAGTGAAGGCAGGTCTGAAGCGGGTAGCCTTTCAGTGGTAGACCCCCCAAACGCGGCTCAGTAGGTAGCACAAAGACTTGTATGGTTCCGATACATTCTACACTTCTTCAGGACAAATCGTGCTTCATCACGTAGCAGGTCTTTCTCCAAGTCCGTGCATTCCCGCAAATCGAACAAACTCCATTCCGGAGGCCTCTTACATCTAAATTATTAGTTTTCCTTGCGGCGCATCCCACTCCTGGCACTTGAAAATACAACGTATTTTAAGAAACTCCGCGACCCAGTGTTAGCGTGGTAAGGCGAATGAACAGGAAGAATTTAAGCTCTTGATCTGCAGCCTAAAGGACAACTCAAAATTAAGAAGATTGCATTTCATCTGTCGTCTCTGTCAATCCATTGTCACAGACTCCACAAATATCGAAGGGTCATGCTTGACAAAAATGCCCAGAGAATCGGATAGTACTGGGTCTGTAACTTGAAAGGACCCCTGCTCCATCCACTGCGCAGGCAGTGCGACTATTGGAGCAAACAAGGCAAAAAACACGGTGCGCCGGGTGCCTTCTCTGCAGCAGCTGGCTGTGGAGCTAGTCATAAAAGACGGCAAGGAACGGCCTGCAGGATCTGGAGTGGCTCCTGTCCCCAAACATCATCTCCATAACAAAGCAGTTTCCTGCAAAACACAATTAATCACAGCACTAAAAAGGCGAAATCCACAACGTATTTTCCGACCAATAGCACAATTCAGCAAAAATGCCCCTTAGATAATATTATAAAATGAGATGGTGTTGTAGTCCACCCCACTCTCAATTTCAGTGTCAGGGAAAATGTTTGAAATTTTCTCATCCTCGTCATTGTGAACATATAGGCCTAATGTTAACACACACACACACACACACACACACACAGGTAAGGTGTGTGTGTGTGTGTGTGCAAACATGGTTAACCTGATGCATTGCCATGTTTCAGACTTGACATTTGTTTCAGCCAAGTACAACAAAACTGCCCAAAGAGGACTTTAATAGGCTTTCAGAAAATTGCCAATTCACCAACACTAAGCATTTGCCAGCCATGTCTTCCTATGAACATTTATCCTGTTATCTGAGGTGAGCTGCAATACTCCACACCACCAAGACCTGCTAAATGGAAAACGTATACTCTGGTAAGGATACCAAACCATCACTTGGTTTCATACAAAGTGCTCAGTATCTTCTCACTAGGACAGCAGCACTATATCTTTCAGTGAATGCCAGAATAGACTTGTCCAACCATATGGAAGTTTTAAGATATAATGGTATCCAACATTTGACATTTGAGCCTGCCTCCTTACACATTTGAGCGGAGACCTAAGAGCGAAGCCTTCAGGTAATGTATATATGCAGTGCAGACATGACATATTTTCTGCTGCACAATCCTTAAAGAAAATACAAAAACAGGCACATTTCAGACCGTTGTTGTCAGAGGGTTAATTTCGACACTTTGGTTTCTCAGAAGTCTGAGAAGCACACTGCTAGGTCAGTAGGTTCTGTTACACATGGCTTCAATAATGAAAAAAGAGAGACTGCTAGTTGCACCAGGGAAATCCGAATTTGGGTCAAATCTACCAGGTGGAAAGTGAGAGGATTAGTTTGGAGCTCTCGTGTTTTTGGAGGCATAATTTTACATAATAAAGAATAGTGGTGTAAGAGAAAACAGATGTAACACAGGTAATCCGCTGGCACATATTCATATTTGGAGAAATAATGTTTATGTATGAAGTACCTCTAAGGGGAGGAGTGTTTTATTTGAACTGACCACTAAGTATTTGTATGTTTTATTCATCTAGGGGCTTTGGATTCTCCCTAACCAATATCACGGTAAGATCCAAAATAGGAAAATATCGCCACTATTTATAGTAATACTAATAATGTGTGTTAAATGAAAAATGCAAGATAAATAGTGCTGCTGTCATGGTGTGATTTAAAGTAAAAGATGCAAAATGGTTTCTTGTAATCGCTGGAAGACACAAATGAAGAGTGGGATGTTCAGCTACCAGAAAAAAAGACACGGTCCTCAATGATGTCAAGTACTCCATGATTTCAATATTTCATGTTGTTACGTCAGCAACATCTTACCCACATTTTGCAATTGTTTTTCTGCCATAGTGCTCGCCCAGAAGAAGATCTAACAAAAGCGAATAAAAACACAAGTGAAATCTAGTCTTCCCTCTATACAACTTGTCCACTTTTTTTTCTTAAAGAGATACACTCCAGTGACAGCAGTTGATCATGCCATCTGCCATTTGCATCATGCCATTAAAAGGACTATTACACCAGTCAAAATATATTTTTATGTAATGTATGTTACATATGTTATGTATGTAAGTGCAAGTTAGCTACATATGTGAAAAGACCTTTCTGACAAGCATAATAGTCACTTGAACTCGACCAGTTAGCAACGTGCTGCCGACAGAATCTATGCCGATCACAAAAAAAATCTAGAACATGCAGATCAGCCCCACAAAAAGCACCCACAGCCTCTGTAGCCCATTATGTAAGCAACCGTTTTTTTTCCAACTTTAAACATTGCATCAAAACATCATGGAGCACTACAGAGACTCTGGTGACAAAAATTGCAAGGCTGCAGCTCTCTGTGTTCCTCCCATTCTGTTCTTAATTCTGTCCTTCCCAAACATGTGCTCTTGTCTTAGATATGTTGTTCTCAGCATGGGGAAAACCTCACAAAGGATTGCGGGCCATTTCAGCAAACCTTCACACAGCTAATAAGAGGGCAGTCAAGAGTGTTGTGGTTAAAGATGTCTTGAGTCGTTATTCGGTGGTTTTGTTCATTAAGTTCAAAAGTGGTGTGCTCAAAAGTCAGTCCAAAGTGAGAAAAGAACTAGACATTTTATTTCCTTTTTTTCCTCTTTTCTTTTTCCTTTCTTTTCCTCGTCTTCTTTTTCCTTTTGATGTTGAAAATTAAAAAAGGACCCAGCCAACTCGAAGACTATGATGAGGCACATTTTCATGGGCTTTCTACCCATAGCCTAATTCCATAAGACCACAATGTCTGTCAATCTTTCATTTGTAATGGTACTCCATACGATTTAACTCAATTTCCTCCCATGCCTGAAATCGGCTAGGTCAGAAGGGTGTGAGCTCCTAAACCTGATGATGATGAGAAATTAGGTTAGCCGAAATATATCCGTACAGATAGCCAGTTTATTCAGCTCATTGTGAAATATTACCAAAATGCTAATGTTCCCATATGAAGTGAATAGAAATTAATTTGCACAAATCGGTTTCGGCACCCAAACTGTTTCACCGTGCATGATGGAGGGAAACAGCACTCCTGAGAGAGTGTGTGGTGAAAAACTTGGGCCGACATTTTGTATTGTCGCCATTGTGTGTGTGTGTGTGTGAGTGTGGGCTGGTGGAGCAGGAGGGTGGAGGTAGGCTCAGTTGTGAGTGCAGGGATCTTTTCTTGAGTCTTTGTGCAGAGACACTGCCAAATGGAAACAGATGCTCTTCGCTCGAGTCCCAGTGGAGAAAAAAAAGAAAGAAAGGGAGAGACAGAGAGAGAGAGAGAGGGAGAAAAAAAACAGCAGAAGAAAATAGATTTACAGTGTCTGATAATTCGGTTCCACAGTGGCTGACCTCCCAATTTGCTTCACTGTGCTGTGATGTGCATTCACTTCAGCAAGGCTTGTTCAGCAACACAAGGTAAAACCATAAAGCTTTGCAGGCATAGAGAGAGGCAGACAGAGTAGCCACGCAATTCCCCAAAGGATCTAAAAAGGTAAGATAAACATCAGACTATCCTTGTCGTACATTTGCATTTCCAAGCTTATATCTACAGTCCCGGTTAAATAGCAGAGAACAAAGGAAGTTACAGTGTTGCTCTTATGGACTGAGGAAATAGCTTGCTCTGTGTGCCTCCAAAATGAGTCTGTTGCCACTCGAGGCACAGATATGAAGTTGTCTCTAATTTTAGCACCAGGAGTTCAGAGGCATACTGTTCAGTTTTGAGAAGGCACACGATAAAAACAATAAATCATACACAATACTGAACACCAGGGAGAGCAATCTGTGTATTAATTTGGAAAATTAACTCATTTCTGAAGAAAGGCAATAAAATATTGGGAAAATGTATTGGTGAAAATGCACACCAGGTTGTAAAAAAACTGATTTGAACATCATTTTTGACAAACAGTGCATATCTCTTTCTAATTAGAGTCTGATGAAATTATACTTTTGATAGGGGGAGGAAGGTTTCACTCAGTTAACTCAGATAATGATTGTGTGTGAGATATTAAAAAAGGATTTTAGAAGCTGTTTAGCTAAAGTTTTAAAAAAAAGTTTTCAACCTCATAACTTTACTTAGCCTTCACCCATAGTTTCCCCAAGATCAGTATATTCCATCATGTTTCCATGTCCAAATGGTTCCACGATATGCATCTACACAAATAAACACGCATAACACACACACACACACACACACCTAACACATAAACCTTCAAGATGATTTTTTTTCACAACAGCCTATCAGAAATAGCCTTGACCCGTGCTTGTTATGTCTGCCTGTTTGGGGGCCATCAATCTCTTTATGCAAGGCTTTATGCTTGACTGTGGAAGCCTGTCCACAGCTTGGCCCCATGTACAGCAGCACAAATAGAACTGTGACATGCAGGTTGTCAAAATATGTGTACAGCAAAACCAGAGACCCCCAGATGCCATCTCACAGCGAGCCATGAAAGCACATGCTTCCTCATTGAGACCTTAGGCCTCAGCTGATAACTTTCTTTTTTTTGTTTGGGTTTTTTTTTTTTTTTTTTTTAAAGAGTAGACTTGTGTTTTATGGAGGCTGACACCACTTTGACATGATGGCGTGTGTGTGTGTGCATATTGCAGCTCACTCTTTATACTCGAGAAAATCGAGGCTCCCCTTTTGTCATGCCCCTGATAATGAATAGAAGCAATTAGTGCAGTGATTTGCAAGGCTTCCTTGTTTTTGTCTGTGGCACCAATCATGTCTTGTATTTTTGCAAAGGTTCAGACAGTACTTACTGATAGTGTTTCATGACTTATTGTGGGAATGTTTGTGTACCAATAGCTCAGTTGAGCAGTGACCTAGCTGTGCTCAAGGTGATGTTAGTTTAATATTGTAGATTTTCATCTCTGTGAAATAACTGTAATAAAAACTGTTCATATATTTTTTAAAGCTGTACAAGCTGTTTTGTTAGAAACCATCCCCTTGAAAAAAACCCTGCATCTTGAAGAACTGCCATTAGTGTCATTGTGTTTGTGTATATTGCCTAAAGTACTGTATATACAATCCTGTCTAAAAGCGATTTTAAGACAAAAGAAAAAAGGGATTCTTTTCCTTAAACTGCAGCACCATTTGAGTGTACTGAGTTTCATTGCCTGGCATTATAGAAGTTCACTAGTTCACTTGTTTTGCTGTGGAAATCAAGTTGATATGTTTGTATTATAAATTTCCCATTCGTGCCATTCCTTCGGTCACGATCTGGCTCGATCATGCTGATGCGTGTAGGACTTGTGCATCCTGATGAGGTAAGTGAAAGCGGACATATTATTTTGCATCTCAGTGCTTCCTCCGTGCTGTACATCCGCCATCCCAGCCCATACAAACGCCATGTGGAGCCGCCTCTTTCACTTTAGTGCATTAGCGTCTATGTAAAAGTGCTCACGACAGATACTTTGGCCTGTGCCAGACTGTTAGACAATGGAGGACTATGAGACAACAATAAAACGTTCAGATCAAAAGCGTTCACCCCTCTCCAGGCGCCAGACTGTCTGACACTGACTGAAATTGATTCTTAATCGGGTTTGTATGGACCGAGACCCCACCACTGGTGAGCTTGCCTCAGAGTGGACTTGCTTGGTTCTGTCTTTGGTGCAGGAAATGTGGTAACGCAATAAACTCACTGGAAGGACACAACATCTTTTGCGTGCATGGGTGTGTTTTTGCCTCTGTCTCTCTCTCTCTGTATGTCTGCATGTATGTCTGAATGTCCCTATGTGTATATCTGGGTCTCTGTATGTGTGTTTGTATGTGTGTGTGTTGCGTCATCTTCAAAATCATTTTTCCAGCGCAAGACCATCACTCCGACACGGTTTTTAGCGAAACTGTCTGATTCTAAAGGGATGTCATTACTCATCGGTGGTCAGGAGCAGTTGGCGTTTACCAGCTGTGTAGCTAAATGTCTTTGGGAGAGACTTGTCTTTTTTGGAAGCCATAAATCACTTAGGAATGCAGGCCACAGTTCTGAACAGCATGGCTGTCGCTGAGGTGATTTCCCCCCCTCCCTCAGTTGACATTCCTCTTTATCTATTTTGGCTTGTGTTGCGTGCACATACAGTTGTGCTTTGACTGTTAAAAAAGAAAAAGGAAAAAAAGAAAACATGGGGGTGGGGGGTGGGGTGATGGGAGTTGTGGGGGGGATAGTTGTCCGGTGTTTTTTCGGCCCTCTTCTGAGGTTCGGCATGCCTTTACCTCTCCTGGGGAGGAGGACCAAACTCCCCATCTTGTTTGAGCTTATTTTCAGTAACCCCCCACCCCTCAGTAGACGCACACACATACACTCTCTCTCTCTCTCTCTCTCTATCCACCGCACCGTGGTCACAGAAGAAGCTTGTTAACTGTATGGGTGGAGGGTTTGGACAGCCATCCCATAATGCCTCATTCTAGGAGAAAGAGAAAGAGAGAGAGAGGCAAATAGAGGGGGAGAGCAAAGGGGGAATCTGCAGTGGATTAGGTCTCATCTCTGGCCTCGTCTGGTCTCAATTTCATAGATTTTATTCAGCGTCAGGCATGAGGGGTGCTTCTTGAAAGAGCACATTTCCAATGGTCCACTGCTATTTTCTTTTAGCTTGGATATATGGGTACACAGAGAGAGAGAGAGAGAGAGAAGCTAAGGACAGTTCAAAACGAAAGGCAAAAACAATAACAATAATCTAAGTAATGATGATGATAATATCTTATTTGTGGCAATGTAATTCTCTCTGCCTCTGCCTCTCTCAGATGCCGTTAGTGTGCTGCACATTCTCTGCCTTCATGCCTTTATCTTCTCCCAGTGAATGATAGAGAGCCTCGGCACTTCAAGGCAGCAGTGATTCACTGATTGCACTGGTCCAAGCTTTAGTCACGGAGCTATTACTTTGAGAGAGGCATTACTCATGCAAAACAATTTTATATAGGGCAGGGGAAATATGCTCTGTGGAGGGAAGGTTCTCCTTCAAGTGCCTGTGCAGCTTCTCTCCAGGCATAAAGGAGGAAGATGGGCACCTGCAGTCATCGGGGCTGGGCCGCACAGCACACTTTGATCCCCAGCTGTGTGAGAGACGTCAGACAGGGAATTCAAGGGTGCTGCTGCCAAGCGGTGTGACTGTCGTAAAAAAAAAAAAAAAAAAGGGTGTGGGTTCCCAAATTCCCCAAGGGTGGTCCTCACTGGTCTTCCCAGGGTGGGCTGAGAACGTATACAGACCAAAACAATAACCCCCCACATGCACAGGCAAACACACACACACGCGCGCGCGCACACACACACACACACACACACACGTGGCGACTATTCTGGGGCAGGAGCATTAGTGCTGTCTAAGTGCAAAGATGTGTCGTAAAACCCATGGTGGTCCCTTCACTCTGCCTGTTTCTTTGTGCACCACCCCTCTCATAACAATACAAGTTCAGTTGGGGAATATGTGTAACATAGCAGTGTTATTCCAGACATCTCACTTCACTATTGCATTTAAGAATTTATTAAGCATAGCATGGTTAAAAGATACTAAATATAACAGATGTTTGCTGGCCTGAAGCTTCTTAATTTGTAGCTGTGTAATTGAAGGCATTTGGATTTTGGTACATTTAATATGAAGATTTACATTTTCTAATTTGAAATACTACAAAGGAGTATTCTAAATCTGTTTGGTGAGACCAAAATAATTTTTGTATTTGGTTAGACTAACAGGCAAGACTCTCCCTTCACCAGGGATAAAATCACCAGGGATAAAAATGCTGTATGTTGGTGCTTCATAATAGCTCCATGTTAGTAAAAACTATGTTATGATCACAAACTAACATTCCCATTGTCAGTGAGTCTAGTGTTTTCCTCTTGGTCCCCAGTGTGGTTGCTTGATACGGAGTCTGTTGTTGTGATAACAGATGGGAAGCAGCAATCTCAGCGACCATTTCTTGCTTTCTCTAAACAGCAATGTACTGTTAAATACAGACTTTCCTCACACATTGTTTTCAAAAATATCACTGTTATGAACTACATTTTCCCCCCCTCAATGTGCTGAAATAATGAGCAGATTGGTAGCACTGCCAAGAGAAACTAGTAGGGACTGTACTTCCCCGACATCAAACATTTTAGTTCTGCCGTGGTCCGTAGACTGTATAGTGTACAGACAATTAGAGCTGGAACAAAGGATATTCTTGCCAAATCAGATTCCACAAGCCATTCTCACTGAAAAGACTGACGTTATGTTCCCATGTGGTTGTGTCAGAGTGGCTTTCTCATTGGTTACAGAGGCACTTTCGAAAGTCCTGTGTGATTGTCTGTTTATAATTTGACACACTTGGATTCAGTATTCGAACAGCCCAAAACAATTTCATATTCATTCATCTGGTTTAACCTAAACATGGGTGCATGGAAAATTGCTGTTATTTCTGAGAAATCTGCACAGCTCATCCAGTCACTTTGTATTTTTAAAACCATGGGAGACTCCAGTCATCATCAATTCATTTTATTATGGATTCTGACAACATATATAGATATGATTTTCTCTCTATACGTTCTGTAAGCTCAAAGGGCAGTAATTGCTCACAAAAGTCAGCTGAAGTCTAGAGAATTGTCTTGCGACTGGTAGTTATAGGTAGTTTTGCCCTAAAACAGTAAGCTCTATAGAAATACAATTAAATCTTTATTATAAATCTATGCCCGGAATCTCATGATCAGCTAATGATGCTGGTCTTGTCGAAACATGTTTTTCTACACTTGACAGAAGCGCAGAAAGGACTTATGTGGAAGAAGAGGCTATTTTTGTTTTGAATTCTTCGTGAATGCGCTATTTGGATGGTTCCTCTGTTTATATCTTTGTTTTGACATTTGCAGATGGTTTGAAGGCCCATTTTTTATTTCCCTAGTCCTTTTCAGCTTTTTCAGAGTTTTACAGCATTCCACCCTAAACCAGATCCCCTTGTATTTTAACAGGAAAGCACTCCTCTGTAGTGCGGCTGGGAGTCGACAGCCTCTGCCAGATTTGTGGCCTGTTGTGGTTCAAGGGAACAGCGCCACAGGGAGCGGCGGGGAAGCTCTCTCAAATTTCAGGACCAAACTCCGCTTAAACCTGTGGAGACAAAATTTCCCTCTCCAATATTTCAAAATCCACTCGGGTTTACTCCATGGTCATTGAAAATGTAATCCTTTTCCTAAAATAACGAGGTCCCCAAATTGCAGTGACTCTATCGGAGAGTGTGGGGGGATAGGGAAGGGGCTAGGGAATAGGGAAGGGGCTGCCTCTTGAGACATTCTACCCGTTCAGTTCTCTAGCTTCCTCTGCAGGTTTAAATGAGCCTCATACTTTCCTCTCCCAGGCAGTGTTTAGCATATCTCCCACTCACCTATTCAGGAGTTCTAATCAAAGCTTCATTTCAGCAAACGTGTTAATTCACTCCATTATCCTATTATTTCTAAAGCATTATCCCAGACGCCAGCTCCAGCTCCCAACAACACAACACAAGTCACTGAGGTGCAGCAGCATTAACAGGTGATTGACTTGCAAACAGGTGCACGGGCCTGCTCCCTCCGGAGGGCAGATGAGCCTCTGTGGGCAAGTTACAAGAGCTAATCCAGCTTGGACATGCCTGTTTCATGTGTTGCACAGACTATAAATACCAGCCCTTGTCTAGACGGAGTGGTTTAGCAATATGTCTGCATGCACTGCATGGTGTCTTTTCAAAGCATGAGGACTCTCTCAGGTGATGGTGCTGCGCACCCTTTTTTAGTCACTATTTGTATTGGGTCCATTCAATAATGATCCTATAAATATTGCAAGACCGTGTGGGAAAAGGATCTTATCCTATGGACAGGGCATGTCAGAATTCATCATTTCTTTTTTATGTCCACAGCCAATGTGAGGCAGATACTGCAGAAATCACTCATAAAAGTAGGCTTCCACGCGATATGAATGCCTCAGCGATGAAAACTTTATTTCCCATTGATTTGATATGAGGACTTGCCATCTCTTCAAATTAATATGAAACCAGGAGCTCTACACGGTCAGAGAGATTTAAATTAACAAGAGCACAGGGAGCAACGTGATGAGCTGTGACAGAGAACAGATGCTCTTTCCTCAGGATATGTTTCCATTACATTTTATACCATTTAGTCTTGTAGCACCAACTCTATCTCACACACTCCCTATGGCTGCAACAAAATGCTAAAACAAATATCAGTGGCATCATACCATCTGGACAAAAAGTCCAAAAAGTTCCAATAGAAATGCAGTCATCTCCATAGTTTGAGAACGCATAGAGTGTCAGGGAGGAGCAAATGAAATTGCAATTAAGAATCAGGGGTCTTATTTGCAGAGGTGAATAATGGCCATATGTATTCCCTCTTGATCAAAGTTTTTATTTGCCCATTTGAAAAAAAAAAGTCAAACTAAATGTAATAATGAATCAAGTTTTTAATTAATGGAACTAGCCTGCTATTCAGTATATGTGGATTATCCCTGAAGAAAGGAGTAGATAAAATAATCATTTAGTGGTGAGGACTTTTTTGAGCAAACCTTAATAATGGTCACACATAATCCCTGTTGATCACATTTTTGTATTTGGCCATGTGAAAAATGGAATGCAATAATGAAATATAAAGTTTTAAAACTCAATGCCGATTGCCTCTAGCTTTAAGAACTTGGATGGCTGTGCAGTGTTCTGCTGCTCCCGCTTTGTTCATAATTCATGCTGCGCTTAACTAATTATGTGCAAATAATTAAACAAACAACACGCAGTGGAACAGTATTTTTTGCTCACCATTGCAGCAATGTATCACAGGTGCTCGAAATACTTGTGAGTCTGAACCAACCCAGACTGCCTTGCAGCTGATGAGATGGATTGCCTTTGTCATTAAGTGGCTGAGATCTTTCTTCTGCAGTTCATGAAAGAGATTTACATGCTATGAAGAGTCATCTGTCTTGATGTCACGTCTTTTTATTTTGTAAAAAAAATAAATAACGAGGTTTAAGCTAAGCATGCTGGAGAAAAACATGGAACGCTGGAACATGGAAGAAACATGGAAGAAAATAGCCAGCTTTATTGTAACTAGTTCTTACAAAAACATATTCATTTAAAAATTTAGACATTTTTTGGTCCTAAAATCTACCCCAGCGTAGGCTCCACATGTGGAAAACATTTCCTAAAACAAATGAAATTCATCATTTAGTGTTTCCAAATACCATATGCTGAGGGTGACAGCCCAGCCCCCAGCTGAGCCAGCGCATGAAGCACCTCTTTTAACTGTGTGGTAGATCAAGTCACACCCTGACTGTAACACAAAGAATCAGATTTCCCATAATCCCATGTTAGAGGCAAACGGTCGTGCAGAACAAGCAGAGGGCAGTGTGAAGTTGCTGATCGGATCAGACGCTGAAAATTGCATTTACCACTTCCACAACTGAAGTAGCCCACAACTGGCCCTGTCCCTTCCTGTCAAACAGACAGACAATGAATATCTCGTCTGGGCATGCACACATGCACACACACATACACACACACACACGCACACATACATGCATACAGAGTTCCAATTCACTCATTTTCCTGCTTTGCCTGTAAAACTCGTTCCCTCATTGGGAATATGCTAATGAGGTCCGTCACGATCACTGATTTCCTTTGAACTTTTTCTATCGTGGCGGGCGGAGAGAATCGCGGAGGTAGAGAGCAGGAGGCGCACTCTCGCCCTCAGCTCACGGCCCCTTTTCTCGCCATCTGCCGGACTGTGCTCCATTTGAATAATAAATGATTGGGGGCGGGGGGGTTCTTCCCTTCCTTTTCCCCTTCAGCTTGGAGGCCACTCTGGGCTCTGTGTTGTGTTTGTGCAACTTGTGAATACAACGTAGGAGTGGTGTTTTCTGTGTTTTTTTCTCTCTCTCTCTCTGTGCGTGTGTGTGTGTGTGTGTGTGTGTGTGAGAGAGAGAGAGAGAGTGTGTGTGTGTGTGCGTGTGTGTGTGTGTGTGTGTGTGTGTGTGTGTGAAGTCCTGTTCTCCCAGCAGATTTCAGATACAATCTGTGGCAGAGGTGTACTCACACACATAGTTATACAACACACACACACACACACACACACACAAAGATGCTTGCACACACACACACACACACTGCCTTCCACCATCTCAGCTGCAAGCCTGTCGACATTTAAAAGTGAAATTTGTATTTTTTTTCTTTCAAAGCCGAATGTATTCCGAATGTATTCTGTCTGTGCGGGGTCCTGCACTCAGCTTTACTTTGACAAAATGTGGATGAATCAAAAGGCACGGTCATCCAGCCGCTCATCAGACGCCTGGACCTTTGAAAGGACTTCATGCAGAGCTAATCTCACAAGAAGAAGCACTGTGTTCAATACCTAAGAACCTGAACACGTCCACTGAATAGGAACAGGCTGACTCACTCACTTCAAACATAGCCAAATAATACAGAGCAAGAGAAAGAAAAAGAAAAAAAACCCATACAATTCCAAGATCAATCTCAACCGATAATCTAAATTGACGTTCTTGACAGCCTGTGCAGAGGCAATAGTAATTGGTAGTGGTCATAGCAGAACAAGTAGCGGCTGGTTGGTGGTGGAAACGTACTTGAGGGTGTTCCGTGAAAGCACTGATGTCTGTGGCTGTAGAGATGAGGCAAATAACCTGCTCATCCAGACACAAACACAGCGTCCGTTGATTTCACGCACTCCACAGCTGGAGCCTCGTCCTCGGCGAGTGAGCGAGTCGGGTTCTGCCCACTCGTCCCGGCTCCCCAGCAGTGTCCCGCACACTGACTAAGCCCACACCCCTAGGGCTATTTGTCTGCTTCCCTGGGTCCTAATCCACATATTGCAAGATATTATAGGCGCTCAACTCTAAATCCTGTGTTTTAATGGTAAAATCTTTCTCAGAGATAGCAAGCACTTGTGTATCTGTGTGTGTGTGTGTGTGTGTGTGCGTGTGTGTGTGTGTGGTGTCGAGTTCTATTAGTATGTGTTTTAAGGACAGTGTGCACTTTCCCCTTCTTTTGCAGTCTGAATGGAAGGAGTCTTGTGCTGTAGGATAATTAGCAGTGAACAGCACCAAGGACACCGGTAACTGATCAGAGAGTAATGCCCACTCAGGGTGCCTGTAAGGGTCCTCTGGGAGTCCAGCTGCTCTCTCCGTGCACTCCAGGTTGACTTCCTTCAAGCTTGAACTAGGGCTGACCCCCGCCCAGTGCCCCGTGTCTAAAGGCTGGAATAGCCTTGAAACAATCCCTCTGACATTAAAGCAAAGAAAACCAACTGAAGCCTACGGGATCAGAGGGCCAGGGTCACAAGCTTTTCCATTTCCTTCAGTGGAAAATGAAAAGAAGTCCACCCCTGGCCCCATCTGCAAACAGCACTGGCCCTGTAAGCTACCCCTCAATACTGACTCAACCCATGGCACCCATCTGGTGCTAATGAATCAATTATCATTGCGGCTGTTAATTAAGCAGTTGTCCAATTACATTTACGGTGTGTTGCACAAACAGGCCCTAGTGGACACAGGAACACATGATCATCACCATTTTCTCTGCCCCCCTCACCACCCACCACCATCTCTTCTAAATCACAACCTCCCACACACCAACACACCTGAGGAACAAAAAGTTGTTGTTTGGTGCAATACATTAAGCAGCCATTAAAAGCAAAAAAAAGGTTTGAATCCCATAATTCAATGTTTTTTTTTAACCCAGTAGCCAGTAACCCATTATTTATTTTTATTTTTTTTTTTTAAAAGCATGAATCATGTTCCCTCCTTTTTGTATTCATTTAGCCATATTAAGATGAACCCCTCAGCACTAGAACATTCATTAGAAAAACACTGTGTGGCAGCAAACAACCTACGTGATTGCTGGTGTGTGGGTACCTCTCTGGGAGACGCTGGCCGACCCACCCGTGGAAGCGCTCTCCTCAGAGTCATTAGAGGTGTTAATGGCTGTGTATGCCTGCAGCTGCTCCTGTGCTGGGGCCCACCCTCTCCTGTTCCCTCTCCCCGCTCCCCTCACACCAGTGTGAAAGGTGTGAAAAAAATTGTTCCTTAGCATGGTATCAGAGAGAGAGAGAGAAAGTATGAAAGAATGGGAAGACAGAGAAGGAGAGAGAGACAAAGACTTGGCCCTCACCAGAACACGACTGACCCAGCAAACTATTAGCCAGACCAACAACATGCCTACTTATCCTGCTGCTGGCTCGGCAAGTTGTCTTCTCCTCAGCTGCCTTCCTCAGCTCGGTGCGAGGGCACTGCATTATACCTCCTACTATGAATGCCAAAGTATCTCCTTGCTTGTTGTTTACTCATTTGTTTATCGCAGCTTTCTTTTGGACTAATATTTTTCTACGCTAAATTTTTAGCAATGTTTCTGCTGGTGCTGCTGCACCATAGAGGAGTAAGTATGCTTAGTTTTCTTGTCACGTACAGGGCAAATAAATAAAATACTTGGAACACCACACTGGCAATTATAGCGCTATTCTTAATCTTAATCACCAAAATATTGCTTTGATTGGGACTAACATATCTTTTAAAACATAGATTTAAAAAAAATATCAACTTTTAAATGAAAAGAACTAATGTTTCCCTTATCAGCTGGGGAAAAAACAATGGTAAACCCAGAACGGAAGGCCAATAACTAATTTGTGTGTCCTGTGTCCTCTGTGACACCCTCTCAGGTGAATTTCCTGGCAGAACTCTAGCATGACAGCGTGTTTATTACACTTCTCCTCTGTGGCGCTTTTACTTCAGAGTGTTTGTGCTCGTTTGAGCACCAGCCAGGCTCCCAAGCCTGTGCATATAAATGGTGTGTGTATGTGTATGTGTGTGTGTGTGTGTGTTGGGGGGTGGTGGGGGGTGAGCAGGCAAGTGAAAAGGCCAGCGGAGCTGCAGCATGGATTTGTTTGACAGACAGTCAGGACTTGCAGGCAGGCAGGCAGGCGGGCAGACTGGACTGAATCCGGGGGCCTTCAGGCTGGACGAGAGCAGAGAAGGGGGGCCGCAGGCAGCCGGCGCTGGCTTTGTTTACAACAAAAAGCCATTGTTTGATGTGGCCGAGCGGCCCCTGCACCAAGAAAGAACGAAAAAAAAAAAAAAACAGCAAGCAAAGGGGGTGGGAGGTGGGGGGGATTGGGGGAGGAACGTCTCTTGCTCCCACAGGATGTGCTGTGGGTAAAATGCCAGACGGGGGCCGTGGCCGGCCGGATGACTTACACACACCGAGAAAACACACGGCGACTCCAAGCTCCCTGCTCCACGCAATCCCCCCCACCCCAGAGACCGCTCTTCATCAAGCCGACTCATATAACAAAAGAGCAATTGTTAAAAGAATCGGGGCAGCTTCAATTTCTCTTTTCTCCCCTCCCTCCCTTTAATGCAACCTGCAGAGGGACTGGCCTGAAATTCGTCAGGTTTTTAATGTGCAATTGCAACCTCATTGTTGGAGGACAGTGATCCTCAAGTATCATATCCAGTGGAGTGAGACAAAGGCTGGGAATCTGTGACAAAAAGCATGAATGCCCAGACACGATCATCTTGTGTGTGTGTGTGTGTGTTCAAATGTATGCAAAGCTTTTGTGTATATATGTGCAGTGTCTGTTTGTCTATCTGAGTGTGTATGTGTGTTTGTATATGTGTGTGTGTATGTGTATTTGTGTGTGTGTGTGAAAAGAAATCACTCTGTTCAATTATCTTAAGCAGTCCTCGAATCAAAATGGTTTCACTCTCTGTGATTCTCCAGTATATTCCTGCAGTTTTGCCTTTCAAAGGAAGCAAAATAATGAATTCATCAGCAGTGTCGTTTTCACACCAAAAAGGTGCCGAATCTAATTAGTCTTCATTGCCTTTCACCCTTTTTCCTGCTCTTGCACTGATGATCTAAGGTTTCAAAAAGGCATGCCTGCATTTTTTTTCCTTTTTCCACTCTTCTCTTCTTTTTTAATTCTCAGGAAACATTAGTGGAATTCATCTTTTTATTCAATAGAACGCTTTTCTTTCACTCACCATCTGCCTGCTGCTTCCTATGCCAAATCATTAACAGATAGAGGAATGGCATGCCCCTGCCCCTGAGCATGCTGGGAAGGTTGGGCCTGCATTGTGTTTATGCCGTGGATGTCAGACGAAGGCAGTGCGGTACAGATGTGAAAATATCCATGGTCTGAAATGTCGACAAGGGCTTTCAAGACCTGAACTGCCAACCTCACTCTCTCCTCTCGATTGCCTCTCTCTCTCTCTGTCTCTCTCTTTCTCTCTCTCACACACACATATACACATACATGCGCACACACTTGTACAGTACATACAAACAAATGCACACAGTCATACATTTACACACACGTTTTGAAACACACAAAAACACACATATACAATCACACACTGAGGTTTCAATTCACATGGAAAGAAATTAGCATTTTAACACCAGGCCTGGACCCCATGGCTCAGCTGGTTTGGACCCTCATAAAAAAAAATGAATGCAACCATGTGACCAATGAGAAAAAACAGACAAAGACAGTTTCTTAAAATACGCCTGAGGGAGGCAATGACAGCAAAAGGAGTTTCTGTGTGTCTGCTGCCGCTACCATTTTTCTTTGCATTGCCAGTCATGTTTCTCTCTCTCTCTCTCTCTTTCTCTCTCACATGGACGGCCCACACTGAAAACAACAACAAACAAATGACGGGACCGTGCATAAGAGTGTGGTTCTTGTTTAATCTCTCCTTTACAGCGCTAATCTCTTTTGAGCTTGACATCACAGCTCCTGCCGAGGACTCAGTCAGCAGCGAAAGCAACACCTGCGTCGATGCAGGTTGAGCAGATATCAGTCGGCATCAGATCCAGGCTTGTTAGCAGGGGCAGCCGTTATGCCACAGAGTCACACAGCCTCCCAGTAACAGTAGCCAGAGTTTGCGGATAATCTGTACCTTAAAGCAAGACTGGGACAGGAGGGAAACATGTGGCCAGGCTTAAATCCCCTCTGACCTTGGATTCTCTGCACCACCAGGACCGGCAGGAGGCGAGATTGGGGGGGAGGGGGGGGGGGGGGGATCTGGCACTACTGCCCCTTGAAGGCCACTCCAAACATTGCGTCTTCTCTCATTTTTTTTTTTATAATTCATAATTTGCTTGTGTGTTTTTTATCTCTATGGCTTGTCTTGCTGAACATGCCACATTGTGTTTAGACACCTGCCAATATTTCCATCAAAGAAATTCAGTGCTATGGGCACATTGTGCTTTTGCCAGCTGCTGCAACTGTATGCGGAGTGCCTAGCCTTGGTCTTCCAGTCACGTACACTGTAAATCAAGCTCACAGTGGTGCTTGCATCACTGGGATGATCAAAAAGGGACAAATGTTGATCATGCAAATACACAAAACACACTTACTGTACATGTGAATCTGTTTATCTATGTGGATACGGGGTGTGTATGAGCATGTTCCTGTGCATCTGTGTGTATATGTGAAAAAGAGAGCAACGCAAATTAATGATTATTTGTTGACACGGGGCGAGATATAGAATATTTAATAATTTCCTATTTGTAATTATACTGTATGTATATATGCTTGATGATGAATAATCACTGTTAGCAAATCTTATAATCGCTACAATAGAGTCTGCATGTGTTGTAGCACATTTATGACCAAAATCAATTTTACACAATATTGTCTTAATATAATGAATGATACAGATACATTTCATACGGACAAACAGTATAATGATTCCTTCATAAAACATTTACTATATTATTCTCACCTTGTCAAATGATCAGTGGGATAAACCTATTGATTTAAACCTGATTAACTCCACTTACTGTAAGTGTAGTTCAGTTACTATTAGTTCATAGATTTCATATTGTCAACATGCTACAAATGCCTCACAGGATTAAAGTGAGAGTTAATGATGTAAATCAATCTGAGTGATGACTCTCTGAACTAAATGTCAATTGTCTTTTTCTGGACTAGTACATTTAACAGTCCATCAGGTAGTCCATGAAAAAAGTGTTGTAGAGGATGTGTGAAAATGAAGTCAGCAGCAAGGAGTAGGCAGACAGCAAGAAAGAGAGGGAGTAAGAAGTAGAAGAAGAAGAGTGAGAGAGAGGGGGAGAGAGAGAATGAGAGGCAGAGAGAAAGAGACAGAGAGAGTGAGAGAAAAAATGAGAGGAAGAGAGACAGAGAGAGTGAAAAGTCTAACATTTCATGGTGAAATCTGTGCACAATGTCAGTCTTAAAGGCTGAGTCTACTTGATTTAAAGCAAGTCTCTGGAATTTATAGAGACAATGAACTTGAATGGGCAGAATTAATAAATCAGTTCAATAACTATCTTACAACATTAGCTTATTTTCATACTAAATCAGTGCAGAAACTGAAAAGCAGAAAAGAGTTTCACCATTACAGGGATTTTGAAAGAAGTCCGGTGACCGGTGCTTTGATAAAAATCTAATTCCTTTGATTTATTTCTTTATTGTGTTTTCTCAATTCCCTTAGATGCTGTCCGCCATTATACGTCCTTCAAAAGTCTAACCTACAGCCTGGGGAGCCATTAGGACATAAAATATGTTTTACTCTTCGCAATAAATCGAAATGGAAGAGTGACGAAGTGATAGAACACGGCAGATGATGGGAGGAATAAAAACCACTGAAACAAAAGGCGGCCTGACGACGGGGGCCCTCTTTTCCACTTCGCGTCGCACAACTTTGTCACAATGGTTTATGGGTCGCCGTCTCATCTTTCAGCGGCGATTCCACCCATCGCTTGGAATTAATAGCCTCTTAAACAGACACAGCTGCAAATGGGCCTGGTCCTGTGGCGGGGCCAGTCCTGTGCTTGTCAGGGTTGGCCGTTGGTATTCTGATACCGCTGGAAGTCCCAGTGTGCTTTGCAAGGAGCCCATGTCTCATGTAGCCCCTGACTCAGCTGCCAGGCTTGCTGAGCTCCCTGGCAAATTATCTCAATTATGTTGAGATGTTGCTGATGAAAACCCTCACAAGTGTAGTGGCTCTCTGGACTTGGATGGTTATCGTTCTGTTCAGATAAGCTTTGCTAAGCTTTTTCATGTGGTGTGAGGTTTCTTTGGCATAAGCAAAGTGATTTGCACATGATTTCTCAAGTTTGCAACGAACACAGTTGGCTGATAAAAAAAAGGCTCTGCTCTTATCACTGAAAGAATCAGGCAGGTGCTCTGTGGCAGATGTTGTGTGCATGGGCAATGAAACCCATACAGAGAAGTCACTTAGACACACAAACATAGATTCCAGCAAATGAAAAATGTTATATATTATATTATAACATAGAATGCGATATATTCAGAGCCCCCAGCGCTTCCCGTATGGTTTAGGTTATTCTTTTACATCACTGATCAGTCAGTCACTCGTTTATGAATAGCAGTGGCATCCTGCCGACAGCATAATTAGCATGGGACTGTATTTGTTTATCCCAATTGAAAATGACAAAAATAATTAGTTTTTCTAAAATGTCAAGAGCTGCACAGTATCCATCTTTTGAGCACTTAATTTCAACTTGTCATTTGGCAATACAAAAGGTGACTACATAATTGTTGGGATGCGCCATTTGAAAGGGCACCTATCTTGTGATGAATAAATCATGAAGATTTGCCCGTCCATTTTGCTGCAAGCGTCAATGTTGTTTCTTTGCACTTACCTGAGGACTGAATGGCCCTCTGATAACACCATAATCAAACTCTGATTCATAAATTGTATTCAATGTTATTGCACAGAGTTCCTCAGTGGAGAGCCAATGGATCAGAAATGTTTCACTTGAACATCTATTTTTTCTTTTCTTTCCTAGTTTACAAAGGTAATAAGACCAAGAAGCACATCAAATATGGCATAAGCAACATCCTTGAGTGTCTAACAAAGCACTGTATGAAATCAATGTATTAATATTTCAGCAATAGTAGTAGTAGTAAGTAGTAGTGGTAATGTTTCAGCAATAATTCTCCAACCAAGACTCCCAAGGCAGTGAAGTGATTTTCACAGTAGATAAAGTGGGTTCTCTGTTTCATGTGGTGGTGCACAGACTGCATATTTGAATGCCTTTAGTACTGCTTGGTGCAGGTGAAATGTATGGTTTGGGAAACAACTATGAATAAGTCATGGCTAAAAATAGAAAACATGTGGGATACATTTCTCTCCAGTGAGTTTACATACAGTTCAGGGCTAGACGCAAATCGTACTGTAGGGACTAGAGCACCCTGGGTTGTCTTTATGAAGTCCTTTAAATTGATTTGGATGGATAGATTACAGATTCTTAGTTTGCCAGACCATAAATCTTAGCAGACTGGTGACAGTTAGTCTGTGCCAGAATACACTATGCATGCAGAGAGCCAGGGCAAAAATGGAAGTCCCAGTATGTATCTGATTGAGCTTTACAATTGTGGTGATAATATATGTTTTATGTGGTTGCCACAAGAACAGTATTTATTTCAGCTTATATGAATAAAAAAAATCCAGATCTGCAATGCAGTAGATACAATGCATGTGTGTGTATGTTAAATTAGTCATTATTTTAAATGCACTTGTCAAACCACAGAATTTGTGATTCTTCCTGTATTTTGGAGGGGTCTGGGATTTGATTGTGTTGTTACTTGATGAAAAGATGCCAAGCATGACTAATTCTGTGAAACCCCAATGAAAAACCACTAAGTTGGATGATAAGTATGTGTGTGTAATCAGTGAGGAAACAATCAAAATCAATGCAAGTCATACAAACTATCAACTCACTTTTATTGGTGTTCTTGGCTTTTCTATGACGCCATGTGTTTGGGGCATGATTCAATTATGTGGTTCTCTACAATGGAAATACTTCAAAACAGCAATGGATAATGACAAACTAATTCTAGAACAAAGTTGCCCACAAACATCGCCAAGAAATCGGCCATAGACACAGTTCTCTGCCAAGCCCTCAGACAAGCCAGGGAAGATAGTGTAGATCTGCTAACTGTCATCATACAGGAGGTGGTGTGCCTGTAGCACTGGGAAAAGATACACCAGACAATATTTCAAGTAGCCTTTTCATAAATTCCTTTATTTCATTAAATCCATAATTTAAAGGTGGTGGCAGTGAAAGTGGTAGTGACATTCATTACAGGGAAAGGTGAGGTTAAAAATAGTGGAAACTAATGGCTTGACTTCAGCGAGAATAATGTGACACTGATGGCAGTTAATATGCAGTGTAACTGATGCCTGTGTTAGGGATTCAGTTTCTTTGCGCCACCCGGGTGGAAATGCGTATAAAATAAGTAGCCTCGTTATAAGAGCTCAGGGTGGTCTTACGAAACACACATGCAAATTCAGTGACCCCCACGCTATTAGAGGAAGTTATGGGAAGGAAGTCGGAGGCAGTCGTTTTGTCTTGGGGAGGCGTTGATCTGGAGGTGGTAATGATGGTTGCTGTATCTTTTGTGTGCAGGGTGCCTGAAACTACTCCCACTAACAGGCTTAGCCACCGGAGGACTGGCCGTCAGCGGCGCTCGAGCCAAGCGAGGAGGGCTGGAGTGCTGCGGGAAGAGAGGCTGCAGGAGACACTGTCGTGCCGAGCCCTCAGAGAAACAGCAAGCTGCAGGGGCAGAGTACACCATATCATGTGTCAACCAGAGGTGCTGCACGAACAGCGAATCACATTCAACACACTCTGTCAGTGTGGCTTCCATCCGACAGAGACATAAAGAGACAGAGAGAGAATTTGGTGAGAAAGAAGGAGCCAGTGAAAGAAATGGAGGCTGAGGGGGAAAAGAAAGAAAGAAAAAAGAAAATAGAAAAAGAAAAAAACAAGTAAAAAAGAATGTCTAAAAAGACAGAAAAGAGAGCAAGATACTAGGAAAGAATTTTTCTTGTCTGATGTTTTCTGTCATTGACCCAAGGTTGGTCAAGGTGCAAGACTACTGGGCTGCGAATGGACCTTTTTGTCAGAATTGTAAGGCTTGGCCGGGTAATATAATTGGTTCCAGGAGTGAGGGAGCAGGGTGGGGTGTTCAACAAAGCATCGGGGAACACAGCAGAATCTCTTGGAGAAGAAGAACAGCAAAATAAACGCAAGTTGACAGGCAAAGTGGGGGACAGTCAGGCTTACTGTTATTACCATGACAAAGAGTAAAAGAGAGCTGCATCCCTTCTCTGCGTGCACTCTGGAGGGATTTACACATGGACCAGCAGGAGAGAAGGAAGCTCCATGCCAGGCCATTTGTGTATTTGAGCAGTTGATGTGTGTGTGTGTGTGTGTCACTGTGCAATGTGTGTGCATGAGCATCTGCATGCCTGTGTGTGTGTGTGTGTGTGTGTGTGTGTGTTTGGGCATGGATCTACCTACTTGTGTACAACCAAAGTAGAGAAAAAGCACTGAAATAGAGAAAGAGAGAAAAACAAACTGCAGAAGAGAATAATGAGAGTGAGTCCAATGCAAGCTAGTATCATGTGTGCACACGTGCCTGAGAGTCTGCCTGCAGGCTCTCCCACCACTCTGAGCTCTGTGTAAATGTCTGCAGCATGCTAACTTAGAGCAGCCCGGCAGTGTGCCTGCTTTGATATCACAGTCCACTGCTCAAACACAGCGGATGGAGCCCACCTGATGCACTCAGATGAAATGATTGAGCGGGCTGGTCTGGGCACATCAGGTTGTCGTCCAGGTGCATTGTGGGTCGGACGGGGAAAGCACTGGTGAGTGTCAGAGACAGATCGCAGGGGTCTTCTTGCAAGGTCTTGAAGGCAATCAGGAGATGGATTTCCCATGTTCAGGGCAAGCGGTGACATCATCCTAAGTGGAAAATGTTATACAGTGGATCTGTGAAGTCTAATATCCCTGCAGGGCCTCAGGGCCTCACACCGATTGAAGCTGTTGGCCCCCTGAGCCTCCACCCAAAAGTACTGTTCATCAACAGAGGAGAACAGTGTTTTTTAAAAAGGCCTCTGAAAATGACACCCAGAGACATTTCTAAATTATTTTTCTTTTTCTGGTAGAAAATTGATGTTACCATAGTGGAGATGTACTTGAGGTGTACACAGGAATAATGAAAGTGCAGCATAAGCAATGAATTATATCTGATATATTGTCTTACTTTAAAGTTTAGATTTAATTCAATACCCCTAAACACAGTCACAACTGTGAATAAAATGTGAAAAATAGTTAATAATTGTTTTGTGCCGTTTGAACAGCAATTTACCACAATATACTATAGTCATATTACAGTGATATTGCATATCTGCCTTGTGCAATAAATCAGATATCACTGTAAGTATGTATTAAAACAGCTCATATAGTTTATTATACTGTTTATTACCCAGTTAATTGTTATCATATTATCAATTGCAGGCTCTCTTCACATAAGCATGGCCCATTGAAACAAAAGAGTGTCACTGTTGTGTAAGATATAATGACTTAAAACACGTCCTTGAGATGGAAGGTCCATGCCAGGCCATTTGTGTGTTGCAGTTAATGTTTGAGCATTGGTGTGTATGTTGTGTGTGTGCATGGATGTACTTATTGGTGTGCAACTGTAAGCACAACTGAAACAGACAGAGAGAAAATGAAAAAGCTTACAATGCACGTGAGATATTATGACTTATAGTAATTCATTTACATTGCATAAAGCACTGAACAGGACTGACACAAAGTAGGACACTATCATTTAAGTTTCCTAAACACAGCTGATAAGGTGTAATGAAAAGATATTACATGAAAAAATAAGTAAATTGTAGCTATCAAAATGACCTCCCTGTGGTCCAGTCCTTGTTCACTTACTCTTTTCAACCAGGGCAGATCAAGAGAAACTTTCTTGGGGTGGCATGAAGATCACAAGGAATAGGAAAATCAAAGCTAAGTGTTCTATGTGGGTGATTGCTGTCATGCAGAATATCAAAATATTTTTTAGTAAACATCATCACAGCAAGTGTAAGCAGACAAACATATTCACATTCAAGATATATACATGTTGCCTATAACCTTTTAGCTACAGAAAGACAAACCTTTTGGTGTATACATAAAACACATAAAATAGTGGTGAGCACTGGAATCAATATATAATATCAATATATATCAACAAAGAAAAAAAATATGTTCCATTCCAATATAAAAGGTGTTATTCTCAATGAAAAGGTTTTTGTTTCTTCTTCTGAGTAGTTGTGGCATCTGAATGTGGCAGCTGAGACTGATGTAGTGGTGCCAGTAATGAGTAGGCACTACACAGTCTGTGGGTTTTGCAGCCAGTCTAGTGACTGAAGATATGTGTGCCTTTTTAACAGATACAGATCTAGTGCTGAATTTGAGCATCTTTGAAATTCCCATGTCCACGTGCTCCATAGCGCCTCCTCCCTCAAAAATGACACTCTTTAGTGAAAGTAGGATTTAGCATTTTGAGACTTAGTGTTTACTGTTGCAAAACTCACATCATCATATATAAAAAATATATTTAAAAAAATACCACTCAATGATGGGTTGGCATGGCAAGACATGGTCGTTAAGGTGGCAGATGCCACCCTGTGGAAAACCAGTAGATCCACCCCCTGCAGTCAAGATGTCTGACCATCCGGCAGGATGACAGGCAGATGCCCTCTCAGTAGAATATTAAGTGCACACTGATGTAACCTTGAGAAATCAACGTGACTTACCTTGCTGGAGGCTGTTAAGCTTCGAAAAGAATGCATATGTAAAATATATGGTGAGTCACCACAGAGAAAACTAAAGCCCACAAAGGAGATTTTGCCCATGTTGTTATGTTTTCTACCTTCAGGCAGAAATGATGTTCTGACATAAGTAGAAAATGTTCATTGTGTTTTCATGCAGCTACTTAAAAAAACTGCCACCAATTTGTTGTCTGTTTAGAAAAAAAAATATAAACATTTCTGATTTGGATTCTCATGTGTATTTAGAACAGAAAAATCCTCCATATCTATAATTTGATCCTGCCAGCAAACGTCCCAAATATTACTGCGTTTAATCCAAATGACGTTATCACTTTCTATTTCATAAAAACTTGGTAATGCGTCCAGCTCGGTAACTGTGGTTATCAGATGTTGGGTGGTCATGTCCACTGCTGGATAAGCCTAGTATGAAGTAGCCTACTCATTAGCAAGCCATTTCTCTTACACAGGCAAATTATTATGGTATTTTAAGAGGATATGGCCCCTTAGGGCAGCATTATCAGGTGGGAAGAACATTATGGCCTGTTATTTAGATTTAATCTTGTGGGGATTATGTTTTGATTTGTTCCTCTGCTACGCCTCCTATCATATCATTTCCTGCCGTCCGTGAGGCCCTATAGGAGCTCATAGCCGCTCAGTCACAGCAGCAGCTGTCTGGACACTGAGAAGGAGCAATTAGTAAGCACTGTCACCACTCTGCATCATAATATTAATAATGATGACAACATTGCTGAAGAAAATTAAACCTGGAATTAAAATAACACCTGGAATTAAAATAATTTGCATGTTAGATTCTAGGCATAGATACAAGTATTGTCTTTGTTGTTTGTGAGGTTTTTTGTGGATTGCAGTTTGCAATTAGCATGACTGTTGGTTGATAATTTAAGAATGTATCTGTTTATCTGTGCTGCTTCATCTGTTTACCTCTGAGTGATGGTTCAGTGATGACTATCAGTCTTCTGTCTTCTCCACAACACAGGCCTAGTGTCTCGATGGAGACAGATGGGCTCGGCCGTCTAAGACCGTTTTCCACGGTGGTTGCAGTTTGAATGGGAAAACTTACAGGAAGATGCCATGTCTGCGTGGGTTTGCATCCAAAAACATGGTAAATTGCTAGTGAAGAGAGCGCCATGCACTGTGGCATTTGACCTGCGGCTCAAACATCCGCAATGCAAAAATCAGGGCCATTATGCTGCAGCAGCTTCTCCTGGCTTGGCTGATAGGCATACAGCATGGAGCATGTGTGAATATGTCTTTGCATAGCGTCGCTCCCAGATTGTTAGGCATATCCAATGCCCTAGCAAGCTTGACAGGGACCTTGACACTAATGTCAGTCAATTGGACATTTTGTTTTGACATCCCCCTTGCAGTTGTACTATTTAGACCCTGTTTTCCTCTCAGAGCTTGGCAAACATGTTGTGTTTTTGAGAGCTGGTTGTGTAAACTTGCTGTGGCGCTCGTGATAGCGTAATTGCACTATTGACAGTGGTATTTACATGAACACTGGCACCCTGTCTGTTTATCCAAACGTGCAGCAGTGGAGAAACGGTAGTGAAGGGAGGGAACTGACAAATACATTATGTCACGATGAGCGCGAGGGAGAACATCACACTGGCATAGGGGCACAAGCGAATTATACAGCAACCGGCCACTTTCCACCAGGAGCGGGTGGTGCTAAAAAGAACTTGGACCGCTATGGCCAACCATGCAAGATGGGATAAGTGTCAGGAAGGATTTGACTCACAATTATTGTGTTAAGGTCACCACCTCAGTGGTTGCAGGTGCCCGCACAAAAAGATACTGTATGCTTTGCCATGGCGCGAATATGAAAATGTTTGCCATAGTTTGGAGGCCTTGGAAAACTCCAGTGATGTGTTGGACATAAAAAAAAACTTTTCTCTGTCACTTTCTGTGTGGCTTTTTTCTTTTTAGCATATTGCTTTACAGCAACACAGCTTTCTTGTGTCAAAACAAAACTGCCGTACATTGCTCTTTCAAGTTTATTCTTCGTATGGATGCTATGATAAAACAAGCTTGAAGGACTTGCTGAGCCAGTGCTTTTCTTCCTTTTTCCTCTGTTAATATTTAGACAGAGTGCATAACAGAGGAATATGCAACACATTTCTGCCAGAACCAATAAAGGATCAGGAGAGTCATCTGCACACTGTATTAGTAAAAGCTTATACACTGGAGGAAAGAAAAATGGATGACAGTACATTGAAACATCCAGAAATCTTTCAAGCATATGTGGACTATAACCTGTGTTCCAATAGCTTTTTTTTCCCTTCCTCTCCCTATCTGAGTAATCCAAGTTGGTGTACTGCAGTCTTCACAACAGTGACGAAATCCTCCTAAATTTAGGACATGTTTTACACTGACAGTTGGAAGTAGACTCCATGCAAATTTGGCGGATTAAAAAAATCCATCAGGAAAGCTGGAGAGAACACCAGAAAAGTAGGCCAAGTTGATTAGCCCTCAAGTGTGTTTCAGCCACTCTTGAATAAAGATTTTGTGTGTGTGTGTGTGTGTGTGTGTGTGTGTCTTCAAGATGGAAAGCCTTACATAAAAAAAAATCTGAAAGCAGCCCAAGATGATATAGCATAGAAAAAGTGACATGCATAGAACAAGCTCAAAGCAATGGGAGGAAGGCAGGAGAGATTTTACCTGGAGTTTATGTCTTATGTCTTTACATGTGAAATTGGGTGGCCAATCTGGCATACCAGAATACCCTGCAAAACACGTATCACCTTCCTTGAGAGTCAGACATTCTAGACTGAAATCTGAAGATGTCCCTTTCTGTGACAGCTATGTATATGTCATAAAAAATAATATTCTCGAGGTAGTGCTACTTGTTACAACGGAAATGACATGTTTGGGGAAAATTACGGAGTATGTCTCAACCTGACAGTGATGAACACTTTACTGCAATTATACTCAATTATATGAAATTAATTAAAATATGGTTGATGTGTTGTAGATTATTATGATACATTTTGGCTTAAGAAAATATTTTACAGATTTCAGTTTAAATAAATGATAATAATTGTGCCAGAACATTTAATCTCTTTTTTTTCAAACTAAAGCATAATGTCAGATCACATCCTGGTTGTTTATATTGTATTACAATGTCATTCCTTTATTATGCAGCTCTGATGCAGAGCAGAATATTCAAAACCTGTGCTTCAGCAAGAATTGAACCCAGAGTGCACTGTTAAACATTTGGCTCAGACTCACAGCAAAATGCTCAGTCGGCAGTACTAGAGATGTAATAGCCCTTGGAATGCCATCCTTCAGTGCTCACTCCCAGACAGAGACCCATTCATATGTTTGTGTCAGAGTCTGGGGTGAGGTGGTGGGTGGGTAGAGAGTCGAGGGCCCTTCAGACATATATTACTGAAAAAGGCAACTATCCACTTTGGGGCAATACATGCTGGATCATTTTCTGGATCAAAATCCTCTTTACTTTTGTTACTGCTTAAATTGAATTTGGCTAAATTGCTCCATCACAGCTTATCTTTGTTTGTGGTTGTTTTTGGTGATGTAACTATTCTGAGACTGCATTTAATGTCTTTCTATTTTTTTTTTCTCCCACGAGAGTTAGGCAGCATCTTATTTTATTTAAACCCAGACAAACACTCCAAATAAATGACTATGTAATGAAAAAAGACAAGAACCATTTGTCATCTCTAAGTGCACTAATAATTTTAGAGGTAATAACAACACACAAACTACTATTAACATTATCATTGAGCGCTGTGTTTTGCTATCTCATGCGCTTGACTGTAACAAACCACAGAGAGGGCTAAGGCTGTGCATCTTCAGCTATTGACATTCAGCTTATGATTTCAAACTCCTCTCAGGCTTCTTTTCATATTTTACTCTCTCATCTAGGCTCACAATGTCTGAAAATTTCATTTCAGTAAGTTCAAATGACCAGTTGCCAAGGAGACCATTTTTTTTTCTCAAAAGCACATCCCTTTTAGACTTATCATCTCCACATGTTACGGCTAAATCTGTTTGCTTTTAAAAAACTATCAAAAGCTTTGCAATGTACTTCACCAAAATCTCAGGCATTACAACCAAACTCAGTTTAAGTCCGATTTGGCACAACGTCTACTGTGCATGCAGAAAAAAAGAGGTTCACATCATATGTTCATGGCAATTTAACTACCGGTTTGAATGCACATACGCAATCTATTACTAAAAATATGTCGTAGATGATTTAATAAAGATGGTGTATGCTACTTTCAGCGTGGATGTCATTACTCCAATACTGGCCCTTTTAATGTGAGTTTTTCCATTTGTTTTGGAATGACTTTTTTCAGTACATTTAGTTTACTTCAAAAACTAACGTGTGATATTTAATTTCAAGTTTAAGATATATTCTTTACAAAATGTGACAAGCTCATTAAGTGTCCTTCATGGGAAAATAAAATATGTTAATCTTCATTCGATTGAATTTGGGAGTCTTTGCTATTTTGCTCTCAATTCTAAGACACCAAGACACCCAAAATGAGTGGCTCCAATGCTACCAAGGGAGAATGCTGCTGTTTTCTAGAGGTTAATAAAAGAATTAGACACGCCGCAGGCTTTTCTCCTCTCTGGAAACACACCAATTTCTTCTTTATGAGCAGGCATTGTGCAACATAAATAGTCTCTTCACTTGTGTCCTTGAGCTTGATTGGGAGTGGAACTGCATGATATTACATCTCTCCACATGACGACACTGTTGCCACAGTTTCATCATGTGGCAAAAGAAAACCCTGTATGTCCACACAAAGTTAGGTATGAGGCACAAAGTGCAGATAGCGCCGAGGTGAATCTGAGACTGTCAGCCACAGAACACAACTTTCCCATGCATTCCTATCTGATCACTTCATATCAGGTTATTGGTGCCTCTGTTATGTTTTATCATATCTGCGCTGCGTGTTAATCCACACAATAGACCTGACATCATATTCAGATGGACTGTAAAAGAGTCTCTGTAGAGCTCTAAGGGGATTATTCGAAAGACAGATGCCAGCATACTAAGATATGGTAATTTACACTGGATTGCGTTGTTTGTCCTTTCTGCAACTGAATATGCACTTATCTCCCATTATCTCTTATGTACACCACGCATATCATATTTCACTGCGGAGTCACTGTGATTATTGCTCAACCATGATTAGGCTATTTGCATGGCATTTCTTAGAAGATACGACCTGATTCCATACAGATGTTGAGCAGATCGCCAGCTTGACTGCACATGATGCATGACCCACCCTCACAATGTCTACATTTACAATCAGTTGTACAAAATATATAAACTATCTCCCCATGGGGTGCAAAGACATTTTAAAACCTGCGCCATGTATCTGTGTTAGCAAAATGAGAGCCTGTGTGTTTTGCCGGGGGCAGCAGTTCATATGCCACAAGAGGACCCTGCTGCCTTGCCTGTGACTTGGGCTAAATGCGAATGCTCCTGGGGTAACCAGTGAGACAGTTTCATAGGGGTTAGCACGACAGCTCCGTCTTGGCAAGGTCCCCAGGGTGGGTAGAAGACATCACTTTGAAGTCTGAGGAGAGACTAGAGAGGTTTGATTGATATGGCTTGAGGAGTTGTTAGAAACCATGGTGAGGCAGATTTTACAATTTGCTGGAACTATGATGTCACCACATTTCCACTATAAAGTCTCCTCAAGCAACCATAATGGATTTTCAGGCCTTCTATTTATTTCGTTCTTTATTTCATTATTTCCGGACTGCAGGGAGGACCACAGCGTTCGCCAGATTTGGTGCCTGCACTTCATTTCTTTCGCAAAAATATATGATTATTTTTTTCTTTGTCAGTTTTTTATCTTTCCATCACAACACTGGCTCTGTTACTGCTAAGCAGCTTGCTCTTGTGGTTTCCATGTTCCCTTTTCACTCTGGTTCTCTTGAGCTGCTCCTCCAAGATGAACCCGGAGTTAGCTGCAGTCCAGGTCCCCTTAGGCTCACTTTCAACAAGTTCCAGAGAGGTTTTAATCAAGTGCCAGCACAGCCAAGCAATCAAACTACTGATTGAGTAATCAAAGTTGGAACAATTTCCTGACACCTGCTCACCCTGTAGAGTCACTGGTTTAAGAGTACTTTGTCGCTACAAGCTCCTGACATGAAGCAGCGTCCTTGACTATTCACTCTCTCCTTAGGCCTTACAGGACCAGCATTGAACTTGTTAATGAAAATAGACTCTTAGTCGAAAAACACTGCATTCCTCCTCATCATCATTATCATCATCATTATCATCATCATCATTATTTGCCAGACTCAGGGTCCAAAAGAACACACAAATTATACATGCTCATTGTAAAAAAAAACACGCACAAACAAATAAACAAAACAAAAACAAACAAAAAAAATGTTTTCAATTTTTACAAAAGACATTCAGACCAGTAATTCCACATTAGTGACTGGGACCAAATTGTGCTGTAGCTGGGACAGTATGCTAAAGTCAAAAGTAAAGTTTTATTTTTACTTTATCTGAACACGTGGAATTTCCTAGCCAAAATATTAGTTTGGGTGGATAACATGTGACACTGCCTATATATATCATCATCAGATACGCATTGTTTTTCATGTTATATTACATTTGTGCATTTGTATGTTTTTATTAAAGATTTCACAGATTAGTGCGGTAATCATCCTATTTTCTGCTGGGATCCTGCAATATAGGAAAAATTATTTCATGGAGGAAAGTTTGTGACTATGGTGATCATGATTATGGAATGCATAAGATCGACACGGGATAATTATGTATGTGCTACCACTGCCATGTTATTGATGAGGACAAAGTCATGCAGGTTTCTTAAGGCTTCATTTGCATTGCTCTTTCAATTATTCAACATGAAGATTAGTGTCATTACAATAAAACCATGGAGCTGAAAAACAAGTGAATGTCATTGTATAGTACAGTACAAACACTCCTTCTTATGTCGATTTGACAATTAGTCTCAGGTTGGTTGTGAAAACAGTCTCAGGTTGGTTGTGCTTTCTGGAAAAAAACCCTGTTAATCACATTGCTAAAGATGATATAAAAGGAAACAAATCCTGCAGCAGAGTTGTGATGTGGAATCACACAGTGATCTACACCTGTTAGACAAGAGGCTATGGGGGGGGGGGGGGGGGCTATAGCAGCCGATTACTATTGTTTTGCCTTCACAAATACAGATGCGAGAGAGTGGGCCGGGGGTCCCTGCATGGGTCTGTTGCCAGGTATGTGGTCTGCTTTGTTTGGTGCTTCCTAGCTTACACCAGTGTGTGAATGACCTCGCCCGTGCTAATCCCTTGCCCCCTGCTCTGCCAGCCTCCCGGCAGTTCCTCTCCGAAAGTGTTCACCTCAGCAGGATGCCAGTAGGGGGCATCTGGTCCTTAATCCTCTCAGTGCTGTCCATCACTCGGCTCTCACATGATTATTTTATGGGCCGAGATAATGGACCTTGTTAACCGCGCCTGCGGATTTTGGAGCCGCTGCCTGGCAGCGCTCTCAGGAGTAGACTGGGTAGGTGACTCTGATCCCCAGCTGTGATTGTCCCTGACTTAAGAAAAAAGAAAAAAAAATAGTCAGCCAACAGGACATCCGTGACCCTCATTAGCTTTAATGCGCAGGATGGAGTTCCTCAGGGTGCGTCACATGCATGCCACCCCACACACCACGTGCCCAAGCCAAGGGTGTCAGAGGTCAGGGTCGTGACTGTGTGAGCCTATTTCGGGGAGAATTAGCAATGATTCCCCTGTAATGCCATCTGTTTGAGAGGATTTTAAGTGCTGATCACACAGGGTGGTATTTTTCACACCAAAATGGGCACATCTGTAACTCTAATGTGAATAATGGCCTACACAATTTTCAACTATTCCGTCTAATATAATTCTGTTAATGATGCTGGTGTTACGAAAAAAAACACAAAGTCTGTCCTTCAGGTTGCATTGTTGATTATTAATGGTAAAGCTCAATGCTTTTATTTAGTCAATCCCAGAATGTTCCAGTGCACTAGCTACACTTTGAAGGTAATACCCAAACGTGCTGACTGTTTCCCATGTGTATGTGCTCTTGCCTTGTCTCTGCCTCCGGCGCGTTGAGCTTGTGCAGTCAGATGCCTTTACAAAGAGAATTGCATAGCAGCCTCGGCACTGGCAAACAAGTGTGCAACCCTGTGCAGAACCCTGCACCCTCACATGCTCTTGATTGCCATGGCCTGGAATGCAAACGATTGGCTGTTGGTAGCATAGGGTGGAGCGTGCATGGAACTAACCAAACGTGTTCTTTTTTTCTTTTTTCTTCTTTTTCATTTTTATTTATTTATTTTTCGTTATCCAGAACTAAATGAAGCACACATGACCTCAATATTAGGAAGAATCTAAATAAAGCACTCTAAATGTAGGCATGTGCTGTTCAATAGTGGCCCTATGTTGCTGGTGTAAATGCCATTTCAACACAAGTGAACTAACTCTGAGTGCTGACTGGGGGTTTGCTTGGATCAGAGGATATTTCCCAATGGAAGAATTTACAGTCTCTAATGTGCCCTCTATTACTGTGCCTCCATCAGATGAATAGCAAATATCTCCCTGTGGTGCATTCAAAACAATCTACAAACAACGGCAGCACAATCACAGGCTGGTTCGTCCACACCCCTCATTCAGAGTGTCCATCTGGTTTGCTGAGTTCTCAACCCGATCTTTGCCTTGGGGAAGTAGGCTGAAGCACAGAGCCTGTCTCAGCTCCTCACTTGGTGAGATATGGGGTAATTGAGTTTGATATGTGCGTCAGGTGAATTAATCCGCTCACCGTGCATGTCGATTTGGATCTGAAACAGCTCATCAGAACACGAAAACAGCAGACTAAAAATCAAAAACAGATTTTTTTTTCCTCTCCAGGAATTATGTCTTCCAGATCAGAGATGGTGCATTGAAAGGGACGCTGCATTTATTTAGTGATTTCCCTCTTATATGCAGTGCTTAATGTTCCATTTATTTGGTATTTCAAAGTACATTGATTACTTTGAAAGTCATTTAATAAATCCAAGAGGGAATGTTTTTAATGACTTTATACATTATGAGATTTGTTACATTTTATGCACTTAAGTTTTGCAGATAAACAAATAGTGAGACTTTTTTATTGGTTTCAAGAATTAATCTCAAAAAGTAAAACATGCCCATTATAGTTTGTACATATGACATATGTACAGGTTGAAATATGTTTGAATGTTACTATATAATAGATAGATAGATAGATAGATAGATACATACATACATACATACATACATACATACATACATACATACATAACAGGATAGATATTTAGATGTTTGATGTCATTTAAATTAATGATACAAGGGTTTGTTTGGAATGATGAATTCTACATAATGCATAATTTTCACTCTAACCACCCCACACCCCCACCCCCCGCCCCTCTCTCTCTCCCCTTGTGTCTGTTTTTACAAAAGAGACAGAATAATAAAATAAAACAAAGGCATTAGACAACCTGCAACTCAAATATTCAGACTTGGTTACACAGGTTGCTTTGACTCTGTTCATGGCCTTTTGGGGAGATCTAACCGTCATTATATAATTCAGCACATTATATAATAAAGTACTGAAATGGCACTGAAAGATAAGTCTCTCAAATGTAATTATTCTGTGTCAGCTCCAACACAATACATTCAATGTGCTATAAAATGTCCATGTTTTTCTGTAATCAGTCCTCCATGCCAGTCAAAATGGAGGAGAGGTTACAAAGTGATATGTGAGAACATTGCCCCCTAGTGCAAGGTTTTGCTTTTCTGGTCAATGGAAACCAAATTGTTTTTGCCCAAAACATGAGTTTAATTGGAGGAATTTAAGCTTATTACTGGTTATCGCTGGCTCACCTCATAATTTTCATAAGAATGTCTTTCAGGGACAGAAATGATAATACTGCCCAACTCCCTAACAGCCATTTTATATGTTGGATGATTCCATTTGTGTGCTGGATTCAAGTCAGTTAGGGTAAAAGGTTAATGTATTTTTGGATGGACAACCAGTGACCCCAAGAAAGCATTGCAATCTGCTGCAGTTCACAAAAAGTCCACATCACCTTTGCACACACAGTAAAACACACACATATCTCTCAGTATACAGCGTGAATGATGACAACATATTTCTGTGCTACGGTCCAAATACTATATCCTGTGTAGGTTTACATTAAAACACATCATCATTCAAATCTTATGCTGTGCCAGCACTAAACAGTGGTCAAAAACAATACATCAGACATTAGTATCAAAGGACTAATAAAAGACGACTCAGCTAATTGTAACTTGATACATATACAGCATTGGATAGCCTTACAGAGTACCATTTTTTTTGACAAAGAACTGCAGCTGCAGCAGGACACTGACTTAAAACACTGAACCCTATAGAGAACTGGGCAAACATGGCCTGGTCTTAAGGATCTTGGTTCCTGTCTCACTTACCTCATGGCAGCAGGGCATCCATCTCTAAATGGATTTTCCACCAGGATTATGCCCAAGGTCTTGAAGCTAGGACTGTCCTGGAATGGTTCCACAACAGTGAGTTCAAGTATTGGAGTTGCGTTCTCGATAGGTCTCGGCCCAGCTGTATTTATGAGGTGAGTACTGTCGGTTCAGTAAGGAGTTCACCAGACACCAACTGCAGGCAGTACCTCGGGCAGTTTGGGCAGGCATGTTTCTTAAACAATGCTCTCAGAAAAGGAAGACATTAAGAGGGACCAAAATATATGCCTTTGCAACTTGCTGTTTTATTCTTTTCCTTCACATAAATTGAGTTTATCATAGTATCAATGATTTACATCGATTTGGAATTACAAGAACTGGAACTGATCTTTTCTTTCCAAATCAACCATGTTGTCTTTTACAACCAATTAACAGTCTGCTGTTGACCATAGTGCACATCAGGCCAGAAGATTATATTGACTTTGCACATGGCCAACAAAAAAGGGAGACCACAAGCACACATTTAGCAACCATCGCTCTTGATGAGGCTGAGAAGGCCCCTGCTGCGAACAAAGTGTGAAAACAAGTGTTTCCTTTTAATCAGATTCACAGTCTGACAAAGCCCCCCCCCACCATGTGCAGTCTAATGTCATGGATGGGAGAGAGTCACTGTGTTACTGTGTCACCCTCCTCATCTTAACCCGGGAGTGAAACGAACGGAAAATCCACAAAATAGATGAAACATCTAGAGCACTTTGAACTGAAGAGTCCTGCTGTGGGGCTTTGCTGAAGCAGGGAGCTTTGTGTTTTTCCCCACAATCCCTCAGAAGTGAACATGTCAAAAGCATAACCCATGAGAGGCTGGGGAGATATTGCCTCTCGAGCAGACGGACATATTCTGGGTGATGAGATAAAGGGAGACCCACTAAGAGGCCCAGCGTGAGCATAGCTGAAGGGCATGCGGTGCCAGTCAGCAGGAGAGGCAGCACCGGGTGGTGCATGTTGCGATGAGTTTGCAACACTGAATGCCGTGATGACAACTGAGCTGTTCTTGAACGTAAGTGTGGAAATCTTATTTTATTTGTATTGAATGGTTAGGTGTTTATATTCCCTGTATTTACTTTTTTGGTCAAACTGAGTTATAAAATAAACACTACATTTTTAAATACAAAATTTAAAGCAAACAAATGAAAGCAGATTAAGCACAGTGGGGAAAACTAATGTTCTGATCCCCTGCTAAATTTGTAAGTTTGCTCACTCACAGAGGAATTAACAGTCAAATGTTTATGGTAGTTTCATTTAATGGAGAAAACAGAATATAGATTAAAATATACATAAAAATATAATAAAAAAAAACAGAAGAAAATACATTACATGAAATATAAATTGATTTTCGTGTAAGTGAATTAAGTATTTGATCCTCAAGTAAAACAAGACTTCGTACTTGGTGGAGAAACCCTTGCTATTAAGCACAGCAGTAAGACGCTTCTCAGGAGGGATTTTGGCCCACTCCAATTTATAGAAATTCTCGAAGTCCTGTATATATAATGCTGGAAACTCAAAATTTCAGCCACCTCCACAAGTTTTCTCGGTCACTCCATGACCTTGATATGCTACCCTTAGAAGAGTAAATGACGCAAGGTATGATGTTTTCACCTCCTTGCTTGACTGTGGGGTGGTGTTCTTCAGGTCATACTCAGCATCCAAACATGGTGAATCAGGCTGATGCCAAAGAGTTCAATTTTAGTATGACCACATCACTTTCTCCCAAGACTTCTCACTCTGAATCATTTAGATGTTCACTGGCAAACTTCAGACAGGCCTATACATGTGCCTTCCTGAGCTTTCTTGCAGGCTCTGTAGGATTTCAATCTGGCATAGTGTGTAAACGGTATTCTTGGTGAATGTACGTGCAACTAGCTAATTAACTCCTCCTGTGTAGTTGTGGGCTGATCTTTCTTTGAAGCAAGATCTTACATTAAGCTCCAGACTGAGGGCGACTGACGGTCACACCAACACTTGACTTCTCACCAAGCCTCTTGCTGATGGTCTTTCAACCTTGTGCAGGTCTACAATCTTGTCCATGATGTCCTCTTTGTTCATGTACAGTCTGAGTACCTGTAACTGATTGTAACTTGTGAGCCCCATGCGTACATAACCAGTGGAAGACAGAATTCTGGCTGAGTGGTTGGAATAAAATACGTATTACACTCAGATACTGATTAATTTTTGGCTTTTATACAATGTGTTTTTCTCTGTTGTTTGTTTATAGGCCCTATTATACCTCTGTCTAAATACACATATTAGGCTATAAATGATTCCATTCATTTTAAGTGGGCAAACTTACTACTATCAGCAGGGGATCAGAACATTTGCCTATCTCCCAGATACATAATGCTAATAACAGCAAAACCAACCGTAAAACTACAGTTGTTAAAATTGCTCATGCAGGGACAACAGTTAGGATATCAACAGCATTACTATAAGAAAATAATTAAATGACTGTAAGCCTGTAAAAAACACTAGGCCTAATTGGTCTTGATTTATGCCATTCAAGTTGGATTACCTCTTAAATGGATCAACTGAGCAAAGACAATATGGACAAACTGCATTTTTAATGTCTTAATTAACTGTACTCTACACACAAACACACATTTATCATATAAATAGGCCTATGCTCAAAATCTTATGTGATAAGATTTAAGTAACATTTGCATCTTATTATAAATTTTAAGTGTCTAAGCCTGGCGACACATAATAAATGTAGTTTTAACATTAATTTATCAAGGCCTTGCCAACTAAGATGACAAATTTCATAGCTTGGCATTGAATTTAGTAGTAGGCCTAATTTCATTCATGATACGACTTTATTTTGAGAAATATAATATTCTCTGAAGTGTTGACTATTGTAACTAATCGCGTCAGGTCTCAATCATTTTGTATCCAATGAAAATACAAAGTCGCAGCCTACGTTCTAACTAGAGCAATCCGAAGAGCTGAGTGAGAACCAATACGAGTAAGGTTTGTTGAAATACGAGGTCAGCTGTTCGAAAAAGAAAACAAGAGATTAGCTAGCCATTGGGTTGCTTCTCTGTGGCTCCGGTGTTGACCTGTTTTAGCGCTGTGGTTACTTTTTCACAGAAGACTCCAAGTAGATATTTACCACGCTATATAGTGAAGTGATTTATTGATTGGAATCGCCATTACACATGGAGAGCACGGTAGCAGTCTATTAGCAAAACACCGAAAGGAGGACCGCTAACGTCAGTTCCGTCGAGGTCAGGGTTAGCCACCTATGAGGATACATTATCGTAGCCAACATTACTCTGCTATAGTTAACGAAGTTTATTGTAATTATTTTAAAAGTCTAGAATGTAAATTTCTTCGTAATATAATTGTTTTCATCCAGGCTTTCGTTAATCTGTGTGAATCTTAGACTGCAGCACCCATACTCTGTTATGCTAGGTAGCTAGTTGGCTCGTAACAGGCAAGCTAGCTATTTTCCATCACGTCCTCAGAAGACAGTCAGCCTGACTAACATTAACCGTGGGTTGAGCATTAACATATGTGGCTTTATAGCTTGCCCCCATACCTTTAATCCTGTTGTGAAAGGCCGTAGCCACTATACCAGATATAGCTAACTTACCACATGTTAATTCAGTGAAGACCCGATTAATGTACTGACCATAGGCTAGCTGGACAGCTAGCTAATTTACGGGTGTAGTCACAAACTGGACAAAACGTTGGATTTAGTGGGATTCAAAGCGGGTTCAGCCGGAGCGCTGACCCCTCAGAAGAAAATGAAAAAGAGGAAGGAACTCAATGCTCTTATTGGGCTGAGTGGAGAAAGCAAAAGAAAGAAAACTAAAAAAGGATCGGGTCACAGGCTTCTCAGAACCGAGCCCCCGGACTCACAATCCGAAACAAGTTCAGATGACGATGACTTTAACAACATCAGCAGCCTAAGTACATTTGGAAAGTAAGTGAAATATGTATTCAATCGACACAGCTAACCTAACTATACAGTTAGATTTCATCTTTCATCTTTCAACTGTGGCATGTGTCGAGTCGTGTGCCAAGCAATTTTTGAATCTTTCCCTGTTTCTACAGGCGAAGTTACGCACAGTGTTGCAATATCTGCTACCCGCTGTGTGTGTTTATTATACTGGCTGCTTGTGTGATTGCCTGTGCTGGATTGATATGGATGCAGATAGCCCTGAAAGATGATCTGGATAATTTGAAGGAGAAGATTCATACAAGTAAGCAATTACTGAACTGTTTCACGATGACATTTCAGCTGATTTAACGATTACCAAGTTTGATGCCAGAGGTCCTTCACCTTTAGCATTTTTATAAAGGTCATCACCTTAACACTCTGGCAGTCCTCACATTTCATTGTTGCAAGCGAATTTGAACTGTCGCTGAAGCAGCTGCTATTGAACTGTTTGGTAGACAGCTTTGGTAGGTTTGGTTTTGATAGACAAGGCTAGCTTATAATGTTACTTTGAATTGATACTGAAAGTACATTTTTCTTCCAGTGGATTCCAGCCAACAAATGTCATCACACGAAATTCCAAAGCTGAGTGAAGATTTGAAATCCAAACAGAAGAAGCTTGATGATCTGGAAAATGGTGACAAGGGCTTGGATAAATTGTGGTCAAATCTCACAGAGATATATAGAAAGGTAGTATTTGCCCTATAAATGTGTACTCCAGACACAGTTGTTTGCTGGGGCTGTTTCCAACCTTTCAAATAGCCTAGTCTTATTAGTTTGGCTTCCACTAGTCCGATGCTTTTAAGATCGGAAGTGTATTTCTGTCTCTGTATTGAGTGTGTATTATACTGTATATTCAGATGGAAAAGTGCAAATACAGTTATAATCAATAATCAGGTTCAGTTGCAAAGTTGATGGAAACAAATTTCCATATTCTTATTTGTTGCATTTCTACCTGTGTTTCCCTAAACATTGTCCTGACATTAAGTTTTGATGCAACAGTTAGTCAGAACACTTCTCTTAATTATGTCAATGTCCATTTTTAAATCCCATAATACAGTGGATAGGAACATGCATAGATGTGTATGTCATTGAGACTGTTGTTGAGATTGTTGTTTTCATGAATGGGCATAGAATTTGCGAATGAGCTGAGTGGAAGTGCTCTTAATTACATAATGTATTTTTATCTGTTCATCAGTGAGTCAGGAATAAATTAAGCTTCAGTCCTCTTAAAAAAGAAAATGTTACAAAATTTGAAAATATTGAATATTCTCTTCTAGATAAATATACTGGATTCTGCTGTCAACCACCTGAAAGCAAACATCAAGTCTGCTGCAGATTTGATTAGTCTTCCAAACACAGTTGAAGAGTTGCAAAAGGTACATTTAAACCTAACCTTCAACATACAGATTATTTTTAGATTGATCTCTGTTACCTGGAACCCAGTGACCAGTGTGATTTGTTCCATGTTAATTGTGGATTTTGTCATTTAGAGTGTTGCAACAATAGGGAGCACACTCACCAGTGTGCAGCATGATGTCAGAACGATACAGACCGCTGTGGAAGACCAGAGGAAAGAAGTGGACAATCAAAAGAAACTAATGGTATTGTGCATCATTTCAAGCATAAACACTGAAGGTCCTGAATCAAATAGCAAGTTATGATCCCCTTTATCGAACTACTATGATTTTAATATATTCATTTGTTTCCTTTAATATATTTATTTGTTTCCTTTTCCTTTGGAACAGAATGGCAGTGATGGAAAATCCTGTTCCAAGGTAGACTCCCCATCAGAAAAAGGAATGAACAGCAGCACATGTGGTGCTTTGAAGCAGGTAAATGGGATGAAGGTCATAAGTGAAAAAAATCTAGTGTGCGAGGTCAAATAGCTCAACAGGTCTATCATAACCACCTTGGTTTTCTTTCTGTAGGAGATGGTGTACCTTCAGGAGACGCTCAGCGAATTAAATGTCACTCAAGCACTTAATCAGTCTTGGGCTGCCAATCAAATGCATAGTTTGCAATCCACTCTGTCAAATCTTACAGGAAGGGTGTCTACTCTGGAGTCACAGTCACCTTTCATGCAAGTGAAGGCAGAAGTAAGTAGCCAATTCAAGTGTTTCACCAGGTGTTGTTTTTTTTATTTGGGGGGGTTATTTTCTCATAAATGATATTTGAAAGAATTATATTTTCTGGTTAAGCACTGCACTCTTGATATACCTAGGATTTACCAGTGACAGCAGTTCAGGGTGGACTGACTGAAGATGACCATGGTCCAGTAGCTGGCGAACAGCCCATTTCTGGAACCTCTGGTAAAACAAGTGAATACTTCAAAGCTTTTGGCTTTCGACCCCATATATCCTTGCTGCTGGTTGAGCCGGGTCTCACTCATATTATCTTTTTTTTCCCCTGTTCCTTCAGGCTCTTCTCAATCAAACTCAAAGCCAACTAGGCGACCAAGATTTTTATCTCCAAAACGATCTAAGAGAGAGGAGAAAAGCACTCAAAGAAGGACCTCCCTTCCGGGTCTATTTTCTGTTAAAGGTACTTTTGTCTCCTGATTCACCCAAGGACAACAGTCATGATTCTATTTACCCTTGGCTGCCCAAACACCATTTGCCCCATGGATGCCCTATTTTATGAAAGCGCTGGTTCAGTAAACATTATGGCTTGGTATAGCACCTTGATCTACATTGGGCATTTTTTAACAACCCATATGCAAGTCCCCATGTATAATTTGTATAATTCCAGCCAACATTTTTATGTGGTAAGGTCTGTACTATGCTGTACGGCTGCAGTAGTGTTGTATGGTGCAGCAGGTTAGTGCTATAACTTCCAAGTGTCAGTAATCAATAACATATGACAAGGCCAGTGCAGCTGTGCAATGATCACATTCCGTACTTCTATTTTCAGACCTCCAGAACTTCTTCAAGCACGTGGGGTTGAACCATGACTCACCCGGGGTGTCCTACAGGGAATTGCAGGAGTTCTTTGGTGCAGCCACACCGGCTGCCCATCTTCTCAAGCCCTATGACCAGGACAGAGACCACAGGTACTCTCTGGCTGAGCTACAGACTGCAGCAGTCCTGTGAGAGGAGTGCCTTCAGGGGAGGAAGGAGTGGAGTGGGTATGAGGCATTTAACGTGATGCCTCACTTGATTTTGCTGCACTTTTCCATTTGATTTTATGAGCATTGGCGGTGTTGATGTCTGGACCATGGCACTTGCACATCACAAGCATAGACATTTGTCAGCCGTTAGTGATGCTGATCCCATGGCCAACCTTTATGTTGCGTTAAAATTTTGTTATTTCAGATAGGTTTACAGGGTCTGTTTTTGATGTGATAAAGGTGAAATATAGTTTTTGTTGTCATAAATGAATTTTTAGAAAATTCTGTTTTACACTTGCAATGATGTTATTCTGAAGACGTGATGACTGTTTCCCAATAATCCTATGCACGTGAATGACACTGTTATCTATGGAATGTGCAGGGCGGTTGGGGAACCACTTTATTTTTTACCATATTAATAGACCACTGATGTAGACATACATTAAGACATTTTTGACAACAAAAACTACATACCTCACCTTTCAATTAGGCATATTTTACTTCATGTTTTGAGAGCAGTTAATTGTGCTGAGCTCACCAATGTATTTTTTTTGTTCAATGTCAGTAATTTCCCACCCGGTAGACATAACAGGTGATAAACATTAGTTTCTTGTTTTTGTCTTCATACCAGACAGACAGGGCATCAGACTTTTTAAATTTGGTTTTTAATTTGGCTTTGTCATTTGTCAACTGTGGTGATTATTGATTTTTCTAAAATGCTAAGGGCTAGAGGCACAAGTTTTGCTTGGCACCAGTTCAAACTGAAATTTAAGTTTGACAAGGTTGTGCATACTTACCGCATTTGAGACATCTGGACATGTGGATGAACAGATTTTTGCAGTCATTTATTCCCCATGATTCTGTGCATGTACATAACTCATTAGGGATATCAATATTAGAATAACTGGGCTGTAAATTACCATCTGGATATTTGATTTTTGACACTCCTAGTTTATACATTTTTAAACTACTTCAGTTATGTTCCCAAATAAGTATTATGGCCATTTCCCAGATAATTTGATCATTTGCTGGAATGAGTTTATAACAGGTAGTGAGATGAACACTGATCACAATGTATCCAGTTCAGTTATTCTAATGTGCACACAAGATGTGATTGTATTACACTTGATCATGCTCGTCACCTCACCGCATCCTTCTAAATGTGTAAATATGGCAGAATTACTTTATGTACAAAAACCTGTTGTGGGGTTATTTCCATGTGGGTGGGAGGGATTGGTGGGCAGTTATGTATAAAATATTATATAAACATTGTAAATTATGATAAATGATCTTACACTTTGCATGTTGCGTATAATGTAACATGAATAAATGGCTAATTTATAATAAAGAATGTGAAACCGTAATTTTAATTTCTTTGGGTGCGGAAATACAGCAATGTCTAGTATTAGCAGTTTGGAGTCGAAGCATGTAGATGCTATAAGGCAGTGTTTCACTTTTTTTTCTTTCGCTGGGCACCCATTTTTCAAATTAAATCATTGTGACCTAATACACTTCTTTTTAAAAAAAAAACATGCAAAAAGTTAGTATAGACTATACAAATTCATGTTGTTTATTTACATGCTTATATTCATCATTAATCATACATGCCTAGGCCTACAAACCATTTTCTTAAACTTTTGGTTTAGGCCATCTAATCACAATAAGGTGACCGATGGGTATTTAGGAACCAGTGCTATAGGATCATAGAGGCCAAACTGAAAGTAACCATACTAAAGTGTGTGATTATCTTTTCAAGATACAAAACCTTCTTCATAATAAGTTGCCAATCACTAAGGTCTCCATCTGTTACTATTATTAACTGAAATTATTACCTCCGCCATGAAGGTTATGTTTCTCAAAAAGTACTGCTTTTCTAGTTGGTACCTGTTTGCTTCTGCATAACTACGGCCTTATCCTCCATATTAACAAGATATCTGAACAATGATCCATCTCTCAAAAATCTGTGTATATATGTTAAGTATAAATGTTAAGCTCATTTCACTGTTCATAGAAAAAATTATTTGTTCATCCACAACACTGCACATGTTCATATTTTCCAAGGATTCGCCATGGTAAAAAAAATACACTGAACAAATACCACTTGTGCACAAATAGGGTCTGCCAATGACATGTGAAAGGTATTTCTAAAAGTAGCCCTTTCAGAGCACTGGAATGGCATTAACGAACGAATCAACGAATCAAGTCATGTTTGTAAAGAAAAGATACCCACTATCTCAAGATGTTTAATATGAAACATTTGATGTAATTAGATTTGAAGATAGATTTGGGGACGCAACTTTTGCTCAAACGTTATATTGTTTCAACATTCTCACGTGTACGACAAATGATCAAACATACGGCCCCCAAAGACCACGACTTACATTACACTGCTATGTACATTTTGGGCACAAACACACTGTTGGTAACATGAATTAGGCTTCATCATGCAAGAGCGCCTTTAGCCCTCCAGTCCCGAGACAAAACATGAAGCAACTCCTCTTCATCTTCCTCGTCGCTGTCAAGCGACTCCGTTGAAACACCCTTCTTCATTGTTATTTTCTCTCTGACGACCTCCTGTTTATCTCGTAGCACTTCCACTCGGCGATAGCATTCGATCTGTTCATCAATTTCATCGATTTGACGCTCCAAACGCCCTTCTTCGTCATCTTCAGCAACAATAGCATCGGATGCGCTATTCACCTGTCGCATCTCCTTCTGAAAGTCTTCCCACTCCTTGTCCATAATGTCTTTTGGTGTGTCCACGTTACGCACCTTGGCATCTTTCACTGGATCATCAAAAAATCCCTCAGGTAAAGCCTCAGCTGTGTTATCTCTCCTCTCTGTAACCTTGGTATCTTCGTCCGGTTTGGAAATCGAACCTGAGTGAGAAACACTTGGCGCAGGCGGGATACCACTGTCAAAAAAGTCTGCAGGAAGTCCCGTTGCAACTTCAACAGGTGCGGAGGCGCTGGACGATTTCACGACTTCGGCTTTTTCAGACCTTCCGCCATAGCTGTCTTGGTCACCAGCTTCATTGCCATCCTCCTCCTCCTCGTCGTCTTCGTCATACATGCCACTTAATATTCCCAAACTACTAGGTTTCTTTGCCACGTCAAAAAATCCTGTCGGAACCCCGGAAGACGTAGAACTAGCGTCTTTAAGTCTTTTCCCCGAGGATGCATCTGTCTCTGGTGCTTTCCTTTTCAGCAGTGATGACTGATCTGGCCTGGGCTCTGTCTGATTTTTAGCTTGGGTTTGCTTTGCTCCTTTGAGTTCAGCGACTTTATCTTTATGCGGTTTGCCAAGGACGTGTGCTTGCCATAGTATTTCCGATTTTACAGGTACTTTGCATAGCACACAGCTTAGGTGACCGAGAGAGTTGTATTTTGCAAATGGCGATTCGACTCGTTTCTTTCTGTCGGATTCTTTTTGTTTCTCTCTCATCAACCGACGCAACTCCTCTTGATTAACGACTTTTTTGCCCTTACTTAGTTTAGAATTTGACATTTTCCACTAGTCTGCATGCACTACACAATAAACTACTCCCAGGACCCTGCAGATCTTGACGCCTAAATATGACGCAAGAAGGCTCAAAGGAAGGACCCAAAGTACGTCTACTTTAAATGCCGGATCTAAAATAAGAAATTAAAAAGGCAATAGGCAAAACTCTGATAATTTGATAAAATAGTAAACAAAATCCTCTGTTAAGGCCAAAGCCACAAATTAAGTATTGAGAATATTAAAATGTATATGCACAGCCACAATCAAGCAATATGATATAATATAATACGATATAATCCTCATTTGCTTACCCTTTGTGTGCCTCACAAAAGACATGGCAGATGGAACAAAAAATCACAAATTTGGAGTCTGACTGAGGGACAAATTTCCACTGGTCTAGTATCCATTATTTGTGTTTCTTGGCCCAGTTTTCTTCTTCATGTTGTTATTCCTTTTTTGTCCAGGAAACAAGGAATGTCCATTGATCCGAGTCCAAATTTGAGATTTTTGGTCCCACCTGCCATGTGTTTGTGAAGCACACAAAAGGTGAGTGGCTGGTTTCCACATGTGTGTCTCTCACCATGGTAAGGGAGTGCTTTGCTGGTGACACTGTTGGTGATTTATTAAAAATCCACGGCACACTCAACCAGCATGGCTACCACAGCTGCCTTCCCATCTGGTTTGCACTTGGGGCACGTGGGGCATTTGTTTTTTAACACAATGACCCCACACCTCCAGGCTAAGTAAGGGCTATTTGACCACGAAAAGGATTGATAGAGTGTTGCGTCAGATGACTGGGCCGGGTTTCCAGAAAGCATATAAGCCCAAATAGTGTGTGAAGTCCCTCTTAAGAACATAAGGTCTTCTAATCTCACACTTACAGACTTATGAGTGATCCATGGATTAATACTATATGAGCCTGTTTTGGAAACACATGGGAAAGTCGAATGAACATTCTCAAGATCATTTGTATGAACATGCATAAGTGCATGAGCCATCGTTATCGAGAAACCAGGCCCTGGTCTCCACAATAACCATGACTTAAACTCAGCTGAGATGGTTTGGGGTGCATGAAAGCAAAGTAGCCAAGTTGAGCCAATAAATGCTCAGCACCTCTGGGAACTCCTTCAAGACTTGTAAAATCGTTCTAGGTGACCACCTCAGGAAGCTGCAGAGAATGACAAAGAGTGTACAAAACTGTCATGAATCTAAAGTATGAAACATTCTGGTTTGATTTTTTCTGGTAAGATTTTTTTTGTTTTCTACATAATTCCATGTATTTGGGATGTCGGTATTAGCCTAATCTATAATGTAGAAAATTAAAAATGAAGAAAAAAAATATTGAATTAGGTGTCCACTTTTTTGATACTATAGATACTGATGTCTATGGTCATATACGCCTGATTTGAATGTCTGATTTTACATTAGTTTTTGCATTTTAACATAAACAGTAAAGGAAAAAGACAGTAAAATGCAGACCCACTGACTATGTGCAATCATTGTGTAGACCTGATAAAAAAGAAATTTTCTTGGAATTCTCGTGAACACGCCCAAAACACTGTTGTTCTCGCGAGAAGAATCTAAGATGGCAGAACATTGCAGTAGCAGTTGCTAGCAAATTAGCTAACTGGCTAATGTTATTGCCTCAGCTGGTAGCGGGGTACATCATTGAAGCAAGTAACCTATTCTCGAATGGATGCCAGTGACGGATGCCCCATGATATAGACAATGTAGCCAGCCTCAGCAATGTAGCGATTATACTTTTTGCGCACTTACATTAATCAACGATTTATTTTACTCTTTCCGACGACGTAGAAATTCACACGTCATTGTGTTTGTTTAGAATTAGCATTCTGCGACATTATCGGCCGCTCGCTTATTTGGGCTAGCCAGGTGCAAGAAGCTTGCTAACCTAGCAAGCTAGGCACAATTTACAGAATCGAGCATTTTAGCATTCATCAGTGACTTTCTTTCGCATACAGAAAATGACTGGAGAGAAGATTCGTACCTTGCGGAAAGACCACAAGTCAAGCAAAAATGACAACATTCTGAAATCTTACGAGGAGAATACTAATGTCACTGAGATGGTTACATCGTCCACCACCGTCGACACAGAGAGGACGAATATAGCTAATAAGATTTTTCACAACCACAATAAACCACTCAAATCTTTGCAGCTACCAGAAAATCATCAATTGCAGATCAATGGCAATTCTAATACCGATACGCCAGTCAGTATCATTGTCGACGATAACAGGAACCCTGTTATATTAAGTTCGGGAGATTTAGAATTCCCGGTTCACGAATGTGTGTTCAAGGGGGATGTGCGACGTTTATCATCTCTCATTCGCACTCAGAGCATAACTCAGAAAGACGTTCATGGTGAGTACAATGTTGTAACACACATATCAAAAATGTTTAAATTAAGTGTCTAGATGACTGCGTCATGAACTGCTTCATCTCCTGTCATGAGCATGGGTTTGAAGGACCTCAGTATTTTCATTCTCTTTACAGGAAACACTCCGTTGCATCTTGCTGTCATGTTGGGACACAAAGGTAAGTAAATATGCAATAGCACACGACTGTAAGACAAGAGAAGACGAATCTGTTGAAAAGACCTTGTCAGAGCTATCTCACAAGTATCTGTCTAGACTAGTTATCTGTAAAGCCCAACCAAATATCATACACGTATGGTGTTTTGATTAGGCAGGAGTTTGCTCACCATCACTTATCTGTCAGCTCATAGCATCTCATCTGAGGAAATGACCCAGAATGAACCCATAATTTTCATCTTACCCATACTTACCCACTGAGGATTTTCAGCTTCACAAATCTGTCTACTCAAAATGTCCTAGATTAAACCCTAATATTTTTGTGCACAGCACTTTGCTGAAACTGTTACTGTCATGAACATCTCTTATAGCATGCTATGGGCAGATAAAGATTTTGTGACAGCATTATACATCATGTAAACCAAGAGGCAGTGCAAAGTGCTTCACAGCCAGAGAATTTAGATATGCACACTTGCTGTGTTTTAAGGTTATTCAAAAGATTTGTTGATCTAGAAACTCTTTAAACACTATACAAGATTTGGTCCTCAGATTAATTGTTACTTTGTTTAAAAGTAAACTTTCCACATGCCCCATACTGATATTGCTTTGCACTTACTAGGAAGATTACTGGAAAAAAAACTTTTTCACAGAGAGAGTTACACTCGGAACCTGTAAGAGAGAAAACAGAAACATCATTGAAAGCAGATTTCAGTTTAAATAGTGTTTAGCACAGAGTTAAATTCTAAATGGATTCTAAATTGAGACCTAGATATGATAAATCCATAAAGTGCAAGCATGTATCCTCCTGAGACTCTACATAAAATATGATACCAGCGCTTTGCAACAGGAGTACACGACAAGAGCATCTTATTCAAAATGTTGCCTCTTAAAACAGCCCATATGCTTACAGGAAAGTGACAGATGTCTGTAGTAGAAGTATGTGCACATCTGACTCTAGAAGATGGAACCTTCCTTGCACAAATTCTGACTCACTGTTATGCTTCCCAGAGTGTGCCCACCTGCTGCTTGCTCACAATGCCCCTGTGAAGGTAAAGAACGCCCAGGGCTGGAGCCCTCTGGCTGAGGCCATCAGCTATGGAGACAGACAGATGAGTATGTTATCATCAGAGCCATACATACAAATGACTTAAAAATATGTGATTCTGTAAGTGATTGTAGAAAATGTGAGTGATTGTACAAAAGCTATGGGTCTCTCGCTTTGCACTCTCTCTGTCTTATTTAACTTATTTAACTGCAGCTTTGTTTATCGTAAGGAACTTCCTCAGCGTTTAAAAGAGGAATTCATTGCTTCCCTGAGAGGAGGAGGAGGAAGGAAGGGGAATCTATCCAGTGTGCTGGACTGACTGATATGAGCTCACAGTGGTGCTGGTGTTGAATATTATGGGCTGCCCAAAGGGGAAAAAAGCATCTTTGTTCTGTATACTTAAGTAAAATGGGCTAATTGCTCAAGTGAACACAACATTTTTGTGTCCTAGAGCTGCAAGGGACGCCGCGAGCTCCAGACTCCCTTAGGCATTAGTCGTATTCCCCATCCAAAGCCATAACTGAGGGCTGGGCATGGTGGAGGCGAGGGATTGGATTTGGGCCCTTTTGGATCGTGCCTACCCAGAAATGGGTCCTGTCTGCCGGCTTAGAGTTTAGCCCGTGAGTGGTGTCGGCGCCTGCGGCTTAGCACTGTCTGCTCGTCTGACTCCCAGACTGTGCTGCCAGCTAATGAACCCGCTTCAGACCTGACCACTAGTTTCCATTAGCGTGCCATTGATTAATGGCTCATGTCACAACTGTCGGCTGACCCATCCACACACCCCCAGTCCCAGCCCCAACCCCCCAAGCCTTGTGATTTCCTGGTGATGGTCACAAACAGTGATGAAGTCTCTCTCTCTCTCTCTCTGTCACTCTCTCACTGCATGGGCGAGGTCATGAACGTGAGTGGGCCCACCCGTGTCACTCCCTACACTCTAATTACATTTGCTGTGTCGCTGTAATCCTCAACAGCACAAATGGAAGTGGTCTGAGGTTATGATGCCATGTCCCTCTCCCAGATGTGTTTTTAATAGCACTCTGCAGTTGGCAGATTTAAGGCTCATCGCTTGTTCCTTTTACTACCTGTAAGGACAAAGATGAACGAGTGCGTTGCTGCAGAGGTCTTCACTCATTGATATGACTGTTCTAGTTTTCTTCTGACCACATATATTAGACTTGGCACCTGACTCAGAGTCTTGGCTGGCACAGAAGACTAAAAGTAGTTTGATTGAACCATCACCTTTAAACTCTTTTGAGGACTTTGTTGATACTCTGCCTTCATGCTTGGCATTTAAGTATACATACAAGTTGTTTGCCATGTTGTTAGTGGATGCCTGCCCCAGTGTTCCTCGATTGGAGTTCAGACTGTACCTTTATGTATGTGAATCAATGAAATGATTGACACTATGTGCTGTTTAATCCCTTGAAAGGGTTTGTGTTTTGCCCAATTAGTTTTATATATTGGCCTGCCTGCACATATACTGTTTGTTTCCCAGTGCACTTCAGTGGATTGAGAGGCCGAATGGTTTTATAACTGTGCTATCCCCAGTGGCGTGTTTATGTAAATAACTGCCTCAGTTTAAGCAAGCTGCCACTGTCGGAGCAGTCACACCAAACAGACGATTTTCTGCAGTCAAACATTTGCTTCAAACGATGCCATGGGACCCATGGAATAATCACAATGTTTTCACGTCATGGACCCTCTGAGCGTCTGGGACTAAAATCACAAACCACTTAAGGTCCCTGGACTGACTTTAGAACTACGGCTGAATAAGAAGGCATCACACTCTTTGCTTCTGATGCAGTAGGCTGTGTGAAACTGCAATGCAGTGTCTCATTTAGTCCAGCTATGACTGCTTACATGTGCTCATCTGTTCATATACAGTGTGTGCATATGGAGCACGTATGTTGTATAGAGACATGCTTCGTGAGTGAGAGTTTGTCTATATCATATTTATGGGATTTGCACGACGGGACCCTTCAGGGGACGGTAATTGGTGGTGGATTTGGGGATGGGGGTTGGCGGGAAAGAGCCCCCTGGTGCATCTACACGGATAACCAAGGACACACAAGGGTAGCTAAGCGCTGGCCAATAAACCAGCTTATATCATGAGAAGCAACACTTTAACTCATCCACTGTCATCAGGGTTACACCTCATGATCGCATCGCTCAGTGAGTCTTAACATAAGGTGTCTGCAGGGGATAGAAATCTGTGTGTGTGTATGTATGTATGTGTGTGTGTGTGTGTGTGTGTGTGTGTGTGTGTACTGCATGTGCACATATGTCATACACAGATAGTAGGATCTGGCATGGTTGTTTTGCATGTGTTTCATATTACGGGACAGATCATTGCTTTCAGCTGATTGCTTCATGCCCTTGTGTAATGGAAAATAATTACATAATGCACATACACGCATACGGTGTGTCGTCACGGTCGGCTTGGCACAGCACACCTCCAATGCTGAGGTTTGCTGTTCAGTGCTTCTCTGCACCAACCTGTGTCAATGCCTCAATCTGTCAAGCCAGCTCAGGATGGTACTGCTCAGGTTACCCCCACTCCACCCCCTCCCACAGGGGCATAGAGACCAGGGTGATATTGACCATGTGTGGCCATGGGGCCTCCTTATGCAGATAATGAGCTCCATAGAAGGGCCCATACTCTGCTGTCTCCTTCATGCATGAAGAAGATCGACTGACCCAGTACACTGCGCCAGCGTGGTGCAGCTGGAAACGGCTGTGTCAGCAGCACCCAGTGCATATGTGCAAGTCCACAGCACATATGTAGTTGTACATCCACTCCGTAGCTGTGTGTGTGCGCATGTGTTGCACTGCACTGTTACCGAGCAAGGCGCGGCATGCTGTGGCTTGGGATCCTTTGCTGATGCTCATCTGTTGAAGTGGCATCTCGGTGTGTGCTTTCTTTGTTGCACACAACACCTATGTAGACGTGTTTTGCATAAATGTGTTCGCAGTGGCATATTGCTCAGCTCTAGATCACTGCATTATTTTGGGGGCTCTTGAGTGTATCCCTGCCATTTTGTTAAATCAGCGCCAAACTGTATAATGATTCTCACGTTTGGGCCATTCAGATCAGTTCAGATATTCAGTAAAAATTCTGAAAATGTGTTGGATTTCCAGTTTGTTTCCCCATCTTAGCGTAGTGAATATTGGCTTTGTTATGTGTGTGCATGTGTTGACCTGGCCTGGGGACCTGGATTTTTTTTTTTTTTTTTTTTTTACATTAACAACCTCATTGTGAGTGTGTGCAAATAGGGGTGGGTCTGATTTCTCTGTTATAGTTTGTTTGTGTGTGTGTGTGTTTGCGTGCGTATATGTGTGTGTGTGTGTGTGTGTGTGCACACATCATGCTGAGCAGTTCCTCTCTTGTTTCCAGTCACAGCTCTGTTACGGAAGCTGAAGCAGCAGTCCAGGGAGAGTGTGGAGGACAAGAGGCCCCGGCTGCTCAAAGCACTGCGGGAGGTAAAGGCATGGAAACACACACACACACACGCACACCCACACTCCATAGAACACACACACACACACACACTACAAATGCACACTCTACGCCACACACACTACACACTATACACACACATACATGCACATACTCAATTCCACTGCATTTTACACTATACTATAGAGAGACAAAAAATACCCACCCAGATTGCCTTACAGGTGATGCAACAAGTGCTTTGTGTTACATTCTCATACTTCTCTCTCTCTAGCTTGGAGACTTTTACTTGGAGCTTCACTGGGACTTTCAGAGCTGGGGTAAGTATTGTCAAGTCTCAGCCCAACTCTTCTTTTAAGGGTTGGAAAATATTCACCGATGCTGTTTGAGAAAAGCCTGTGGGGTAAGGTTTGGCTAGAGGTAGTGTGTTAGCCTCCATCCAAATGTTCCAAGAGCTACTTAGAGCTGTCAGAGGTGTGTGTGTGTGAGTGTGAGTGAGTTTGAGAAAATACCCAGAGGTTAGTTTTTAACAGTTTTCTTAGCAGCCCAGTGAGAGTGTCACATCGTACAGGAGTTTGGCACAGGTCCCATTAATCGTGCCCGTGGAAATGCCATTAAGAGCTCGTTTAATCACTCTGCTAATTAGCACAGTCTATTCTTGTTTGCCATCACAGTGAGCTAATTGCTTTGAGGTTATGTTGCTCTTGTGGGGCAGTGGATTATGTGGACTGCTAATGTTCTGGGTAGCCTATTTTCCCCGCAAGCCTGCTTGTTGCTGTCCTTATTGTGGAGCTCTCTATTCAAGCAGCTGCCGTTGCTTCTAGTAGTGGTGATTGACTTTTGTTATTTTACCATCAGTTCCTCTTCTGTCTCGGATTTTGCCATCTGACGCTTGCAAGATTTACAAGCAAGGGATAAATATCAGGTGAAGATTTTTTTTCATCCCGTTACATGTACATGTACAATATGTACTTACATACATTAATTATTATCTTTAAATAAATACAATAATATTTAAATACATACATAACATAATATACGTACATAACATACATACACAAATACATAAATATTAATACCTCTTAAATACATCAAATATATTTATATTGTTTGTCTGTCAGACTGGACACTACACTGATTGACTTCAGTGACATGAAGTGTCAGCGCGGCGACCTCAGCTTCATCTTCAACGGGGATGCTCCGCCCGCTGAGGCCTTTGTCGTCCTGGACAACGAGCAGAAAGTGTACCAGCGCATTCACCATGAGGTGAGTGATCACCACTATGTTCTTTTCAGAACGCTTGCAACTGCCCACAGTGGGACTGCCCCTTTCAGTTTGTTTCATCATCTCTACTACGTATATGGTGACCTGCTTGTAAGTATGTAAAGTAGGTAGAGTAAGTTTTTATGTCACATATAAAATAAAAGTGCTGTTCAGTGCAAGGCAAGGCATGGCGAGGCAAATTTATTTACGTAGCGCAGAGGTAGTTCAGTGTGCTTTACAGATTAAAAAAATAAATAAGAAATACAGCGAATGATGGAAAGTAAAAGCACAAGATAAATAGAAAGAAGACGAGGAAAGAAGATGCACACTGAATGTATGCAGTGACATTACAAAAGACTAATCTCAGTTCAGTTGCAGTGATCAAAAGTTTTGAGGTGTTATACGAAGAAAAGTGTTAAGGTTTGGTTTAGATTTTATAATCTGATTTGATAAAATGTTTAGATTTGATAATGCAATGCGACTAGATGAAATTTGTCTGGGATCACTTGAGGATCACAGGGGACCATTCCTCCAATATCTTTGCAAAACTGTCCTTGCACAGTCAAAAGCAAGATGTTGGGGGAAAAAACAAAACAACACATGAACACTCCCTATGGGCCTTTAAAAAATAATGAATATAGTTATTAATGAATTCTATTATATAAGAGAGAGTCTGCTTGCTGTGGTTACAGGAGTCTGAGATGGAGACGGAGGAGGAGGTGGACATCCTGATGAGCAGTGACATTTATTCAGCCACCCTCTCCACCAAATCCATCACCTTCTCCCGCAGTCAGAGTGGCTGGCTTTTCAGGGAGGACAAGACGGTGCGTGCACACACACACACACACACACACGACAAACACTTTGACTTTCACACCCCCATGTTTGCATGCAATTACCCTCACATACATTTATATTTACTTTGTTGAAGACTTCAGCCATTATCCAGGGTGACTACCAACTGAAGTAGACACACACACACAAACACATGCCCATGTTCCATTGGGGTTCGGGCTCCCCGCAAGCTGAAGTCATGACCCTGGTTATTGGAAAGTTTTATTGAAGAACATTTCTGTTGAACTTTTGAAAAATTCATCAATAGATTCCAGCACTCTCTCCACCTGGTTCCTCTGTGTATATTATTGAACCAGTTCATCTCTGGCCTTGCCATTCTGCACACTTTCTCTCGGTCCATGTCAAATATCCTACCTGTGTTGATTGTGGTTATCTCTCTCTTTCTCTTTCTTTTTCTTTTTCTCCCTCTGTGTTTCAGGAGAGGGTGGGAAACTTCCTGGCAGACTTCTACGCGGTGAACGGCCTGGTGCTGGAGTCACGTAAGCGTCGCGAGCACCTGAGTGAGGAGGACATCCTCCGGAACAAGGCCATCATGGAGAGCCTGAGCAAGGGAGGCAGCCTGGCTGAACAGAACTTTGAGGTGAGCGAGTGCATGCGTGCGGCACACCAGGAAGAGGAGGCGGGTGGAGGCGGGGGTGGTGGGTGGATGGGGGATTAGAATGGGAAGGGATTAAATTTTTTTAATCTCAATTAATCTTTTTTTATTATTATTATTATTATTACTGCCTCCTCTCTCTGATTTGGTTATCTCTGCTGTTAAGAGGCTTCCCTAAACTAAGAGGGGTACAATGTTCTTTTCGCTGACTGCTGCCCATGGCAGTTTCTGTCTCCCGTTTGAACATAGAACACTGTGTGTTGAAACAGGATTGTTGGACAGTGTGTGCGTGTGTGCGTGTGTGCGTGTGTGTGTGTGTGTGTGTGTGTGTGTGTGTGTAAAAGGTGTAATGAATTGATGCTAACATAGCGCTTCTTCTACCTCTTGTCCGCTGCAGCCTGTCCGAAGGCAGTCTCTGAGTGCGCCCGAGGCAAACACCATCTCCTGGGAGGAGTACATCAGTGCTGAGCAGGGAAAGTAAGCACCTTGCTGCTGCCCTCCACCATGCATGGGCCTCGGGGCTCAGGGCTCTCTACTTGCTCTCCAACTCACACTTTATCATTAATACATGAGCACACGGGCTCCAGCGCCGCTGTCTGAACCTGTTTACGGCCGAGCGGCGCACATCACAGCAGAGGCAGCGCACTCCTCAGCACTTGTGTTGGCTTATGATCTGAACTGTGTGACATTCACTTTGATAGCTGTTTTTCAGAAGCTATATGGTTTCGCATAGAAAAATGTGGGCAAGTAGGCAGAAGTCAAGCATCATGCTGGCACCTGTGGGACTAACCTGGTGATTTTGTGTGTGTGTGTGTGTTTCCTCTCATCTAGGCCCCCCCATCTTGGTCGTGACTTGGTGTGTAAGGAAAGCAAGAAGAATTTCAAGGCCACCGTAGCCATGAGCCAGGAGTTTCCTCTGGGCATTGAGTCGTATGTATCTTCTCCTTTGCTCCCTTGGTTCCCAGTCCCCCCTCATGAGATTCAGCGTGTAGTGCTCACTGTGTGTCGTCCATACCGCTCTCTTAGCGTTTCTTGTCCTCATATCCTTGTCTGTCTTGCAGATTACTGAACGTTTTGGAGGTTGTTGCTCCTTTTAAGCACTTCAACAAGCTCCGCGAGTTTGTTCAGATGAAGCTTCCTCCAGGGTTTCCGGTTAAACTGGGTAAGACTGCTGTCAAATGCTGTTTTGACTCTCACTCTTCGATGCCAGGTCGTAAAATTTTCAAGTGGAAGTTAATTACTGACTGACTCCATTATGAAATTTCATGATCATGTTTTTGATTACTTTTTTTTTAAACTCCGGATTGCAGATATCCCAGTTTTTCCCACCATTACGGCTACTGTGACATTTCAAGAGTTCCGCTACCGAGAGTTTGAGGAATCTCTCTTCACCATCCCCGCCTGCTACAAAGAGGACCCAAGCCGTTTTCCAGACCTCTAAAACAAGGTCATGGGATAAAGGGAGATGCCACATTACCCCCACCCCCCACTTTCCACACCCCAAAACCTACCAGTACATAAAAAGACCTCTGCTTAACCACTGGTGATGAAACTGCTCAATGGGACATTGTCTGACATTCATGTAAAGATAACATTTATAAGTATTTAAGTTCTAAAGAAGCCATTTCTTATTTTCAGTTATCAGATTTATCCCTCAAGATACCGTCAGTCTTTACTGTTAGCAGTGTTGACGTCAGTGTGGACTGTGCTCCTTGGGTAAAATCACTCACCATATCCTTCCTCTTTGGGGAGTGCACTGAATTTATAACCCTGTGACATGGGGAGGAAGAAATAGACCCTTTGTAGAAATTCTTAATACATTCTATGTGATGTAGCTTCCATTTGAAATTGAATTTGCCTTTTGGTTTCCAGTGATGTAACACTCTACCCTGCTGAATCTTAGGCCTGTGCTTTGAGGGACGTCTTAGCCGTTTAGAGCTAATTGTAGGGCATTTTGACAGGCATACATTTAAAACCCCTTAACCTGTTTCCATTATGTCTGTGCTGTGCACGCCTTTGGTTTGCCAATGTTACTGTCTGTCCGTCCTCAGTGTGTTGTGCGAGTTGTTTGTGTGAGACAACAGGCTATATTCAGTGTGAATGTTCTCTGTCTGTAGTGACCCCTGCATCCGGTGTGCTTGTCGCATGGTGTGCACAAAACACTGTAAGTAGCTCCCGACCCGACCCGAATCACCCCACCCCTAACCACCACGTCTCTAGTAAAGCTACAGAGCTGGAGTGACGAGCGCTGAGAACTAACGCCACAAACACACAGCAGTGCTTTAAAGTGCTGCGACTGTCGAGTGAGTCTCTCAGGCAGACGCCTTGTGATGTGTGCAGCTCTGAAATGCAAATGCGCCCAAGCGAAGGCAACCATTTCATGCTAGCGTTGCCGCAGCCTCTCATTGTCACATAGTCGCAGCAACGTACCAAATGAAGCCCTATGTAGCAGTCGAGCACTTTTCCGCAGTCATTTAACCTCCCATTTGACAAAGGAGTGCAGAACTCCTTGAGTAACGCACCAGCACTACAGCAGCTCATGGTCCACTAGTAAAGTTCTTTCCTTGTTTCACTTTGTACCATTAGTTTTTTTTATTTTAAATTCTGTAAGTATAACGTGATTTTACTGTGTTGCCCATTTGTGGGTCCTCAAGTCCATACATTTCTGTAACACTATAACATTCAGCAGACAGCCTTACTTAGAGCTTGGTAAGTCACCTCCACAACATGTAACACCTTAATAAAGACGCCATATATGGTGACTGACTACACAGCCAGGTTTTTTGTGCTAAGGACTTTATGTACAATTGTGGTATAGCTCTATTGTAAAGCTATTAAATTCATGGACTATCTTTAGTTTACTCCATTTACAGACAGTAGTTCATCCCAATTTTGTACTGTAAAGCAGAGAGCTTGAAGCATGTTATTTTTTCCTTTGAAGTCAGAGGAATGTCAATGTATACTCTATGGAAACATTACATTAGAAACTTCAAACTGTACAGTTAACACATATGCTATAATATTTTCATAAAAATCCAGGCAGGAATAAAAACATACATATATCAAAAGCTATTTCTTGTGGCTTGGTTTTGTCCTACACTTTCTAGCACGACAGTGTGTTTTTTTTTTGTTTTTTTTTTTTTACAGTTTTACAGTTCAGCCATGGAAGTCATTTAGCTCCAACTCTAATAAAATATTTACCACTGATGCATTTTTTAACCATGTCGGTTTATTTATAGTATAAAAAGAGGCAACAATAAAACACATCACAAACCCAAACAGGCGTTCAGCAATCATCTCTACTGAGTGTTGTCTACAGGGACCTTAAACATCATAGAACTATAATGTACATTAGCCACAGATTCTCAGAATAAACGACATTGCCATTTACAAGAATGACGGCACACTTTGAATATATACTTCTGTAAATTCACCAGAGGAGAATAACTGCTACAAACATCTGTTTGACAAGATTTTTTTTTTTTTTTGGGGGGGGGGGGGGGGAGATTCTGATCATGAACAAAGGACTATACACAATGAATCAACCATCAACCTCACATGACTTAAAACAATTCTAAACGCAAGTGATAAGTAATAATCAATGCATTAAAAAAAAAAAAAAAAAATTGACATAGGCCTCACTGTGTCAAAATCAGACCAAGTTCCACTAAAAATTACAGCCTTTTCCATTTTTAACTCCTGCTCTTCCCCAAAGAAACAAGCAAACAAAAAAAAGACAAGTAGGCCAATCCACTCAAACACTATAACTGAACTGGCTGCATGTCTATTGGAGCTACACACGTCAACTAATAAGGTCAGAAAAAGGGGGGCCTAAAACTGTTTCTTTTGAGTCATTTGCCAAAGTGTTCAACCTCGTACAGATCAAACTTGACTTGGATAGGGGGTAGGTGTGGATAACAGTAACATTGGTTTCGGCTGGATTAGTCGCTGACCTCCATGTCCTCCTCCTCGTGGTGCTCGTCTCCGTTGAGCTTGGCCTCCTTGCTTACGCCGTTGCCCTTGGTATGGACAGGAGAGGTGCCCGAGTCGTCCGACTCCTTCTTGTCCTCGCGCTCCTTCTCGCTGTCGTAGCCCTGCTCCTCTTCGTCGTAGTCACGCGTGACCTATGGGACAGGCAATTCAAGCAGTGGATGTAAACTTGAGAGATATCACTCACCAATATGCTTTGAACACATCAACGAATCTACACCTTGTAAGAAAAATATCCATTTCTAAAACTGTTGCAATCAGGGGCCTGTCCTACTAAGCGAGGTTACTGGTTAACCTGCATAGCTCTGGGAGTTACCACTGATCTCTAAAAGAATGCTCCATTGAGCATCAGTTGTTTCTGAAGTGACGTTTTTAAATCAGCGGTTACTCCAGAAGTTACCCAATTTAGTCAGTAAACTGACTTTGACCCCCCCCGAGTAAGTTGTAATGTTCTGGGCATGTTATTATGTGTTACTTATTTTTTAATCCAGGCTACATCACCATAACTTTGTTCTCCATCTTGAGGTTTACCACTAGCACTAGCACTACTGCTCAGAGGTCAGACAGCGAAATCCATTCACTGCTTATGTACCTTAACATCTCCTTTCTCACTGTCAGACTTCCTGTCTCGGTCACGGTCCTTGTCTTTGGACCTCTTCTTCTTGCTGGTGGAGCGTTCCCTGTCGTCTCGGCCGCTGCGCTCCTTTTCAGACCTCTTGTCACGCTCACGCTCCTTCTCGCGCTCGCGCTCCTTCTTCTTCTCTTTCTTGTGTCTACGGAAACAACAGAACAGGGTCAACGCTAACAGCTAAAGCATGTCGGAGCCCTTAACAAAACCAGTGTTCAGTGTACTAAACCCACTATCAAGTCATCATTATACGAAAACCACTTTGCACAGCGTTAATTACCACTAAAATACCACTTATGATCACAGAAGTGTGTACCAAACACCTTTACAAAAAACCCGCAATAAGGAAGTCAGGGGGAACAATAAAAACTACTACAAGACATTTCTGACCCTCACTTAAACATTCCAGTGTCTTGTGTGTGTGAGATCAGTCACTAACCTTCTGGGTGAGGGAGACCTCGACACGTTTCTCTTGGGACTTCGGCTAGCACTGCGGCTTCTCCTCCTCCTCCTGCAGGATGACACAGCAGAGCACAAAGACACTGATCAGCTCTCCTCATAGGAAAATCTCCCACCAAAAAAAGTGGATCTTGAGCCGGCCCTGTTCAGAACCTTGGTGCTACATTTAGTGAACCAGCCCACATCTACACCAGTTTTTAAATAAAAAGCAAAGGATGAGCCATCAACAGAGGGCGCTGTGGGCATAAATGTAAACTGACATGCCCACTCTGGTTCACAGCTCATCAACTTCTCAGAGTACTGGCAAACTCAACATAGAGGTGACTATGGAGGGTTTTTCACATAATACTCATGTCTGAGGCAAGAGCCACTTAATGCTATATTCTTCAAATTAACAGGTGAGGATGTGTTTGTGTTCATTGCCAGTTGATACCTCACATTTTAGTATACTGTATATAATCAGTAAGGACGCTATGGGTGATGTTAGGATGGTAGGTTAAGGTTATTAAACCACTCCCTTTGGGTTGGCAGACTAGTTCTACAAATACATTGAGCCTTCTAGCTAAGGAAATTGTGATGTCAGAGAAGTGTTTATCTGCCAGTAGCTACCTATGCTGTAAAGGCTCAGCTCAACTGTGATAGCTTGGGGGTGTGCAACCATGTGACATGCCTTATGCACCACAAGGACCGATGTCATTGACAACATGCTGGCGCAAAACAGGCCGGGAGAGGCATACTGGCTGTGTTCAGAATGCTCCGAACAGCTCCACAGCTGAAGCCTGAACTGGAATGGAGCCAGTTCTCTGTTGGTGTAAAAGGCCCAAGTATTCACCCCATTTTAAAGTGATCAAGGGGCCCAAGTAATTACAACATCTACAATTTTGTGATTATCACAATGGTTCTGCTAAAATTGTGAGAAAGTGTGTGTGTGTGTGTGTGCTTACCGGCTGGTGCTGCGTGACCTCCTAGCAGTGCTGTAGCTCTTGGGTGGTGTTTTTGAGCGTTTCTTGTCTCGGTCATCCTTCCTCCTCTCCCTAGGTTCAAAATAACACATCAGAATACACAGGGACAAGGAAATAGGAAGAATCTTCAAGAGAGAAAAAAAACTGTAAAAGGCCTAGAGAGACAATGATGTCAGTGAAGAAATGGTGGGAGGTGTCAAACCTGGACTTGCTCTGTGAGCGTCTGCCTCGGTCTCTGGAGTGAGACCTCCTCCTGCGGGGACTGCGGGAGCGCCGCCGGCTCCTGGACCGCGAGCGCCGCCTAGACCTGCTCCTCGATCGCCTGACACATACACACACACACAGAAGAGTTGAGTTCACCCAATAAATACATGTACCATCATCAAAAAAAGACCCCAAATTTCTGCCACGGCCATGCTGGGTGCAATACCTGTGTCTGGATCGGGAGCGGGACCTCCTCCGCCGGGACCTGGACCGTGAACGCGAGTGCTTGCTTCTCTTGCTTTCCTTCTTGTCTACAAAGCAACACATTCTTGTCAGGAAATCTCAGAAACAACTCTGATTTGACAGCACTATTGCAGCACAGATACGTTACAGATTAGAGTGCCTCTGGACTTACTGCCAGGTTCGATGGCGGCGGAGATGAGGGACTGGGCCTCTCGCACACGTTTCATGGCCTCCTCGATCTCCTTGCTGGCTGCGTCTGCCTTCATTGCCGCAGGGTTCAGAGCCATGCCTGCAGTCATAGGATTCATTCTGTGCCAAAACAAGCATAAAGACTTAGCACACAAATCGGCTGCACCTGGCATGACCCAACTTCATTTCTCCTTTGACTTTCCGACTTTCCTATTTCTGCACAAGTTAAAATGAGAAAGATCACTGCAGTGAAATTTAGGAGGCAAGCGATTAAGTTCAGCATTGGTCAGTCCTAACAAAGTCTGTGGCCACCTGCTAACCTAACTAATCTTGTTAAGGTGCCAAATTCTTGGAAACTTACTTTGGGTCAACGGAGGTCATGATCTTCAGCAGTTGTTCAGCAGTGAGAGACTGAAATGCAGAATTCATTATTAAACCTCTTAATCACATTCACAGATATGCAGTGTTTGTTTATATGATGTATATTTGTTTGTTCATTGTGACCTGTGTGTAGTAATGTTTCGGCACTGACCATTTGACACCAACAGCCAAAACGAAGGTCTGACATTTTACACATACAGATGTCACAATGTAGCTACAGGAGTCAAGAGACTATTGTGACTACAACTGATTTAACAGGATACAAATAGGACCTAACTGCTAATAAACAGTACATTTCTACAGATTTCGTTTACCGTTGATGAGTACAACCATCTTGCAGTTTTTACCTTTAGATACTCAGGGTTCAAATGGATTGATGAGTAGGGATGTCCCTCTCCTAATTGGGGAATTACAATCTACAAATACAACTGGGAGACACCAACATATACAATCACCACTGCATCCACAGCCACACTCACCTGAGGATTCATGTTTGCCCCAGGCAGTCCAAATGCTCCCATAGCAGGATCTATGTTGGGTGCTCCAAGGCCACCCAACGGAACATTTCCCATCTAAGAAACAACAACCTCCATTTATTCAACAACAGGACTTTTGTATCGGACTGCTAGTCAGTGAAATTGACATGGTCACACTGGCCATGTATTTCCAAATGATTCTGCCCAGCAGTAACAGAAATGAATATGCCGTTGTTGAGCAGAGCAATTGTGTAGGCTTGTGCACTCACCGATGCCAGGGGGTTCGGAGTGGGCAGTAGACCACCGCCAGGAAGAATCCCTGCCACTGCATTTGCTGGCGCCAGGAGAGACAAAGCTTTTGCCTCATCAGGAATAACCCCTACGTAAACAACACTCAGCATTAAACTCCAGCAAAAAGATAGACATCCAAATACACACAAAAGAGAGAGGAAGAGAGACATACAAAGAAAACAAAAGGCACAAAAATAATAATTAAAAAATAAACAAACCCAAACAAAAAAAAAATCCCAACACAAAAAAAGAGACATCTTATTCAGGTCAGTACCTCAGATCAACAGCTAGCCACAAGTTTCATAACAAGCTCTTGTACTTTTCTTTAAGTACACGTTCCTTCAGTTCTATGTGGCTTTGACTGGTCCCTCTTTTTTCTATCAATGTTAAATAACTTAAGATGGGGAAAACAAAAAAATGTCACAAATACACACTACTGCAGTTGAGACTGCCAAGATGTGATCACCTGAACTCGTTTTTTAAGTCATGAACCAAACGTTAGCGAGCACAGTCGGTTCTCCACAGGGGATGTGCTCTCAACTTTCATATAGATGTTTTATGAACAAGCGACTCACGTTGGCTGCTTCGCTAAAAAAGCACACAGAAGAAAAATCGAGATACACAAAACAAAAAGAGTTTAAGAGATTTCGGAGAATCAACATTAACATGGTACATTTTGTCTTCATGGTGAGACTTACCAGAAACATGTCTCAGTCATCAAGTGAATTAAAAATTCAGTGACATTTAGGATTCCTAATTCTAGTTTTGGGCTTTTGGCTGGAAACCATCCTTACCTGACTGTGCGGGATCATTCAAATAGCCCAGCCCTTTACACAAATCTAAGACATTAACTCACATACTTTGCCAATGGAATTCAAGACCTGGGCCTAAAGGGAAGAGCTCAGAAAACTGGAAGCTCTCAGGTTTCACAGCCAACAAAAGCCCATAATTTTACCACTGAGCTTAATAAAAGCCTTTTCTTCTGGGAAGAAGGGGGGTGGGGGGTGGGAAAGGAAACGAATCCAGAGAACATAATATTTGTAACGGGATCAATGGAAAATGATACAAGTGTGTGCACCTGTGTGTTTATGTGTACGTGCGTATATGACTTTGGAAAATAAGCCGGGTTCACACGGACAGAGAACACACAGAAACACATAAAAAACAGGCAACATGAGAGAGAAGACTGTGCTGCAGGAGACAAAACTGTTGGGTGGCATTTTCTGCAGGGGTCTGGTAAACAGGGCTGGCAGAGCCAGGAAAAAGAACTGTAAAACACAACAACAAAAACAGAAAGACCACCGTTAAAGAGAGGGCACTGCACCAGTCACGCATTACATGTGGAGTGGCTCATTCACATCATCAGTTACCTTTCTGATAAACTGAGAAGACAATTGTGCTAAGGCATTATTTCACTGTCCAATCACAAAGCTAGTCTGTACTGCAGACGGTAAAATGACCATTTTTTAAAATTGAGATTTGAAGACCAAAACATTGCTTTTTTCATCTGGATATTTTGGGAAAATACAAGACCACATTTGGGAATTGTATTGTCACCTGCACAGTAGCGCAATGTGACCCATTATAGGATGCAGCGATGCAATCGATTCCAATTAACGTGACTTAAGATCAAAACTTGGCACTGTGGCTTTGGAATCACAAATTTAAGACTGTAGCTAAAGCAGAATTGAGTGACTGCAGGTATCGTTTTTCAGACGTAAACCTGTAGTGCAATTATTGTTCTTGTTGTTCATCTTAAACGCATGATGCATCTGAAGAGGAGAATTAGAGAAAGAGAACAGAAAGAGAGAGGGAGGGAGAACAGATGAAGACTGGAGTAAGAAATTGGCAAGGGGGGCTTGAAACGCTTGCTGGCCTTTTGTAATTGCCTACAATCCCCCTGTTGGCGGGCAGAAGACCACTTTCAGCCATCAAGGAGCGGGCTCTGCTTTTGCCTTCTCCACTACAAAAATCACACACACACAAATAACAGAGAGAAGTTTAATAGACGAGAAGTCTGGTGTGGGAGGAGAGAGAAAATAAATTATTTCAAAGACATGGTTATGCTTTTAGCACAAATACTTCATGCGTCTTCTGGGAAGCCTCTGGCCCCGCGCTGCTCTTTCTCCGGAGACCCTACAACAGACCTTTGATAGACTTGAGTTATGCCGAGACAGACGACGACCAGTGACGAAGAGCCACTGACCCCATCTACTGGGTGCGTTTTGGTTCCACCATGTTAACGTGCAGTCCATGCAACTGATCCTATGCAGATGTTTAGATAATAGGGTGCCATTTGTCTGGGTCCTATTTAATTGTCGATTCATTTTTCTTATAGTAAGTCAAAGGTCTTCTATAACAAGAATTAAAAAAAAAAATCTGGTTCTGGATTCTGAAGGGGAGCATCCTGAACCTGTATTGGGAGAGTGACACATCTTCTATATACCCCAAGAATGGAAATGGAAGACAAATGAAAAAAATATCAGCCAAGTCTTCAAGTTAAAATGACAGGATTGTTTCCGACTTCAGGGCTTTAGAATGGCCTCACTCTCCCAACACTATTACATAAGGATAGGTCACAACAGACACTCAGTATATAGTACACCAACCTTCGGCAAAAGGAACAACTATCAGCGCGCGGTCCACAAAGACTGTGTTGGTCAGATGTTGAGACACTCCCACGGATTCTGCCTCACGAAACTTCACAAAGCACACCCGCGATGTTACTGGTAGAGTTGATTCGCTGAAAAACAAACACAAACAGCTGCACTTGAGACACAGATTAAACAAACACATACAAAAACAAACGTAGTCTCGTTTGTAATAACACAATTACAAAAAGAAGTCATTTTTTGACATCGGAGGCAAAGGCAAATTCAACTAACGTGAATTCACATTGTGGCTAACGCTGCCTTATAACAAACAGGACACCTTTGGATATTAAATAAGATAATGCCTACTAATACCACTACACCAAAGTGTATTCTAAATCGGACAAAATCAAGAGGAAGTTTGGTAACGTTTTACGGGGAGATGTACCAGTGCACACGGTGGCTAGGTAAGGGCTATCTGAATAGGCTGCTAGTTAGCTTTACTGCGCGCTCTGACTGACTTTATGGCTGGCCATCATGTCGCTAGAAACATTAGATGGCAGGCCCAACGTTACCTATTCGTGTGAACGTTAACTTTCGGCTCAGATCCCACTTGCGAATCTTCTCTGATCACCAACGCTACATACATTTTCCCAGGCTTAACCCCAAAAGCCAAAGAAGTTTCCTAAGCTCCACGGAAACCTTGTGGATCATGCTAGCTGCCATTGAGGCAACGTTAGCGACCACGCACCATTAGCTAACAAACCGTTCAAACAGATGGGTAGGAGATGTATTAACGTGAGAGAAATCGGATCAAGTTGTATTCAATAAGATATTAAAGCACTAGTACTACTTCCTGCGTTATATTTTAACGTTAACCTCACTTACTCAGGCGGAAACAATTTCAGCTCCTCGATGGTTCCAAGAAACCCGAAAAGCGTTCGCATCTGCTCCGATGTTGTACTTGGTGACACATTGGTCACTTGAACTACGTTTGTACTGCAATTCATCCTGGAAAATATCTAACAAAACGCCCAAAGAAATATATAGTACGTATACTATGGCTTTAGTATCGAGGTTTTCGCTTTAATGCCGATACTTTGTTAGATCAACACACATTTCCTTTTCGCTTCGCCGCCATGATACCACACAAACACAATTCGTTGTCTCTTTCTTGCCTGCGCACATGCGCAGTCTCCCTATGCAGAGATCCCGCGAGGCAACATCAGACTTCGTGGCCTTGGTATAAGCAGGGAGGGTTAAAGCGGTAGAAGGAAAATTGTGTGAAATTAGGGCCCAGGTAAGTTAGAAGATAGATATTGTAAGATGGAAGGGGTGAGGGGACAATGAGAATAGCATCAGTTGTATACAGTTATTTTGTAGGGAAATACATTTGCAACCCCAAAAGAAGCCTAAACAGTATATTAGTGTATTTTAAGTGTATCTTAAAATATATATTTAATATCAAGAAAGATGTCCTTGTAATGCCTTTTGTATTACTCAAAGACAGTAAAAGAAAATAAACCAAAGAATCAGCACAAAGTCCATGCAATATGTTACTGTTTGGACAAAGTCTCAGTTCTGTTACAGTTGTTGTAGGCCATAGGAAGGTTGAAATATACAGAATGACATGACAGTCACTTATTTGAGGAGGGCTTACTTAGTAATCACACACACCCACTTTTTAAAAGTTTTGTATGAATCTGGGATAGCTGCCCAGTATTTTGGGCAGTCTTTCAGCTGGCTAGCACTGGAGTTAGGGTTAGAGGTCTGGAGCTGTTATTATATTATATATTATATTTACTGTATGTAGTCTGGCATGCCATTCAAAATAATCTAAACTGGGAAAGACGCTAAGAATAGGCCGTCAGCTTTGGAAGGGAAGGCAAGCATCGGGAGGACCTAGAGGACGGTTTGGCCTATCATGATGTCCCTTCTGAGAGAGACTAGCCCAAGGCTATGGAGTATCAGGAGCTCTGAGCAGGTGGCCCTTACTAAAAGAGCTGCACAGATCACAGAAGAACTTTGGCAGGTATAACAGGCACTGAAACATAAGCTGAGAATTTGTAATTTTTATATGATTTTTTGGTCTGTCAGTGTTTCTTTTTCTGCTAGGGAGTAAAAAAGCCTTACAAGAATGTAATTGATTGTTCTTGGGGTGACCCACACAGAGGAGGAATAAAGCCCATAACTTTTGCACGTCAGGTAAAGTTCTGGAATATGCTTGAATTATCTTTATACCTCCTGAACAAGAACAATTTGTTGTAAAACTGAATTGGGAAGTACATCCTCTGTCTGAATTGCATATAAACAGGGATAGATTACCTGTTATTCTTTTTTCGTTTCGGCTACTTGTGTGTCTTTTTTGGTTTAACATTAGCTTTTAGTCAGCTATTTACTTTAATGGACACAAGTGTCCTTTGAGCTTTTCTGTCTATTTGACTAACCTACTGTGCCAGTCTATCTGTGAAAGACAACTTATCAACTGTTGGTCTATTATTAAACTCAATTTGTGGTAGTCTGACTTTTTTAGGATACTTTTTTCTCATATCTCTGTCTGATATCTCTTTACTGTGTCATAGGTTGCTGCTGCCTGTTTGTACCCTTCTTTACTAAATAGTGTTGTGCTTCCTGTTGATGTGCAACAAAGAGCAAAGGACTTGTTGGGGGAGTGTGAAGGTGAAAGTGTGGGTAAGAATTTAATCTGTTCTTAATGGGTATTTCTTGTGTATAGAGTCAGTTGTGACCGGGTGTAAGCACCAAACTTTAGCCACCATGAGTCTTGATTTATGTGAATTTGCAGGCTCGTACACCTCTACTGCTGGAATCCCGAAAATAGTACAAAGTTTGTCTGAGTTCATTTCCCGGAGAGATGGGGGTGTACAGTCCTCACCAAAAAACATTTTCATCACCAGTGGCTCTCAGCGATCCCTAATGGTCAGCCTGAAATCCTTTTTTGTCTTAGGCCATATCCACAAATGTATATTGCACTCTCCGTAAGACAAAAATAATTGATATTGGCTTGAGTTCCCTGAGCTCTGAGTTCTTGTTTTTCTGGAATGATGACCTCGTCATAATTCTATTTACTTTCTGCCATTACAAAAATTTGATATTTTGTAATACACCTCAATCACATTGTTAACAATCGTGTTAATCTGCAGTTGGTTCTGAAGTTGCTTGTCCAAAGTGAAGGTTCCGTACAGACAGGTGTGCTATTGCCTGTGCCCTCATACCCATACTTCAACATGGCACTGTCAATGCAAGGAGGTGCCATGGTGCCTTACCACTTGTGTGAGGAGCAGGGTTGGGAAGTGAGAGTGGATGAGTTGCGCAGAGCTCTCCATGCTGCCAGGGGGCACTGCAATCCTATGGCACTCTATGTAATTAACCCTGGCAACCCAACGGGTATGTCACAAAAAGTGTGATAAAAGTGTTAAAAGTATTTGTAATGAAAAGACTTATACAAGTGCAAGTTGCAGTGGCGTAAACATTGTGTGGAAGACCTTAGGTCATAAAGTATGGATCACATTAGAATAATTTCTTATCATCAGTACTATGTCCCACAGGATAGGCTTAAATGGTTTCTGTCATGATAAGTAGGTATGTATTAAAATGTGACTGATGTAGCAAAAGATAAAGGAAGCCATAACATATTTGATACCTGTCTTAACTATTGCGATGTTATTTTTGTCATACTTTTCAAGGTCATGTCCAGAACAGGAAGTCTATTGAGGATGTAATAAAATTTGCTGCTGAAGAAAATTTGTTCTTGCTGGCAGATGAGGTGATGTAATTGGTGTAATTGGTGAAGAAGCCTTTTTTTTTTTACCTTGAATGGATAGGTTGGATAATCCCCTAAAACATTTGTGTGTTCAGCAATGAAAATATCTTTAATGTACCGATATAATGTGGGAAAAAAATCCATGTTATTTTAAGCATGAAAGTGTATTTCTCACATTCTCCAGGTATACCAGGACAGTGTGCATGATCCAAAGTGTGAGTTTGTGTCTTATAAGAAAGTGCTTATTGAAATGGGCCCACCATATTCCAACTCTGTAGAACTGGCCTCCTTCAACTCTGTTTCTAAAGGATACTTCAGCGAGTGAGTGCTTACCTGCTTCTGAGAGAATTTACTGATAGGCTCCCTGCACAGTAGACTGGACAGTTTGGTATATCACAAAACGATTTCCCACTCCTGATCTCCACACTTTCATGCTCAGATGTGGTTTGCGCGCTGGCTATGTGGAGTTTGTGAACCTGGACCCTACAGTGATGGGTCACGTGTACACCTTGTTTTCCACGGACAGCTGTCCACCAGTCTTGGGACAGATCATTGTGGATGTTATGGCTCGTCCACCACAACCAGGAGATCCTTCCTACCCAACATTCTCTGAAGTCAGTGGCTGGAGTGCATAGTCAAATAATACTTATTTGTTGCATTAACAAATGTCTTATTTATTTTTACAAGATTGAATGTTTTGACATGTTTTTGAATACTTAGAATGTGTAATACTTTTATTGCTCTAATCTGTGCCTGGTCTGGCAACCATTCCATCCATTTTCATTAGGAGATCAGGAACATAAAGGACACATTGGTCAGAAATGTACTTAGGGTTCAAACTGCTCTTGGTACCCTAACTGGGATAAGTTGTCAGCCAATCAAAGGGGGCACATTTGCCTTCCCTCAGCTTCATCTCCCACCACGTGCTATACAGCAGGCCAAGGTGAGAAAAGACTGAAGCGTGTGTTTCTGAGAAAAGACAGAAACACACTCTTTTGCCCTTTAATCAGAACTGCTGTAACATAACTGAATTCTTATAGAGTTGTTTCAATACTTTTTTGGGAATTTTGACCTTTTGGGTTTTACCCCTAACCTGACCTAAACCATTTTCCTGATTTGTGGTTTATTGTAATAATCTCACAATAACTAATGCTTCTGTCCTTACATTGGCCCTGTTCAGGAGGCTGGTATGGAGCCTGACCTGTTCTACTCCACTTGTCTCCTGGAGGAGACGGGGCTGTGTGTGGGGGCAGGCTGTGAGCATGGACAAACAGAAGGGACCCACCACATCAGGTAGCCCACAATTACAGTCCATCTAGCTTTGGCATAGACTGTTTAAGAGATATGCAAGATCCCAATATCTGTTTTTTTTTTTTACTGGACAGCCAAAATGCATGTTTTTACCTAGGAAAGATGTGGTTTCGAAGATGAACATTTCACAAGCTACAAAATAATGCATGCCATTATTCCATGATCAAACACTGGCCAATTTATGAAATCCTTCCACTGTTCTGGCCTTCCACTGTTCTAGACTGTGCATTGCAACTCCAACAGAGATCCTGGAAGAGGTGCTGAACAGACTGACTTCCTTTCACCTGAGCTTCATGAGCCATTTCTCATGATCAGTCTAAGGACATGGCTCCTGTAACGCCTATCTATACACCCAGCATCTGATGATATATTGTTATCTGTGAAGAGACACTCTTCACTGCTCATATGAAATGCAAAACTGGTTTAATCTGTACAATCCAATGCCAAATGAGTTTTTTTATCACTTCAATCAGCCTTAACTTGTTAGAAAACAACAAAGAAGCTGTTTAGGATATATGGAAATGTCTTTATAGCAGTATTTACAACAAATACACATAACAATGTAACATAAATACTTAGATTCATTAGTTTGAGTTAAGTAATAAGTTATCAGTGCCATGCATTGGCTCATGTAAAATGTTGGACTTCTGCACTCCTATGACAAAACCATTGCATTTGTACATTATTTGACACTCTTCAAAAAGAAGAAGATTTGGACATATAATTCATTTCACTTTTAGCAAAAAGTAAAATACACCATTCTAGAAGTAGTCATACAGGGGAATGTTTTACCTGTAACAACTGATAATGATAACATTAGACATAAACTCTAGCACTGAAGTACCTTTTTTAGCGAGCTGTGATTAATTTTGGAGGTAAAATCTGAGCCAAAAACTAAAAATAAATAATCATGTATGTGATGCTGTGTCCAGAGGCACCTAAACAAAAGAAAAGGCTTCACTAAAGTGTCCATTGAACAGTGTTTCAGATGAGCACAGTATGACTCATGCGAGTCTTTCATTGTATGCAGAATAGAGCCTTCAGATGAGACTGTCTAAGATGAACTGAAAGCAGCAGGGCAGCACCACTCTCCTGTTGTCGTTCACTCAGTGTCACTGTGGCCATCATCACCCTGCTGGTCTGTGTTGTTCAAAAGGTCAACCAGAAGGGCGATCAACTCAGTGTCCTGAGACCTACCAGCTTCGACATTAGCATGCAGGTTACGGTGAAACATGGCCTGGAGGGACGTTCGCAGCTCCCACAACAGGTTCCACGTCTCTGTGGAGAACTCCCAGCGCACGAGAGAACATCCAGGCAGGGCTACCTCAACACGGTCATCAGTAACTGAGAAAGACAGAACAGGACAGCATTTTGTTGCATGTTCCTAATATTGCGTTATATTCCTTTACACACTGGGGTTTACCTCTCTCTATAAGATCACAGTCCGTCATGAGAAGCAAAGCTAGCGGATGGACTGAGGACGAGTCCCTGATGAACACCATCCCGTCTGACTGGACTGCACTGAAGAATGTCATCCAGCGACTGGGAAGTTGGGTTTTACCCCTGAAATAACACACACACAGACACAAGGTGTCTTTCACTTCATTCAGTTCCACTCTATCCCATCTCCATGAAAACCTTTGGCCTGCTGGTTGTTACCTGTTGATAGTAGAACGGTGCAATATCACTGGTCCAGTCTGGGTACGGTAGGAGATGCCGCCAGGCCGAAATCTGCCTTTGTTGACAACGCCTCTCTTCACCTGAATAGACACAAAAGCAAAACGGTCACCAATAGTCAAATATATATATATATATATATATACATATACATACATACACACACACACACATATATTTTATTTTTTTCCAATATACAGTATGTACTTTTTTGTGTGTGCATCTGTGGTTGTTGGCGGTGCATGTACCTGTATGAGGTTTGGGTAAAGACCAGCCATAAGCACAGCTTTGAGTAGCTCATCCTCTTGGCTAAACTGGTTGTAGGTGGAAGAGGGATGGAGGCAGTCATTGGGGTTAGACACCAGCTCGGCCTCAAAGAGGTTCTCACTAAACTGACGAGCCAGGCCTAACCAGGGAATGCAGGTGAGTTAGAAAAAAAACAAAACAAAAACAAAATCTCAACCATTCAAAGAAATCCAACCTTGACCTTTCAAACAGACTACCAGCAGTATGCCTTGAAACCACCTGTGATGTAGTAGCAGGTGATAGTCTCACCTTGAATGAAGCGTAGGCTGGCTCCAGACAGAGTGTACTTGCTCAGATACTCGTTCCTGCTGCCCTTGTCCTGCTCCTCCCTCCAGCCCTGCACTGCACGACTGAACACCAGGAAGTCACTGCAGGTAGCGCCTCCCAGCTCCTCTTTGGCCTGCACATATACAGGCAAAAGAAAAACAGATGTCTTAAATGCTACAAGTGTGCCACAATGCCACTGTCCATGACATGGTAAATTGGCATGACCTAGTAATCTGCCACTGGTGAGCAATATTCAAATTCTATCTTAATGTACTTTCTTATCTTAATTCATTTCAGCAACTACTGTACACATACTGTATACATACTACGTACTATATCATTTATATTGTTAAAAATATTACTACCATATAGTAATATATACAGTATATGTCTATATTATCCATCCTATTTTATGTAAGGTGAAATACAATGCTTTACACTGAAACCTCTTCATAGATACTGAGTTTTTGAGGGTCTGGTCATTTGGCTCTAATATAAGTTAACAAAAGTAGGATTGACAGATATGGAGGCAGGAAGATAAATCTGACCGAGCGGATGAGGGCTCTGTTTTCCATGATGTTGCGGAAGGGGTCTCGGGTCAGGCAGGCTGCCACTGAGATGAGGGGGGAAGTGCAGCGGAGGAGAGCAGCCAGAACTAGAACCTTTCCCAGATGTGGGTCACATGACATGCAGGCGACCCGCTCGCCCAGAGGGGTCAGATTCTCTGATTTGTCCAGCACGCCTGGGGAAAAACATCAATGTGATCTGATACCATTCACAGGGCATGAAGTGTACTATATATTCACAAGATTTAACCATAGGTTTCAATCCTAAACATTAAAACATCACAATATTTATAAATGAACAGTAATATTTGAAGTTAAAGTTCAAAATATTTGAAGTTAAGAATCCAGCCGCCTCACCAATTTCCTGTAAAATCCTCACAGCATCATCAATGGCTGCACAGTCTGGAGAGTCCAGCACTTGAGATAAAAAATCTACTGCCTGGAAAATGGTAAATGAAAGAAACTTGCCATCACTACACCAATCTAGAAGAGCCCTGCGTCTACATGCACAGGTAGGAGAGATGGAGGAAGGAGAAGGTCACCTTGCTCTGAGGGCTGTGAATCTTGGCCTGTAACACCAAGCTCTCCAGAGGGGTGCGCAGGATCTCTGGGATGGGGAATGTTGTCATAGAGTCCAAGCGATGACGTGGGAACAGGTGGTAAGAATGCCCAGGTTGGCATCTGCCCGCTCTGCCTTTGCGCTGGGTGACATTAGACCGTGACACCCACACTGTGTCCAGGCAGGATACCTTGGAGGTAGTGAACAAAGCATGTCACTTGTGGTCACAATAACAGATAATGATAAAAAAGGCAATAAGAACCTCTTGCACATCTAATCACTCTACCATTCTGGTCAGATGAGTAATACACAGTAAGTTATAAGTAGTTCAACTCTTTTACCTTTGTCTTAGGGTCATATCTCTGCTCCTTCTGAGAACCGACATCCACCACATGTACAATGTCATCGATAGTGATTGATGTCTCTGCAATGTTGGTGGCCAGGACAATCTTGCGCTGACCCTCTGAGGGGCGCTGAAACACAGCCTGCTGGTCTGCCACAGACATGCTAGAGTGCACTGAGAAGAGGACAGACTAAGTTCTTGTCTTACATTTGAAGAGCAAAAATTAATTGGCTCTCAGTAGAATGAAATACACTGAAATATGATTAAAATTTTGGACAAGTGACTATAAAAACAATGGATGGTGCTCGCTCAATCAAAAACACTACACATGCAATCTGAGACACAGCATAGCAGAGTGTATCATCACTCAGAAAAGGTTTTTCAGGACTAGAGGATTAGATGGTTCTCCTTTTGCCCTCTCCTTGTGCTTAGTACTTGTATCTACAGACATATTACCACTTTTTTGTATAGTGTTTATATATTTTATATTCTTTGTTTTATTATATTGTTTCTTTTTTATTCTTAAATTGTTGACTCAGAGGGCCCTGCACAAGAATTACAATGTGTCTAGACTGTTGACTTATGCACCAATGGCAAATAAAAAAATCCTTGAACCTTGAATCTTCAAAAGCTTGACTTGTACTGACTAACATATGGCTAGTATGTTATTAATATGCATGGTAATAAGCTGCTAATTAATGGTGAATATGTGTGCCCTGATCTAAAGTGTTGGCGAAAAAGGTTTCAAAGAGTTTCAAAGAATGCCGTATTTACTGTTCTGACGACTGGTCATAGCGTTATCCTACTGCAGAGTGCAGAGTTTAAAAGGCAACTGCTGATTCCGCCCCTAGGATTGAACACGGCCTATCGGTCATGTCCAGACTATACATTTTGATGTTATAGTCTGCCTTTTGAGACTACCTGAATGTACAAACTGACCAAGAACCTTCCTATCTTCTCTGCACAGACAGGCCAAGAACATTCCTAACTTGTCTGCTTCACACGGCAGTCAGTCTGGCACTACTAACACAGAGTTGCCTCTTACATGGAAGGATCATCTGTGAGCCTGATTGGAACGACGGAGTCTCCTCTAACTTCTGCTGCACAGCTTTGATGTCCTGCCAACCAGGCAGGAAACACAACACAGCCCCTGCAACAGCACACAGAAGCAGGGGTTTATGCAATGGGAATGCACAAATGTGTACATAGACTGTATGTACCATGTCAAGTAATTGATGTTGATGACAAAGCTGCATCTGTATAATGTTTGGTACAGTTTTGGTGGCATTGGTTGACCGTCGATAGGATGTGTGTGTAGATTCAGTACCTGGCTCCCCTGTTTTGTGAATGTGGTTGATGACATCAGCAACCAGGTTGACGTCTGGAGTGGCATCACCGCCATCTCCTTTCTGTAGATAAATAACAGCACAAGTGTCACAGCATTGTCACTAATAAGCTAAATCAGTGTAGCTACCTGGTTAGCCCAGTTTTTAAAACAGAACATTTAGTCTATGGTACTGTGTCAAAGTGGCCATCTCTTTCCTTTCACATTCATAATGTTTATGCTGGGAATGTATGAATCCAACTTAAATAGACCCTTATAGTCTTTAGAAGAAGACATAATTTGAGAAGTGCAACATTGATGATCTTGGAGTAAATGTATCAAATTCTAAGACTCACTCGTGTTCTATCCTGTGGGGCAGCCTGCAACCGTGGTGGGCGCCCCATCTCTCTCAGCACCTCCTCCAGGTAGCGTTCCCGCACTGGGTGCATGAAGCCCGGTACACGCACTACTGGGCAGTTGCCAAAGTACTGCGCCAGACGCTTTGTGTCCCCGGTGGCACTCATGAGCACCAGGCGCAGGTCAGGGTTGCGGGGCAGCACAGAGCGCAGCAGGGCCAGCAGCAGGTCCGTGTTGACATCACGCTCGTGAACCTCATCCACCACTACATGGCTCACGCCGCGAAGCGTAGGGTTACCCTGGAGTTTGCGCAGCAGCACGCCCACTGTCAGGAAGAGCAGAGCCCCGCCACTCCGCTCAGGGGGCCGTGATTCCAAACGCACCTGACCATGAGATAGGCGTGAATAATGAGGGTGAAGGGTGAATAATATTTTGGTAGCTATAGTGAGTTACAGGTAAGCTAGGTGAAAGTGAAATGCTTCAGCATGTAATGCAATTTGTATGTCAAATATTTACTAATTAGTACACTAATAAGTTATTTAGAAACACTATACTATTTGAACTAGATCATACTGATATCACATATTCATGACATAAAAAAAAAAAAACATTTATATAGGCCAAGCTCGTGTGCATGAGGGATATCTTGGCCTAACAGAGAGTAGCATGGAGGATATCCTTTTACCTGGTAACCCACACTGTGCTTGAGTGTGGGACCCATCTCCTGGCCCACCCGCTGGGCCACAGAAACAGCGCTGATACGTCGTGGCTGCGTGACCAGGATGTTGCATCTCGCCCCTTCTCCAGCAATGACGCGGCCTTCTAGGAGGAAACGTGGCACACGTGTCGTTTTCCCACATCCCGTCTCCCCGGCCAGCACCACCACGCGTGCCCCCTCCACTGCCGAAACCACTCGCTCGCGGTGAGCGTCCACGGGCAGGCTCACACCCAGGCCAGGACTGGCACTCCCCCATTGGTCCAGCAGCCTGTCACTCAAACACTGCTCCTCAAAAGGTGTTAGAGGGCGGTACGGTTGACCAGTGATGGCATCTGCGATTACATCATCTTCCTCGTCTGCCTCCTCCTCTTCCTCATAAGTCTGCTGGCTTGCGACTCGCTTGTCCTCCTCAGCCCAAAGTTTCTGCATCTCAGCTTCAATAGGGTACTGCACCCAAAATTGTCACAAGTTAATTCTCCTCTGGGCCATCTAAAGACATCTCAGCTACAACTACTACTACTGTAGGGGTATGACTGTCTGAAGCAGTGAACAGTAAACAGTAAAGGCAACATACCCGAGTAAGGTATTCCCTCATCTTCTCCTCCAGCTCTTCAGAGATTTCAAGGCTACAGGGCCGTCTCATCCTTTCACCTGCCTCTCGCACCTCTTCCTTATGGTACTGGGCATGCGTGAGAGGTTCATTGTTCATATTAAGCAACTCCAGTTCCTAAATAAGAAACACATATTAACTTGTCACAAAGCAGAATGCACTTACTTCACAAATAGTAAAGCTGGACCAATCCTACACCCAGGGTCTAAATTTGTGAGAAGTCCCACTAAGAGCTAACCTTTAGATGGAGACAAGCCAGAGCAGAGGCTTTCTTTTCCGCTTCCAATTTGCTACGTCCAAAAGCCTTAAATGTCACCTCCTTTGGCCAGTATAAAGTCAGTTTACAGGTTTTAAACTTCCCTCCCTCTGTGTGATATTGAAAAACTTCCTGTGAAGACAGATGAGGTTGTTTAACACAAAGAAGGGACACAGAAAAACAATATACTCATGCTCACTAACCAAACATACGCACAGTATTGTACACTAAAGCTGCACACAGACAATTATTATTTGCTGCCTCATAAGCTTAACCTGCTGAGGTAAAAGTTAAAGATAAGTTTAATTTTGTCCACCACTGGGTATTTTCCCTGTAAAGACTGCATTTCATTAAAACTGCACTGGCTTCTCGTTGTTAGTCTCATCCTCAATGTGTCAATGCTCACTTACTCTGATTTTGTTTTGGGAAACAGCAACCTGAATCACCCTAAAAAGAAGTGATTTTGGCTGAGAGAACGTTGACAGAGCTTCCTGAATTCTTGGATCATCTTCTGGGATCCTGGAAAATATAAATGTTGCATTTGACAAGTAGCATGAAAAGAATTTGACTTCCAGCACATAGATTGCAAGTCTTTGAATTTTGTTTACTCAACAACTTGTTTACTCTGGAGCAGGAATGGACCTCTTCGTACTGCTCTGTGGTCGGCTGAGGAATTCAGTTTGATATGATGGCGCAGCATACTCGCCATCCTCATCCAGCCACATAGACGCTGGTGAAACTCGTCCTCTGCCTTTCTTCTTCCTGAGAGCGTTACCTGCTTCCAAAACACCTAGTTCCTACAAAGAAATGGGATTCTGATTATGCAACATAATGCACATCATTTACCCTGTCCACAGTTTCCCTTGCAACACTGGACAGGCTATTTTGGTGTCTAGGGCAGTACTTGCCTTCAGTTTTTGACAAGCTGCCGCTGCTGCATAGCGTTCTGCTAACACCTTCTTGGGGCCAAAGCCCACAGCCTCAATCTTTTGAGGCCACATCAGTGTCACAGTTGCCCTCTGAGAAAGACAATAAAAGTTCCTCATTTACACATAACATGAGGTCTTTACCTAGATTTTTCACTAGACTGTTGTTATTTCACGAGCAATTTGACACATAATTGAAAGCACTTCCTAAGATTAAGGTCTGACCTTGACCTCTCCATCGGTGCAGTTGTACTGGATGAGATGAGAAGGATCAGGCAGCCCTAGAGAACGGGCCAGTGTGCGATAAAGGAGATCTTTTGGCTCCGGGAATTCATTCAGCAGGCTAGGATGACCTGGACACAGATACACAAAATATTTCTAGATGCTGTTGTTTGAGGCAGCATTTATGTGGCAGACCATTTGCACAGCGTTAGATCACATGACCTTCCAACAGCCCAGATACGCGTGTTCTGCTAACAGGGCAGCTCACGTACAACTGTATACATAATGGCATGACAGGGTGGTTAATCGATATTATTTCAGCGCCAAATTTAATGCCAATAAATTGTTATTTTTAACGTGAGAAGGGAGCACTAACAGTTTCCATTAGATCTCACCTTGTGATGTTTCAGCTGTTCCTTCATGTCTGCCAGCTGGCCTAGCTTTGGTCCTGTATCGACGGGCCCAGGTACTGTTTATTCCCACTCTATTTGCAATTTCAAATGCCTTACTTCCAAGGCTGCACACCGCACGAAGTCGCACAAGTGAAATACCGGGCAGCGACATGTTGCTTCAATGTTTCTTCTGAATAAGAATTTCCTTGATGACACCGACAGTTCTTTTTTAAAATGATGAGCGCCATCTGTTGGTGTGGAGTGATTCGGCATGTGCCAAGATGAGATGAGGCCAGTCCCAAGCAGTCCCATAGACAAGCCAATCCCAGGTTTTTTTTTTTTTTTTTTGCAGGGACGTCCAAGTGAGCTTCACATTTGAAAGAAATTAAGAATTGTTATTATTATAGCCTAATGTACACAGACTTATCCTAAAATTATTTAGGCAAGGCTCACGCAGTTATCATTGTTATTGATATTTAAATACTTGGGGATTGATTCAGAAACATGAATTCCAAGCAGAGCATAATCCTCTCCTCGGAAAGTGGGCTGCATGCAAGACAGCATGATAATGACCCTAAACACCTCCAAGATGACAACGGCCTTGCTGAGGAAGCTGAAGAGAAAGTTGATAGACTGGCCAAGTACCTAAACCCATTTGAGCACCTGTGGCGCTTCCTTAAGCAGAAGATGGAGGAGAGTAAGGTGTCCTAACATCCACCAACTCTGTGATGTCATCGTGAAGGAAAGGGAGAGGATTCAAGCAGAAACCTGTGCAGCTCTGGTGAATTTCAAGTCAATAGGAGTTGATGAAGTGCATAAAACTGGTGCTCACATAAAATATTAGCAGTTTGGGCAATTACGACATGTTGGCTGTGAGGTGTACTCACTTATGTTGCCAGCTGTTTAGATGCTAATGGCTGTATATTGAGTTATTTTCAGAGGGCAAAAAATGCATACTGCTAGGCCTATCTATACAAGCGCTACACTGACGAGGTCTGCTTTTAACTGTATCTTATAAAAGTTAAATTATAAGTTTCGTTTCTATAGTGTTGTCCCATGAAACTATATAACAGAATATTTGCAAACATTTAAAGGGTGTACTTACTTTTTTGAGATGCTGTATGATATTGAACTTATAGCCTAGCTAACACTGAATGGGGCACAGTAACTTACTTTTTAAATTTTCTTATGACCCACTCATTTAATGTTAGCTGTGGGTTTGTTATTCGGTCTATGTTGAATTAAATCTTTTGGTTCTTTTTCCTACTGACAGCTCTCAGTCACAACATCCATGAAACTGATGAAGCAATTAAGAAGTGGGTAAAGATTTTCATGAAGTTTCCATACACTATCCAAGCACGCAAAACATTTTGTGACTGGGAAGTAAATGTATGTTAATATATCAGTCCAATTTACTCTGCGTCAGTTCAGCGTCAACTGGAATGTTGATTCACCTGCCAAGTGGGTAGCCCATTCTCATGTCTCAGATAAGAAGAATTAAATAGCCTGTAAAGCAAACTCATGCCTTATCCATGCACACAGAAAGAGGGAAAATTACAGTAATCCTGGTTTTGCTATTGGCCTCCACTGGTAAGTGAACACTTTAACAACAGACAAAAGAGTTCCCCTCAGACACTAAAAAATGCAAAATTGAAAGTTAAACTGGATTCATAATGGAGGTTATTAATGAACCATCTTGTTATTTCACTCATTACCTTGCAGTAATTTATTTTTCAATATTTCTGAAAGACTGAACTGACACTGATGACTGAACATAAAATTTGTCTTTAACTCAGTAACTATTTTCCCCAGTGTCTGGCTGTGGTACTCCCAAATACACCCCAAACACTAACCGGATGGTGAATGGGGAAGAGGCTAGGCCCCACAGTTGGCCCTGGCAGGTAAATAGGCCATGCAGGACAATTTCTAACAGGGAAATTCCTTAGCTTGTACATGATTAGATTTATTTATGGCGAGCTTGGTGTACAGTTTCATAGGCAGAGAGCTTTCTTTCCCTAGGTCACTGATGCTCAGGAAAACAAGACTATAAACTATAAATCAGTTATATTTATCTGGATTAAGTAGGCTCGTATCAAATGGACACTGCAGTGTTAAATCAAATCTGGTGTACAAGTGACCTGGGGGTCAAGGTTATCATACTATCTGTTCACTTTGAACTCAGTGAGCCTCCAAGAGAATGCCTGAGTGCAACTGTTTTTAAGGGCAGGGTATTAAACAAACTGTTTGAAACTCAGAAAATGAAATGTTATTAACTTGGATATTTTTTGTAACAACAAAAACAAAGGCATTGTTACTGGTTTTCTAGGCCTTGCTGGAGACATTTTTCCCTGTTTGTGGTGCCACAGTCATTGCCCCAAACTGGGTTCTGACTGCAGCTCACTGCATTAAGTAAGTGATGAAAACAGTAATGATCAAGTCAGTTATAGTAAAATATTGTGTTCCAGGAGAGTGGAAAGCGCTGTTTCAGGACACATTTTGTACAAACTAGATTACCCAAATGCTGAGTTGTCTTCTCTGTGCTTAGCTTCCACACATACTGGGTAGTTCTTGGAGATCACAATCAGAACCAACAAGAGGGCCCAGAGCAGTTTATCATGGTGGATAAAATGTTCAAACATCCAAAATGGAATGACAATTGCGTGTCCTGTGGGTAAGGCCTTCCCTCCTATTATGTCAAGGTGACCCATGGTGACCCCAGGTTCACTTTGAGGGAATATAGTGGAGCCACATTTTGGTGCTGTAAAAGGCTGCTTGGATTCAATGATTACTGTGTCCTGAGCCAAACTATTATATATCAGGATTAGATGTATTACTAAGTCAACTATTTGACAAGATGCAATATGTGGTATAGTGATGATTATCTCTGGTGAGATTATTGGACAGAAACAGTTTGGAATGTTGTAAATACATGGTGTTTTTCTTTTCATTTATCTCCTAATGCTATGTCACATTCAGGAATGACATTGCCCTCCTTGAGCTGGAGAAAAGTGCCACCTTGAACAACAAAGTGCAGTTAGCGTGCCTGCCAGAGCCCGACTCTGTCCTTGCTCACAATGAACCATGCTATGCCACTGGTTGGGGCAGACTCTACAGTAAGCCTGACACCCAGCTTCCACCTCACAAAAATATTATTATTATTATCATTATTAAAGTAGTTGCAAGCATGAATCAATATGTGAATGCCTCAGCATCTGTTAGTGATCCATCACCCTGTTTCTCAGCTGGTGGTCCCCAGGCAGAAAAGCTACAGCAGGGCCTGGTGCCTGTGGTGGAGTATGACGTGTGCCGGCAGAGTGACTGGTGGGGCTCCAGCGTTAAGACCACTATGGTCTGCGTGGGGGGAGCCGCTGTATCAACCTGCCATGTGAGTACATTCTCCAGTGGCTTGTGCTCTCTCACAGGGGGCAACTCAGGGACTGGCAGAAAATAGTTTACAGCAGCACAGTGTAACAATCACAACACCACCACAGACCACAGCTGTGGCCAAGTAGGGAACCTAAGCTTTAACTCTGTTGAAAAATCACTGTTTACTTTAGACATAGCCTGGAGCAGACATACAACCCATTCTCATCACTGAAAAAATATTGCAACTTGGGCTTTAGGGACTATGTGTGTGTGTGTGTGTGTGTGTGGGGGGGGCTTAGTGGGCTGTGTGGATATGGGTAGATCTTTTCCTCCCTATACACTTTTCAAACAGTATTTCCATCTTTGTTCCCAGGGAGACTCCGGTGGGCCTTTGAACTGTAAGGGCCGTGATGGAAAGTGGTTTGTTGAGGGAGTCAGTAGCTTTGTGAGCGGCACAGACTGTAATACTCCCAAGAAGCCCAGTGTCTTTACCAGAGTGGCATCCTTCATCCCCTGGATCACAGAGGTCAGTGTGGGAAGACTAAACTCAAAACCAAATTGTATTATTGTAGACAAACATAACCGCTGAAACAATACCTTTTCTGATTATGTCATTTCTTCTTCTAGACAATGGCCAATAACTGAGGATAAACTACAGCTTATCGATGTGAAATTTACATAAACCATTCATCTGGCTTAGACGAATAAAGAACTGACTGACAATTCTCATTTAGTTTTGCACATCTGTTGTGAAAATATTTTATTGCATTTGATGATAATAAAAGGGATATCAGCTACAATGTAAAATACACTTAACAGAAAACAGTCAATAATTGTCAGTAATACAGTCAACAGTCAATAATAAATTAAACAATCTAATTTTAATGTAAATTTGTTACATCATCAAATAACTCGGTCACGGGATAAAACGTCCAAATCAAAAACCTGTTTGCATTCAGTGTCTTTTTTTTTTTTTTTTTTTGGCAAAGCCATTGCAAACTGAAGCGGATGAAACTTCAAAAGAACAGATACAGTGGTGATGCATTCAATAAGCTTTCTATCCCCAAATTGCAAATATCAAGCAGTCCACCGACTTTCCCATTTCAGTGTCAGCCAGTGAGGATATTACTGGTCAGTGGGAGTCCAGGTAAAGAAGTCCATGCCACGCAGCTCCTCGGGCAGGTACTCCTGCTCCACCGGAGAGCTGAAGGCAGGGTTGTACTTGTAGCCTTTGGCGTAGCCCAAGTCCTTCATGAGTCGGGTGGGGGCGTTGCGCAGGTGGAGTGGCACTGGGGGCAATGGGCCACGGTGGTTCCTCATGCAGGCCTTCACATTAGAGTAGGCTTTATAGACTTCTACTGATTTTGGTGCCTGGGCCAAGTACACCACACACTGGGCTAGAATGACCTACCCAGTGTGAGAACACGGGAGAGAGAACAGGAGTCAGACAATGAGAGAGAAGAGAACGGTAGCAAAAACATAAAAAAAGAAAAGAGGGACAATTATGATGAGTTGAAAAAAAAAAAAAAGCCAATAAAACTCTGAGAGAGACTCCTAAAACTTTCAGTCATATTCTTTCAGACCATGAGACAGGCTTGTGCACTGAGTGGGCGATCAAAGCCTGTGTGAGTCTGGCTCACCTCACACTCTGGCATGCCAATGAAGTGGCAGGCCTGGAAGGCAGATACAGCCTGAGGCAAGGCAGCGGGGTCAGCCATCCCTGGGAGACACACACACACACACACACACACACACACACACACACAGACCATGCCAATCAGACACACAGAGAAGAAGAGAACAGAAGGATGAAGGGAACAGAGAATGGTAGGGTGAGGGAGGAAGAGAGGGAGAGAGGGGGAGAGAGAGAGAGAGAGACGTGGGAACAAACACCTGGAGACATGGTGTACTCCAACACATCTTAAAGTCAAGGTCAAAAGCAAATAGAGTGGCACTGCGGCTATCACTCACCTCACTCAAGGTCTGACTGGAGTTCCACCCTCTGCTGAAACTGAAGACCCTTGTTGCTTATTATCGCATAACAAACACTGGTTCCTGTCTTCATGAATTCATCATATACTAGCAGAAGGTATGTTTTGCAATAAAACGCAAGACATAAGATTAAATGGTTTTGGGAGCTGGTCACATACCCACGTCTTCGCTGGCAAAGCGGATAAGCCTGCGTGCCACGTACAGCGGGTCCTCCCCTCCCTCCAGCATTCGGCCCAACCAGTAGAGGGCAGCATTTGAGTGGGAACCCCTCATAGATTTGTGCAGTGCTGAGATGCAGTTGTAGTGCTCCTCACCTAAGGACATCAGTATGTGCACACATACATAAATGCACAAAACTGGTTGTCTGTAGTTCAGTATACATTATACATTAATGATCCTGTGAAGAGTGACTGCTCTATCTGTTTTGAGAGACTTTGAGAAGACTATCCTCTGTATCAAACGCTAAAGAACTAGCTGCAAAAAAAATCCTAAATACTCAAGTCTCCTGAAGATGTAAAGGTGTTTTCCTTTTTTCTCACTTAATCACTTGGCTTGACACACCTTGTAAGGTTACAGTTCTGTTACGATTGCATACGATTGCAACACCTGGAGTGATGAAGCGGGGTAAATAATGACCACTGAATGTCCTCCAAGAAGGCATTTAAATATTACAAATGCACCCCTACTTCATTAGTCATCCTTAAAGGGATGTTTAAGGGGCGTCTCTGAGGAGTAGGGATGTGGCTTTGGAGTACAGTAAATCTCCCCTCTCAATGCGCAGCTTAACTCCTCTTATATAATGTGGCTGTTTTTCATCTCCCGGGCCCAACGTTTGACAGCCCGTGATCCGCAGAGGGATGAATGCTAAGGCAGAGCCTCTCACAGCATACCGGCAAACTCAAACGGTTCAACGTTGGTGATGACACACAGCCTTGTGGAAAGATCTTGACTGCACTTCAGAGGTCTTCAAAGGTTTTCCCTTCCGTTTTTTTTCTTTTTCTTTTGAAAACCGGGTATAGGAAAAAAAAAAAAAAAAAAAAGTCAAGGGGAGTCAAATGGAAGTCAGGGAAACATCTGTCTGTACAAGTCATTTATCAGGAAAATTGCAGTAGGAAATGACAGGTCATTAAAGTGACTTGTGGCAGAGTGGTGGGAAGAGTAAAACAGGGCTTACTGAATGTGCTCTTCGAAAGGAGGTGCTCATAGAGTGAGAGTGAGAGGAGGTGAGGTTGTACCATATATTACAGGGAGGTATGTTGCACTATGCGTCTAATAAACATAGTATGCATCGTCCAGCTACCTAAGGTGAGGCTGTAACCAACAAGAGTAAGTGAATAAGGCGGTAAGGGGGGCTACAGGGAGACCCACAGACTAAATCCCACACCTTGTCAACAGATGGTTACGCTCCAGTCTAGGGGACTGTGTTCAAAGTTAAATTTCCAGATGGGCAATGCCGAACTCTCTGGAATTAATGTGCTTGACAGTAAAAGAAAGTGCTGTGATCCAAAATCCCAAACAGCATAGATCAGCATTAGTGTGCTGTTGACACTGCTATTTATGCAGAATCTATCTCTGAGGAGCATCTGAGCTTGGCTAGGGGCTATGCCTAAGTAGGGCTCTTCGTCTGTGGAGATGCCATGCCAGCTGGTTGTCATTTGTTATGGGCTTGGCAGTGTAGGTCCCTCTGGGTTAGGGTGCGTCCTCGTTAGGACTGGGATGTCCTTTCCGCATAAAGGCCTGCATTTCAGCATGGATCTTGTGCTAAGACTCACAGTGTAGTGTTGTAATTATGACTGATGATCTGATTGACCATTTACATTTACATTTAAGCATTTAGCAGACGCTTTTATCCATAGCAACTCACAAAAGAGGATAACATTCAAGCTACAACACAATGAAAGAAACTAACAAAGAGTGCATATTGCTAACATAAAAACTGCACTATTTTAAGCTGAAAGTGCAATAGTGTAATAAAGTGCAGTATAAAAGAGAAATTAAGTATAAGTTGTTAAGTGCATTCTCAAAATTTACGCCAGGAGATATTCTTGGAAGAGCTGGTTGATCAATTGATCTGGTTGATCAAGTGACAAGTGACAACAAAACAACAAAACAGCAGCAACAACAACAACCACAACTGATAACAGCAGAATAAGGCAGCCTTCTGTTAGACCAATTAAGTTAAAATGTATTGGCCATATTCAGAGTGAGTGTGTCTTTTCTCTGGTTGTGCCTTGATGTTGCAAATTCTTTTCAAAATACATCACAACTCCTCTGCCAGTGACAATAATAGAAAGAAACTAATGTTTTATCAGAATTAGATAGGTATTTGTAACACTGTTAAATCATTACGTGTAATGCGTAGACAGGCAACAGGCAATAACAACCAGTAATACATTCACATAACAAAAAAACTCATCACATTACCAATGCATGATAAGCAACAAGAAATAAGAGAACATTTCAAAGGAGACGAGTAGCTCACCAGCTTTATCATAGAGGATGTGAGATCTCTGGAGACCCTCTTTGACATGCTCCTCTTGGATGAGGATGCGTGTGGTGTCTCTGCTAGGGTCAGACATGTCCGCCCTGTGGGCAGTCACTCGGGCCTGCACTGCCAGTTGGAGGCCATTGAGTCCAGCACGAGCGTCGCCATCACACAGGTGCGCAATAGTATCCAGAGCCTTCTGCTCAATGTAAACCTGAGGCCTGCAGGACAAAACAAGACAACTACTTTATTCATGTACAATCTCAAGAGACTAGGCTAAACATATACATAAGAGTGCAGAGTGCTTGTATGCTCTGAAGACATTAGTTTACTTCTTACTGCAATGTAAATGTAAATTCAATTCAACAGTAAATGGCATTTAATGGTATTTAATTGGTGAAAGAACATTTTCTACAGACAACAAATTAAATTACTGTTTTTTTCAGAAACAGTTTATAATTAACAAACCCACTTAGTCCATTAAATATGAGGTGGGTCATCTGACAGTACTGGCAGGCCATGGCCAGTGACACAGTGTTTTGAGGGCAGCCCTTAAGAGCTATGCTTGTACTGTTGACTAATTCCGGATTACCATCAAACATCCTGAAGAGAGATCAGCGTGCAACTCACGAGAGAAAATATAGGTCACACGTTCAACCCATTTATCAGTCCAATCTCCCTTCCAAAAATTATAATTAATCAGATATACCTAATAAAAGAGGGGTGACCTTTTGAGAAAGCCCTATTTAGACTTCTATTGCCCTCCTTTGCTTGTGGATTTAATTGCCTTGGCATAGGCTTTGGGGGACCTATTCTATTTCGCTGGATAAGCACCGATAATTCTAACTGTGTCCACACCCTGTGTTGCCACAGCCCAGTGAGTCAACACCTCTCTTTCTTTTGCGCCTTCACAAACTCCTGCATATGGAAAGCAAAGGGGTGGAAATCGAATTAAACCGACAACTGAATGCTTCAATTGACTGCAATCGTAGGCTTCTGACTTTATCGTTTATCAATGCAGGCATGGTCAATGGCTCTGAAAATGTTCTACATGGTTTAACTCACTGTAATGGCAACTGTAGCAGCACAGACTACATTATAGGCCTATAAGTTGTTACTAAAAAGCTGTGTGGACTACCTACTAAACAGTAAGGAATTGACAATTAATAGAAGAACTGTACCAATAAGCAGAACTGACAATGGCATCAATATTGATGAAATCCTCTCAATTCCCAACCCTATTTACTTGACAAAATCTTATTTTGAATACACAGAAGCATTAAACACAAACATATTGCACATCTGTGTAAAAACCCTAAATGTGTCAAGGCCTCTGAATGCTGAGGTACTGATGCTCATGTGCTATTTGAATCATGATGGATTCATTGCTCCCTTAAGTCTTAACTGCCGTCATTGCAATGGTTCAAAGAGCTATACTAACCCGCAGGGTATATGAAAACAAAGGGCTGGCCTGACAGTCATACTATGCAAACTTTCCTACTGTAACCTGAGTATGGAAAAATAATGCTGATGGTGCCTCTTCTCTCTTTAATGTGATTTATAGCCATCACCTGCTGCAATATCATTTGTATATATACCTGATTGCAGTAACTTCTCAAATATAAGTTGTACCATGTATAAACTGCAGGTTAGTGTTTTATGTAAACAAAACTGTGTACTAACTACACTTACATTGCCCTCCACAATTATTGGCACCCCTGGTTACCTAAATCACAAAAAAAACAAAATCACATAAAAACATGGAGGAAAAATATAACCTTTAAGAGAATCTAATTTATTCTGATAAATAACCATGAATTTTAATTAAATAAATAATTCTGCATCAAAAACACATGTGCCACAATTACTGCATTTCATGCACTGTACAGCTCCCCTTTGTCAATGAACAAGTTTTAGCCATCTCCTTCCCACAAAGTTAGAGAACACAAGAAATTCATCTGAGAACCTTCTTCTTCCCAGAATCTTTCCAGATAGTCCATATTCCTAGATCCATTCTGGTGCATACTCCTCTATAGTTCAACCCATTGGTTTACCATACCGCTAAGATCAGGGGACTGAGACAACCATGGTGGAGGCTTGATTTTCTGATCAGTAAACTATGTTTTAGCTTAACTGACCAACTTTCATTGATTTGACAGTGACAGATTTTAATTTAAAATGGTCAAGTATTTCATGGAGGTCATGATGGCATCCTCCCCAATGAGATTCCTAGAGCCTTTGGAATTAAAACAGCCCCAAAACCACACAGACCATTTGCCAGACCATTCGACTTACTGCCATGGAGGATCTGATATGGTTTTGTTGCATTACAATGCACCTATATGTCATATTAATGCACACATTATATTTTCACTTGCATATTTCTTGTTGTTACCTGCACTTTAAGGCCCTTAAAACAAATTTCACGTATTCTCAAAAAGGCACACATGACGACAACTGATGCCAGATGCGTGGATTCAGCCTAAGAAATAGTTAAGAACAACTTAGTAAAGAACTCTCAAGAGTTTGGGGAACACATGTAGAAAAATAAACAACTCTGGGAAAATATATCTTTAGTCTTCATAGCGTGCTAAGAGTGAATGTTACCGGGAAACCAGACAGGACATTTGACCTTTCAATTTAATTTCATTTTAATTTTCTCTCTTTGAGGTGAGATTATTCTGTATTATTTTCATTGTGAGACTAACATATTCCTAAATTCCTAAAAGATTTTTTTTTATTCCACTTTATAGTCATCTTTACCAGGGGTGCCAATAATTCTAGAAGGCAGTGTATTAACCCATGTATTACCTGCAGTCTATTAAACATTACTTACATAATGGTGCAATGAGAAACAAAATGCACTCCCACGTATAGCTCTTCCCCACATTGTGTTATTAGTTGGGAAATTATGGTACTAAAATGGATGCAATTGTGAAATCTTGGGTTTTCACACCTGTTGCCATCTCTTATCATTCATGTTATATTGTGAATATTTCACCTCATAAAGCGAATAAGTGCGTTTACATGGACAATAATAATCCAACTGTTGATTTTATTCTGAATGTGCAAATATTGTGTTTACATGAATTGCTAATAGTTACTAACAGAATACTCTGTTCATATTCCCATTCATATGCAACATCGCATAATTGTCTGATTCAGTGATCCCACCTGCATAAATTCTAAAAGGGATGAACAATATGATAAAGGTATCGTGGTATTGATGATATTAATGTGAGACTCTTACCTGTACCTATAAACAGAATGAGGTGAAGACAGGCATTATCCAATAGAGGATGCAGAGGAGGACTAATTTATCCATTTATTTATCTGACTAAAGCCAAGGAAAGTCGGAACCAATACTTGATTATAACATGTAACGAGTTTTATAGCAGTGTTTAAAACTTGTTTGAACCAAGTGCCTTGTGTTTTGGACTGTCTCTAGAAGTGTTTGCGATGTTAGGTATCGTTTTTCATGACAATAAAAAAAAAAAAGTTAAAAATTACAATTTTATTTGTTGTTCTTGAGGTCTTCCTTATAGTAGCGGTGTTTGAAATGATGAACATTATTATTATTATTATTATTTTTGTAACTGAGGAAGTAGATTAAGAGGAGAAAGGTAAGTCTGAAGATGCTAATATCTGAAAATGGTCATAAAAAATTATTCCTTTTTGGTGCAGAATTACCTGACTTAAGTATAACACTGGTCTTGGAGTTTGTTGACAAAAACAAATGGTAGCACTTAACACTGTTGTTTCAATTGTTATGGTAAAAATATCATCCATCCCGAGATTTAATTTTAAAATTCACCCACTCAAAACAAAAGCCTCCTTCATAAGGCATCTAAAAAAGTTCCCCTTGGAGCACAAGACAGACAGTCCTGATCAAATCTCATTGTCTTCTTGAAATGTTAAAAAGTTCATGTCATACAGACCCTAAGCTGAATGCATCTACCAGATCTACTAAATCTAGGGCAGCTGGCTCAATATATAGTCGTGTGAAGCCAGCATCCTCCAGTATCCAGTGTCATCGAGGTGTGATTAGTGGGAGATGATTCAAAAGTCCATCAGTGACCAAAAACAACTCACTCTGCTCAGCAAATTTTTCCTGACATGGAGCTTGGGTCAGACTGCGTCATGTGAGGATAAAGCCTTAGTGGCATGAGCAGAACAGGATGTCCCGTTAAGTGTCGAATGACCCCCATGGTGCTATGACAAAGTGAGAACTGAATCTGGAACTGTGCCCCCCTCCCAGATCAATGTGGGTCACGGTCTGACACATTCTCAACTTCCCTCCTCTGGTTTTCATTCTTCAGGCCCAACTGAAAGACTTGCACATTTATAATCTAGATAAACACAACTGTCAAATTTCTCGCCACATTCTTCATGCTAGTGTCTGACTACCTGAAATGAGAGACTAACTCACTGTTTACAGACCACAATTAACATCTCACCACACGGATAAGTGGAGAATGCAATATCTGTTCATATCTTAAATGGGAAATACAATCACTCTTGGTGTAGACTTGCTATCTCATTAATTACCTTTACAGGACTGTGACTGATATTAGCCTTTTGTTTTCTTGAAATCAGCAAGGCCTGAAAATAGGCTTGCTTTGCCTTTCACATAGCAACAATGTGTCTACTAACTTCTACTTCTAAGAGTTTTACAGACAGGGATACAGTCTTAATGGGTTATCAACATAATATTTTGTGAACACTTAAGTTTATTGTGATAAGCATCCGATTTTTCTAAACATATATAGACAGCTGTGCAGCTATCACCAGATACAGGCATCCATCAACACATAAATGGAACCTCAAAGGTAATGTCACCCCCTGATAGACATAGCCGATAGTCGACATGAAATGCACATGTGGCTTATTATGTTCCATGTTCTATTTGTGTGACTACTCCATAAATCCTTACATTATATGGAAATATAACTTTGATCTTTATTTACTTGTGTTCAGCATTCTAGATGGACATTTCAAACAACTTCACAGATCGATTGTAAACATTAATCTACTGAATGACAGGCAGTCCGGTAGGCGTCAATCAATTCAGTTTTCATCCAATAGTGTTGAATTGCAACACCCAGAGACTACTCTAGTTCTCAAAAATCCTATTCTAGCTTTATATCCCTACAATCAAACTGCCATTTTCTTGCAAGATATACCATCCAAAGTCCAAGACTATACTAAATTTGGCCTCTTCTTGTTTAAAGAATTTGTTGCATTTCAGTGCAATTTCAGTAGTTAAAAACATTGTTACTTCATTAACAAAAAATGCACCATTTGAAATCAACATTGTACCATGTCCTATGTAATGACTGTGTAATGTATAGGCAGAGAACGCAAGCATAAAATGAACGGCAAGCCCTTTACATTGAACGTGCTGACCGACATCTGCATGTAATGTTTGCAAGTGATCTGCACACTCAGATCATTAAATTTAAGCATCCCTATCCCAGATATGACCTCGGGCTAGTGGCCAGTGGTGTCAGAGTAGAGGGCGGTGTTTTGGGGACGCGTGCACGAAGAAAACAAATCTCACAGTCTCAGCTGGGCTCGGGTATGAACCTGCGTGAGCCAAATGCCTGGCGCCTTTTTAGACACCATCCATCTAGCTCTAGTGACAGTTGATAGGACTGTAAAATCTGATAGGGAGGCTGAATTGCTGCCAAGAGTCGCCATTTTCTGCTGATGACCACTGGAAAATATCTGATAGGCCTGTCCATGTTTTTGTTTAGTTCTATAAATTGTGATCTGCTGGAGGTTTCTTGGGGCATGTGAGCATGTTTGTCTATGCAAGGATGGTTTAAAGTCAAATACTCCAACAATTAGGTGCTCATCTATGTATGACAGATGGCTAGACATGTTTCCCTACTGCAGTTGGTGCAGCATTAAAAATATAGTCAATTAATCATTTAGACCTTACCTGAGCTATAAGCTTCTTGTCATAGAGATGTCTTGCAAATGAGTAAGTGTGAATTGAATGCCAGACGTGAAACAGCTGGTGCAGTGTTCAAATAGATCTTGGTCTTGTTACCAGTGGTTGTTGGTTGGTTTTAACCTTCACACATTTATGCATCTAGCAGATGCTTTTATCCAAAGCGACTTACTTTTTGTCAACTATCAATTGTTCAGGGCCAGTCTCCTAGAGCCCCTTTCAGGCTACTAGCCAGGTTCCTTAACTGCTACGCTACCACCGTCACATATAACACTGCAAACATTATTTTGACTATCTATTCTGTATTCTGCCTTTCTATTGCTATTATTGCTACTGCAGTGAATTTTTTCTAATTCATTTCAGGTCACAGCACCCTTCCCAAATACACAAATATAATCTATTTGGGACCTGGACACCCCATTGTCTGTGAAAACATCTTACTGGTCTGTGATGAAGGGCAAGGACAACAACCAAATCAAATACTGTGCTGTAAACAGCTTATACACGTGAGACATAATGTACAAGAGTTTTAATCTTACCAGTACAAATGGAAGACAAGTGAGCCACAGTACTTTCCACCACTGTGGAATAATGATAGAAGTAAATCACCTGTCGACATCCAACTGAGAGCTGACAGCTCATAATAACAAAAGGAGAAAGGTCATGGTGGCCATCGTTTCCGTACGGCTTCCAGTGTGATGGAGTGACTGCCATCCACGCTCATGGTAATCAAAACTTTACGTGGTTTATTTATTATACTTAAATTTACTTCAAATTAAGTGTCAAGACACAGGAAAAAACACTTAATTACTGTTAATAGTGCAGGCTCAACAGCAAACCAAATCCAACCAATAGTGTTACCTGTAAATAAGTGAAAATTCAGACTGACTTCCTCAACAATATTGAAAAGTAGATTTGGACTTTTCTAATCAAACCATAGAAAATTACTTGGAAAACCTTCTTTAGTTTTGGTCATCGCATTTAAAAATACCAACTATTATGAAACCTTTTTTCGTCTGAAACTCCATACCAGCTCTGGGATCTGTATTTACAAGAAGAGACTGCCATGAATGTGCCAGACTCTTAAGACCTAGACTTGCCTCTTGCCAACACTTGGCAGCTTTCTCAGTTACCCACTTCTCCCTCCTCCCAAAGGATGCCCTACTTATGGACAGAAGGTGGAACAACTGTCAGCTGGCATAGCTAATCACAGCCCCACGCGACTAATAAATAACCAAAATATAATGTGGGGGGTAACCTCAGGAGTTACAGGAAGCCTGCTTGACCAATCAGAGCTCAGACTGTGCACCCACATGCCATGCGGCCTTACTAGAATGCCACACACACTATGATAATAAGAGTGCATTCCCAGTGGAAGGGGGCATGCACACGCACTTACTCAGACTGGTTCACTGCTGAGTCTGAACGATCATCTTCCGAATCAGTTGACACAGGCCGTATTCCCAGAACATCCACGGCTCGCTTCAAAATCGAGCCCATCGCCTCCACGGACAAACGCTCCAGCACTATCACACGGCAGCGGCTCAGCAAGGCGCTGTTCACCTGAAAGGAAGGGTTCTCAGTAGTTGCCCCGATCAGCGTGACCGTCCCGCATTCCACGTGAGGGAGGAAAGTGTCCTGAGCAGAGAGGAGAGAAGACAGGATAAGAGGAGACACAGGAGCATAGTGATGGGAGGAAAAGAGAAGAAGACACTAAGCATGCCCAAAGTGGCAAAATATCAAGGGTAAGTAGGCCATTACCAGTGGACAAACTGAATTATGAAAATCAAAGGAGCCCGAGTACCTATGGGCATTATGGGGCAAGATTTTATATGCTATTGGCCATTGACAGAATTTATTTGATTGCCATTGACTAAGTTTTCTACAAGATAATTATCTTGACTCCCTATTGCATTAATACATTGAGCCTCTACACACTTTAAGCCAGGCACTGTGGCTTTGAATGATGACTATTCTGATACTAATCATGTGCAGGTGCATGGAGAGCAAATATCAGGATTGGGCCTGAATGCATAACTGAATGCAGTGTTTACTTTTGTTTGGTAGAAGGAACATTATCATATGATGATGACAGGCAATAAACAGGTATTATTAACATATTTGAATATAAAACTCTACACATCTATGAAGAGACAAATAAAGCATACTTGCAGAAACCTGCAAATATAATGTGCTCATTACTTACAATTTTTTTCTGTGTAGGTGAGTGAGTAAATCATACTTCTAGGGCTTAAATTTACAGCCGGTCCACGTTTGTCTACAAGCACTGTAGAGAGTTTCTGTCTATTTATAACTCCCATCAGGTCAGTTTTTTACCACAGCCTGGATTAGTGCAGCTATTTCAGACTTTTTGCATCTCTTGTTTAAACAAAAAAAAAAACTATTCACTTCATCTCTTACTAAGGAATATTAGATCAGAATCCAAGAAGTCCAAGCTGAAATGGCACGAGATACAAACACGCAAGGGAACTACAGCTAGTGTAGTATGTCAGGCATTGTCTATGTGTATTTTAGTACTGCACTTTCACAATGACTTTCACCTGGCAAACAGAGTCCTAAATGCCTTGCATGTCCATTAGGGGATCCCTACAGAGGCCATCAATCTACACTGACAAGGACTAAATAAAGCCCCCTTCGAGATTATTGTCTTGCATCCTTGAAAAAGAGACTGTGACATTTATATTACATATTTATTGCAACTATAGGCAGCTATTCTTACTCACTAAGTGTGATCAATCAGAAACCAAATCAGAACCATTTTGTTTGCATGCTAAATGCAATGCAAACATCTACACATGACGCTTCTAAATAAAAACTTCTGTAATTTATTGACAACACAGACGTCCATCAGAAACTGAACTAAATGTAGGTCTGAGAGTATAGCCTAAATGCCATGTAGAGGACTGCTGTGTATAGTTTCAAAACAAAAGTTCACACAATTTGAATGGGTATCTAGAGCATCATGAAAATTCCAGGTTAGGAATTTTATGGGCCATTCGAGTCTGCTGTTTCCCAGACATAAATGCAGCAGAAGTATTTATCAATGCCTATTTTTAGGAAAATACCTGATTTGAGAAACACACCACTTAGACTTGGTGGTAGACCACACATGGCAGTTAAACTAAATTGTTTATTATACAGTAAAATAAAAACATCAATAATAACATCAATGACAAAAACAACAATAAAAATAAACTGCCTTTGACACAGCACATGAAATACTTTGCAAAATGGTGTACTTTGGGTTAGAACAATTGTTCTCCTCGCTTACAGCCTTTGCTGTCCAACTGATATGCCTTCATTGTATTTAGTTACACACTTGCTAATCACATACCTGCTGAGACTTATTGAAACGATGGATCTCATCAATGAAAAGAATGGTCTTCCTCTTGAAGAGACGGAGCTCATTCTGGGCCTGTTTGATGACCTCTCGCACCTCATTGGTGGACGTGCTGGTGGCCGAGAGTGTCACAAAGCGCGCTGTGCCATTCTTTTTACTGGAGCTGGCAATAATATGTGCCAAGGTGGTCTGTGAGGAGAAAAGAAGCAACAGCATATTGTTAGCATGTTTTTAATCATAGTAACTTTATCAAAGATTAATGTTGATGGAACTGTGCAACAGGCTGCTTTGCCTGACAGCAAACTGTAATGTAAGGTTTATATTTAAAAGAGAAATTTTATATTTACATTTATGCATTTAGCAGACACTTTTATCCAAAGTGACTTACAAAAGAGGATAACATTCAATGACCTGTTTGAACCAATAAGTAACTAACCATGCCTTCAATAGCTAGCATGTCCAATAGGGGATCCCTACAGAGTGCATCAATCTACACTGACAAGGACTAAATAAAGTCCCCTTCCAGATTCTTGCATCCTCGAAAAAGAGGCTGTGACATTTATATTAGATTTTTACTGCAACTATAAGTTGCCATTCTTACTCTAGAGTGTGGTAAATCAGAAACCAAAATCTGCTACCCATACTGTAACATACTGTATATTGACCAGAATGCAAACGTCCACACATGATGCTTTATCTAAATAAAAACTTCTGTAATCTATTGATGGCACAAAGGTCCATCAGAAACTAGCCTCTTGCTTTTAGAGAGTATTGCCACCAATTTTAATATTATGTGCATGTGCATGAATGTCTGTATCTGTGTTCGTGTGCGTAAAGGGGCAGGGGCACTCACACAGAACAACCAGGGAGAACTGACAAGGTTATTTTACTCCAAAGCCAAACATGCATCATGAGAGCACAAGTGGCATGAAAAGTTTCTTGTTTTCTGATGCCAGTTTGTTGTATGGATGAGTTTCACATTCCATGGCAGCTGTGAGATCTTGCCTATGATCAAACCTACAAACTGTCAGCACTTACTGCTAGTGTTTCACAAAGCACGCTTAGAAGTCTGTGGCATGCTAACGCCTTCCAGATCTCAAAAGTGGAGTCACATTAAGTGCAGTCAGGCAGTGGTTTATTACAAACTAACTTTAGTAGTTTAGTAGCAATAGTAATGTTTAGCTGAGTTGCTGTAATCAAAGGACATGAAACCATGCTGCACGCTAAACCAGATGTTCACCGTTTCCCACAGGATTTTTTTTGAGACTATGTCTCTTGGATGATTCGACTACTACAACTTCATGTCCATTTCTTCTACAGCTTCTAAATTAATGCAAACAAGAGAGACCGAAACATCAGTAGACAGATGTATGTTTGTTTGGCCTATATTTAGATTATGGTGCGCCGCAATGACTGTTACACTCATGAAGTCGACTTTTCTTTCAATTTGAATAGGTTAGTGCAGGGAAATTGTAATAGGACGGGCTCTGGTAGGTGGGTCAATGTGGTCTTAATGTCAGCACCTCTACGGCAAGAAAGTGATAACAAAAAATAAATAAAATTCTCTTTTCATTTTTGACACCTTACTAAAAACGAAATAAAGGGGCTTAGCTGCGTGTGTCAGTGCCACAAGTTTAAATACACAGCGGAAAACACAAATTGCCCATCACAAGGGGCACTACTTGTTCTTCACTCAGTTTAGCGTTACCTTTCCACATCCAGGTGGTCCCCAAAGTATGAGTGATGGAATCTCCTGAGAATTAAGGAGTGTCCGAAGCAATGTGTGCTCCCCCAGAACTTGTTTTTGGCCGAAATACTCCTCAAAAGTTGTAGGTCGCAATTTCTCTGCCAATGGCTTGTTACCATTAAGCAACGTTAAAGAAATCATTGACGATTTTGTGTTCGTTGAAGATAAGGCACCGTTGATCTTTGAGTTACAATTATTTTCATCACTTCCCTTATCTTCTTCGTCCTGGCCCACATCACGATTTGTGCTTTTACTGGTAGCGTTAGATATTGTATTCGGTTTGCTAGCCAAAACAGACATTCTCTGTTTATGCTGAAACATTGGCGCCGTGCGATTCAACTTCATTCCACTCCACGCAGATGTCACTGTTGAAGCGCTAGGAGAAAACTCGGTTGTCATGCGAGATTTTTTTGAGGGTGGTTCGTCGACGCCGGTAGTGGATAAAGTCGGATTTTCATTTTCAGTCAGACATCTGTCTAAGTGCGCGTTGATAGTTGCAGGCTGAAATTCTCTCGCACACACTGGACACTGTACTGAGTCCACATCGTCCGCCATGATTTACTTGGCGCGCCGCAATTGCCTATGACCCTGGATGTTATTAGGCAACCCGGTAGAAATATTTTAAAGGATTTTAGTAGTTTTGCTTTGTTTTATTGAAATTTAGAAGGTTATAACTTCTTACATGTATGACATAAGTATACTTTTGTTTATAAGTACAAATATACGAGAAGATTTGGAGGTCAAAGGGTTCCAGTTTGGGGCATTCTGGGTTCTGTAGTTTCACTTTCTTGTGTCCGATATTAATGCTGTTTGATGGAATTTCTGAAAACTCCACAAGGTAGACCAGGATCAGCAAATTTTAATCATTTATAATAATGGGTAAAAAAAGTGTGTATTGTTTAAGATATGATCAATAATTGTATTTGCTTACATGTAGACCTACACAAGATGGAGTTGCACTTGTTGGGCCTAGACTTGAATCATTCCCATTTCCCATTTTCATCTTTCACAACTTTATAGTAGTGACTCTCCTGGCTACTCCTATGGCCTTGACTGACTAATATTTAATTAATTCATTGATTCATTCATTCAAGGAGATTCACTGAGTACATGACTCTTTTACAGCAATACTCTGAGATTTAAAAGAAAGTTCTAAACAATTCTAAAACTGCTTGTTCGGTTCCTAAAATGTCACGTAAATTTTCACCTGTCTGTCATGTCTAGGTCGCAAAAGCAGCCTCTTCATGAAGTCGAGGGGACCCCATCGAGAAAGTGCAGGAGTCCAGGTGACATGTCACCCCCCAATAAAGTGGCTCGACTGAGGTCTGACTCTGGCAGTCTTGGCAAATTGGCTTTCTTCCATTACCTGGAGAGGGTGGTGACCATGCGCTGCTTCTGGGAGCTAAAGCATATCGAGCTTGAGGGACTGGGCGGCTTTGAAGAGGTAGGCTGAGACAAATTTAGTTCTTCTTCTAGAGCCACACTAGACCTACTACATGCTGCCTTTCGTTTAGCTTCTCTCCATTAGACATATTGAACTTCACCTGTTAACAGGTCCTGATCTTAGTTGTAGTCGTCGTACGCCCCCTTGTGGGGACAAAATTAGAGTAGGTGTTGTAATGAGCCACAAGGGGGAGACCCTTCGTCAGACACTGCAACTATATAGGCTAACTACAGCTTTAATAGTTCATAACTACTACTACTACTACAAATAATAATAATCATAATAATAATAATGTAATAAGCTGCAAAAAGAAAACAAGTCCCTTTACTTTCTTTGAGCCGTCTGTGATTGTCAGGCTTGGGTTGTTATTGCAAAGATAGCCTATAGACTGTAGGCCTCTTAATAAAAATTGTTGATTGATTGTCTTAGTGTATCATTAGATTGCATGAGACAATATACACACAGGTTACTACACAAAATTTAGAAACAGAAATTGATATATGTAGAAACATTTATGAGCCATATTTATTGATGACAAATTGATTGCTTTCTTTTATTTATATTTCTCCATGAGTGTATAGCATTTTTTGAGCAGATTTTTGAGATTAGCTACTAGCATTTGGTGCCAGCCATGTCACATCTGTGCAGTGTGTAAAAGTGCATGTAAATTAGTCCTACTGGAACTGGAGTGTTTGTCTTGCCCATATGATAATGATCTCTCTTGTGAAACGAGTGTGGTTATGCAGGAAATCTTCAGTGTGGTGTAAAATTGTAATCCAAGATCTGAGAGCACATTAGCGAAGCATCCTTCCCTGCTGACAGGATACTTCAGGTGCTAAATGATTATTTGCTTGTTTGGATACCTCAACAGATCTTCACATGTCTTAATATAGTGCCTTCCTAATCCCCCAATGCAGCAAGTCTTTGTGAAAGTCTAATCTCAGACTCAGACAGATTTTTTTTCACAGCCATTTTTATATTCGTATAATATGACGCTGACATACAAACTGTATGTCAGTGTCACCCTCCACTCATCATTCAGTGACACTGTATTACCCTTAGAAATGCAATTATATTAATAACAGGTGCCAAATAGGTAAGAAGACTTCATGATTTGGAGGATAGCCTCTTTCTACCCAGCATGCATTGCAGCCCCTGCTGGACTGGGCAGAAGTGGGCAGCTAGAGCAGGCAAGTGATGGAGTGCCAGGGCGCTTGTGTTTTTTAGTCATCCCTCCTTTAGCACCTGTCACTCCTGTCACGAGGACAAGTGCCCCTGTCCTTCTGGGCCTCAGCGGCTCTAATGGAGCTCAGAGAGGAGGGGGTGTGAGGGGATGTCAGCAAGGGTGTGTGTGTGTTTTTGGCCAGCATGCACTTAGATACACACACACACACACACAATCACTCACAGACACACACACACATATACACCCACCCCCCATAATGCACTCGTGCCCATGCTCTCACTCTCTGTCACTTGACCTATGCTGATACCAGTCAGCCCTCTGCTCAGGCTCTTGGAGAGCAGTCTCTCCTGGGGCTATTCCCAAGACCAAACCGCAAGAGTTCGAGGAAGACAAGGGAATTCTGCCATTATGCGCAGCTTTTTCAAGGGCAGAGATATTTGGATAGTTAGCAGTGTGTACCTAGTGGCCTCCTTCCTCTGGAGCCGGCTCTGGGATTTACTCTCGTATCGGAGGAAAGGGAGAGGCTCCTCGTCCACTGATGCAAAGGTAGGCAGTCTCACAGGTATTAGCACATGGAGAAAGAGGATGCCAAAATTTCTGGTGAATCTCTCAAATGCAACACATTTGAATTCCCCAAGTCAACAATAACTATAAGTATTCATCACAATGATATGTCTGATTTGTGGTGGTACTTCATTTACACAACATTATGGACATGTCCTTGAATGTATGAATCCTGTCCACTCTGAAATTGGCCAGTGGATAAGATGTGTTTTTTTAAGATGTGATTTCTCCAAACATAAAATAAATCTGAAATAGAGATTTAAGGATGGCAAAATGAATTTTGAATAGAAGCTATTTTATCTTAAAAATCACAGTTTCTTGTCAGTAGTCGAAGTGTATCCTGTAAACATGAAAGCATTAGATGCTGAATGTGAGACAAGATCCAAAATCCAGGCCATACGCTACATGTTCTACTGAATGAGGCAAGTAAAAAGCTGTCAGCACCTCAGGGACCTGAGGGAATGCCAAGGGTGCACAAAACGAGACCCTGCAGCCTAAAGCTAAATTTGACAGTGAGATGTTTCAGCAACCTTATTTCTTTCTCACAAACAGCTCGCCCCAGGGTCTCCAGCTTCACCCCATTTTAAAGGGGTTTCATGGGAGATGGAAGGCAGTTGTAGGATCCCCTTGGTGTAGAAGACTAAAATGTCCATCATGTGTTTAGTTGGTGTCAGACTTTTTCTCTGAGGGTGGAAATAATGTGAGAAGTTTGTGGATTGTTGGAGTGTGCTCCCTATGATGTAATATCCAAGGGGAGAGGCAAATTGCTTGGCAAGAGGGTATTGAATGGGATGTCTCCTTTGGGACAGTCAGATGACACTTTGCATTTTATGGGGTGTCAGAATGGTTTGAGAGTTTCCCCTGTGATCATGTACATCACACAGCATGTTGATGGTACAGTACATTTCTACCATATATATATATATATATATATATATATATATATATATATAGTATATTTATAATAACATACTCTGACATATTATATTACATTTATCTCATTGAGGGTGTTGTTTGTTATTAACCAATTAATAACAAAGCTAGAAGGTAGTGCCCCTTGTTATTGATTTGCAGTCCAAGACACTTTTTCACATTACAGAGTATATTGGGAGTGAACTGGTATTTTTTTTTTTTTAAAGAAGTGACATTAGGACAGTTTAATTGATTTTTACATAAATGCAAGGGGCTATAATCATGCTGCATTAAATCTGGTCAGATCCACAGAATACATTTCATTAATAAGTCTTTAAAAAAACTGCCATGGTTTTGAAACAAACACCTCCATCTCCTTCCTCTGCCTACCAATTCCAGGCACTCTCATGCCTGACTCACAGCTGACAACCCAAGGGCCAAATCAATGTCCTTCTGATTGATCATAAAAACTCACCACAAAACAACATTAATGAAATTATGCAGTGCTGCTCTGACTGCACAATACACCTGCCTTCCAAAAACCCTGGGACATCTGCCCACATCATAATGTGTTATTGATCAGTTTTACCAGGTGTCACAACAATTCAGTGGATCCGAATCCAAAAGACTTGGCCTCAGAACTGGAATTCTCCTTTCCATCTTATTCACAGCAGTGCGCAGCACTAGTGGGCTGTTAATGTCAGTCAGGTAGACGAGTAGCTGTCTGCACCTCACATGCCATATCATAGAGCTTTATAGTTTTACAGCACACTGACAAGGGTTATGCTGACCACCACAGCCTATTTATTGAACTTGAATTAAAATGTAGGCCTAGCGAGCCTCTATCCTTTAAAGGTGAGTTTAAAAGAGTTTAAAAGAGTAAGAGTTTAAAGGAGTTTAAAAGAAACTTGTCTAACACTTTTCTCTTATGTCCCATTGTTTGTTTTAAAGGGGCACTTGTTGCATTATGACTCTATGTTTAGTCTGGACAAAGACACATGTGGTGTCTCTTTTCATGCCTTCTCCCATTGCCACAATCACAACAGTGTGTGTTGGGAAGGTCAAAAGGACTTTGCAGGAGTCATGCATGGCACATGTGAGGGGTTGCCATAGCAAAGAGATGCAAAAGTGAGCATTTGAGCACTGTGTGTGAATATCCATGTTTGTGATTAGTAATGGTTGTTTGAGCAAATTGACATTGTGTATTACTGCAGCAATTATTTAAGCAAAAAGCTTTACTGTGAATAAACGCAGCCAACATAACTTTCAGTATAGAACAAACTGTGGTCTCAGCCGTGCTATATCGGAGAATATACAACGGCATTGAACGTGATTCAACCAGTCATAATCAAGGACCAGAACTGGACCAGAATCTGTTTTAGAGAACCATATACACTGTGGTTGTATTTATACTTTAGAGCCGAGCAGCCAGACAGGGGCTCCAAGTGCTATCAGGTATTTGACACCAGGTATCTCAACCCTGTAAGAGCACAGTAGTGCAAGATTTGGCAGGCCTTTACAGCTTTTCTCTACCACTTAGATACATCTATAGATTACTGTTTTTACCTTTTCAAGTGCTGTTTTATTAATCTGCTGTTTAGAGTCTTAAGTTTCAGTTGTGTCAGACAGCTTTTCCACATGTCAGTCTTCCTAAATGAATTCTTCTGTATTTATGTATGTGTGTGCATCTTTATTTTGAACCCCTTGTTTCTGGATCATTCTCTGCCTCCACTGGACCTTTGTAGGGATCATAAGACAGACATTTGTTCTTGGAAGGTCATTTACATGTCCGTATTTGGAAAGAGCTTGTCGCCTCATAAACAGGTCTTGCACCAACTCACACTAATTAAGCCATCAGCTTATCTATCAGGGCATTTGGTGCAAAAGACGAATGTCAAACCTAATTGAATAAGCCAGCAACGGCCGGCTCTGGCTGATACAGTAACACTACACCACAAATCTCATAATCATTTGAAAACCCTCGCCTCCGACCCCCATGAGAATAAAATCATCCTTACTGTTCTCTGTCATGTACATCAGAACACCTACTGTATACTATATACATATTTTAGGATAAATGTACAGTATACTGACAGGTACATCCACTTTGCCATGAACTGCCCCCTCATGAGTTGACATTAACTTTTTGATTGATACTTGAATTGCCATGGCAACATTCTAAGAGTTAATACTCAGTGATATGCTGCAGACAGCAGTCATGGCTTATTGGTGTCCCTATGGCTATCCCAGAGCATTTTGGGATCAGCACTCTTGTGTAATACCATTCCGTTACTGGGCAGGAGAAAGTAACAGAGTGGGGTTTGGGAGTTTGTGTGCGTTCTTGTCTGCATATATTATTAAGTCTGTAGCATGATTGAGTGCTCTCCTATAAATAAGTCCACAGCTCTGGCTTTATTTTTCGATGGGGTGACAATCACAGAGGCCCATGGAGATTTAGTGGTTGTGTAATGCCTTTGGTGAGCTATCAATCATGTTGCACAATGCACAAACGCATCTTCATGATTGTCAGGGATCACTGCAAACAAGCTTTGGAAGGCTTGAGTGTTATGTGGTACTGGAGAGGACAGAACTGGCATTGTGGGGAGGGAATCTATTTATGCTGTCCAGCGAGAGAGACAATGGGGAAGGGCGTACCATTGGCCTCCCACGGGCCAATTTTGATTTTATTAAAAGATTAAAAGATTTGGACTTCATTGGCCCACAGATTCTCTGTACATAACCCACAGATTCTCTGTACCAAACACCTGATTGTCCACACAAATGCTCCTGTGTTGTATTGTGGCCATTAAACGTTGCCTTAATAAGCTCATGATTCTCACATAGAATTATGCTATGACAGTGTGGGTTATAGATGCCATTTTCAGGAAGACATCACACAAAATAATGGATGTCAAGAGGCCTTCTCTCCTCATGTTTGATTAATTTATTGTAATGAACCTTTTGTAAATCCTTAGATGTTTGTTTGTAAATCCTTAGATGTTTGTTTGTGCGCAGTAGACCAGAAGCTGCATTCCAACTGAACAAAAAAGCAAAGACTGCTCTCATCTCAGCCTCAGATGTTACCCAGAGGTGATGAGAAGGAATACAATGATGACGCACAAATTAAACCGTTGCATTTCCTCAGGGAACACAGGACTCTTCCCTTGTGGGACTCAGAGCAGACAGTCAAATGCTTTGGCGGACTGTCCCATCTGTGCTGTGTCCTACTTGGGAACGAGTGTGAATGGTTCATTTCAGTACACAGACCGACTTTCTCCTAATATCTGAGCTAGCACAGTACTCCACTTAGCCAAGGCAGTCTCAAGCTGCCCTCTAGAGGAAGTTCCTGACTTCTTCAGATCTTGGAAGAGTGAAAACTAGATAGGATTCATTTGCTGCTCATATGCTATCGTTAAAAGTGAGTTCATCTCAAAAACTACACAGTGAATTCCATTCATGTTTATGTTCATCTTTATATTTTAACAGATGCTATTGTCCGAAGAGATACACAGATCTGCTAGTCGGCAGAGCCACAATGGCCAGTTACGGTCAGCTAAGATGTTTAGCATGAGCATGCTGTAATGCAGACTCTATGGCAGTCATGAGATACATGTGCCATATGATTTTGGAGCACATCTGGAATGCTGTTATTAGCCACAAAGTAATCAATAACTCAGGAAGACATGATGATGACTTATGAATCAAAACAGTCTTGCATATAAAACTTCACTGGCAGGTATGAGTGCCTTATTAGAGCTGCACTGATGAGGTGTCGTTAGTCATCCTCTAAGGCTCACAGACAGCGCAGGGATTTCTCACCATCTCCTTTTTCCATTCCTCACACGGCATCTGTCACTCTGACTAATAATATATGTGACTAAGCTTTCCATATGGAACATGACACATCTTGTCTAGTGCCCTGATGTATGGATACAGCCTATACCACTTGATCCCTTACATTTATCAATGTCTAAATACATAAATAATGAAATTCAATATATTTCCTGTAAATTAATAGTGTGTGATAACCATAACAATTTGTCTGATGTATGACATATTTACATTGCACATTTAGTGTCGGTTTACATGTGATATTACAGATGAGAATTTGAGAACTATGATGACCAGAATTCCCATAATAATCAGTTATTATGTGACACAATGCAGAATTCATCCCATTTGAGTAAATCATGTAGAAATGATTTTCTCCATCTGTAACAAATTAACTTTATAGAGCAAGCCTTGTGTTGTGAGGGTGATCGTCTCTTGGGTCACATGTGGGTCATGGGTTGGACCACAGTGCCACCTGCTGTTTAGTGTACGCAAGTGAACAGACTGAATGTCTACCCCCCTGTAAACATAGAGCGAGTGCCATTAGGTTTCTTGAAGCTATGTAAGACAAAACAATAAATGAAAATGAACACAAACCAATAACAGTCAACAGTCAGGCACTGGTCTGCATATTTATCAAAGCATTAATTTACAGTTGAAGAACACACTCTTATTCTATGAATCAACGCAAGTCTGAACTTTGAAGTCACTCCTCCATACCCATGGTTCAGTTTTTGCTCTTGGCATGGCTGTCAAAAGCAGCAAACAAGCTGCCGAACTGTTCAGTGCGTCACATACTGTATGCTGTGGCTGTTCATACTGTGTTGGCTGTTCATGCTTGGAGCCCTGGAGCCAGGCCACAGCAGCCCTGCTGACGGCTGGAAGAGGGGGAGAGCCAGATGGGCAGTGTCTCGTTTCCTGGCTGCGGTGCAGGATCGCCTGCCCTCTCCGACCCCCCCTCAAGCCCCTCTCTTGTTCTCAGGAGAGTGGCATGAGCTGGCAGGCAGACTGGTAGTGGAAATAGGTTGAACACAACGCGGGGGCATACAACCCCAGAGCGCATGAGGACAGAGTGTTCTATTTGGGCTGAAAGGCAGGGGTGGTGTGGTGTGGAGTGTGAGTGTGTGTGTGTGTGTGTGTGTGTGGGGGGGGGGGGTGGGTGGGCACATGCGAGCGAGGCATGAGTGCCAAATTACACTTCTCTAATCACTGCTTCTGATAATAAGAAGTCCTTAAATAATATTGACATCTTCTGTGACTTTTATCACACAGCATTACATTTCCAAGCCTGTCAGGTATTATGACAGAAGACTCCATGTAGGTCTGAATGTTGTGTATAGTTTGTGCAATTGCCTCTTGCTCCATGTTCAGTAAGTCAGAATTCTGAATTCTGCTTGACTCTGGTCCCTTCCCGAGGTGTGCATCCACAATGTCAACATCCAGAAATATATCATAATATGTAATCATAATATGTTATCGTAATGACCTGTGCTTCTACTTGTTTGTGGTTTCTTAAGGGAGGTCAGCATCATGCTGTATATGATAAATCTGCCCCTGTGTGCACCTTGATATGAATTTGGCCCACCCTGGGTGTTTATTCTTTCCAGTGGCTCTCCCTGAGCTGTTTCTATTCCTGCCGCGATAGTCCTCCTGTGCGTATCTATTACTAACTATAATCTCTTAGCTTGCCAAAGAACAGAATGTTCTGACCCATCAGCACTTACACATTCAATATTATCAGTTCACTGAGGGCAAGACAGGAACATTGTAGGTAAGCTAAGTCCAGGGTGTGACCACAGTGTGTTCTGGATTTTGATTACATGATGCAATATGGTGCAGGCATCTCTCAGGCTATGCATGTTTTTTGGTCAGCTTGGATAATTGCCTCCTCGATCGATCTTATAATCGTATTAATAAATCAATTAAATGTGGGTGGAAAAGCTTTTCACGGGACTAAATGTTTTGCACCTGTATTGGTAGCAGTAGCAGTTTTTTGAGGGGAAACAACACAAACAGAATCTTGGCGCCCACCCCTGAGTGTGTGGTGTCAGCTGGGGACAGAGTTTTCATGGCTGCCACAACGCTATGTGTTTGTGACGTGCAGCGAGTACCCACTTGGCAGGTGAAGACTGTATACCAAGACACTGGCAGAGCTAAGCTGCAAGTCTTATTATGGACTCACGGGCTGCAATTACTCAGGTTTCCTCGTAAAGTGCCAGTGATACAAACTCAATATGGGGTTTATGTAATCACAAGCTTGCAAGGACGCATGTTTACACCCAGCTCCATGTTTTTATTGTGTTAAAGGTACAGTACATGAACCTGTTTTTGGATTTCCTGTGAAAGCTACAGAATTTTTATAGTGACAATTTTAGACAGATATATAAACAAATCAGTCTGCACATAGTACTGCCATATATAACTGAGTATTAAAAACCAATGGGAAATAGTTTACTGACATCACTGTCCTTTTGTTTAGACACACACACTTTGAAAAGTCATACCATAACCAGTATTGATCCCATATCATGCCACATTTTTGTTCTATGCATGCATGCGTATAATGTATATGTGTGTTTGTCATGTAAGTTTTTGATTTTATCCAGACAACTTATTTGGATTTTCACCCCCTGAAAGGTCTGACGTACTGTACACTAGCTTTATGCATGGTTTCCGAGGTGACTCGGCTAGAATGGAATGACCTGCGTCGTCCACATTGCTGCTCTGTCATCTCCTGGCAATGGGGGACAGGTGTGCTGGTGAACTCCTCGGCTCTGTCCCATTTGTCACGGCATCTTGTCACAGTCACCTGTCCACTTCACTTCTATGTATAGCTCAAAGAAAAGGAGATAAAATCCATTAAAAAAAAATCAAATTTTTGATGAGGGTTTCTCCATGCAGAGTAGGGTTAGTCGTTCCCAAGTATTTACCAAGAGGCAAAGGGTTTGGAGAGATTCTGTGGCACTCCACCATCTCCCGTGACCAATAGCACTTGGCTTTGCTCGGTCTGAGTGTGCAGAGGGCTGTGCTATTCTTGGCTGACTGGCCAAAGCTCAGGTTGCAAGCAGTGGCCTCTTTTGTCGACAACATATTTCAAAATGGCCTTAGCTTTACTTTGGGGGCTCAGCAAGGCCGTCCAATAAAAATAGTACAGATGGTTAAAAAAATCATTGGGGCAAAGAGGATTTTATGTCGCAGGCAGACAAACACACATATGCACACACACACTTGTTGCACACTAGGTTGCATGCACTCAGTCACATATACCAGACATAGTGTCAGTATAAAACATTATTTCCTGTCATGTGTTTCAGTGATGGTCTGTTTGGAGTTTGCTTCTGAGGTTTGTGTTGATTAGAACTGCACGTGTCACCAATGCTCTCTCTGTTCATTTGAACGTATTTCCATGCTTCTGTGTGGCTCGGAATATTGCATCTCCAATTTCGGGACCTAAGTTAAAATTGATCCGTAACTGTCTTAACTATGGATGAGTTAGCTTCTACTAGGGATCTCAGTGAATGTTTGTACAGAGCGTGACTCTGAATAAATCACCACTGCCATGTGTCTCAAGTTTCTGCCAAGAGCCCGAAGAGCTCTGGAGAGAGTCTCAACTAGGGCACAGAGCAAAACGTTTTCCTATGTCACAACTGGGTGCATCAAGCGCAGGTGGCAGCAAGGGGATTTCCACAGCAAGGTGGCAGTCTACAGTCACAGAGAGGACACAAATATCGGGATGGTATTTGAACCAGTCTCTGATCTCGGCACATCCTTTGTGTCTGTTGACAGGATTCCAAATGCAGCTGTTTCCATGTTTCCTGCTGGTGGTAGTTGTTTGATATTTTGAGCAAACCTGAGAATATCAAAGATGAATTATTTTTAAAGCACTTGATGACCTATTCTCTACAGTCCCAACATATCAGCACCTGTTTGTTTCTTCTCATGTGAACAAAACCCTGTGCTGCCAGGAGGCATACCAGCAGAATGCTTTTGCAAGAATGTTTACTTCTCAGCAGTATTCTTCCAATATAGGATTGCATGTTCAGAGAAGCCTGTGTCACTATAAGGTTTCTTTTTCCATACTTACATTTAAAGAAGTTTATTGGAAAGTGTGTGTGTGTGTGTGTGTGTGTGTGTGCGTCTCCGAGACCCTTTTGACACCTGGCTGGTGGGTGACTGCCAGGGGGTTAGCATTTAAGGCGTCTCATATGTCACACAAACTCACCCTCACCACCACTCCCACCGCCTCTGCCATTCCTGTGCTGACGCAGGGGCTCCCTGTTACATTTAGGGAGGCCGGCCTCTTCTATTCTTAATGTCATCCTCCCTTTGGAGAGGTGCAGGACTGTTGAATGGATAGTGAAAGACAGAGGGTCTCATCAAACAAGAGGAAATACCCGTTCTTCGTCAATGTCTTAAATTGTTTTCTGGAATTGGATTTCGTGAATCCATAGAGCTGGCGGCAGTTGTCCCGGAGGTGTGTCCGTTGTTTATTGCGGACATTTGTTAAATTTTTTTCCTTGTTACACTTTGGGCTGTGAAAGCCATCAGCCATGAGTACTACCGGAGTCAACACAGGCATTGACTTCATCCAGGCTAAGATTGAATCCTTGAGCAGCAAAATGGACCATCTCATCACAATCCAGGAGAAGGTCCTCAGTCGACTGGATGGCATGTCACAGGACATCACTGGCATCGAGAGGGATGTTGAGACCCTGAAGGTAGACAAGGAGGAGATCCATTTGCCTCTGCCGGCACGCAACCCATCTCAGGTGCCCGCCATGAAGGAGATTTGTCAGGAGATGAGCAGCATCATGTCAGTAGTAAGCGAGCGGTCAGAGCAGCAGGCCAAGAAGCTAGATGGGATGGAAAAGCTGGTTCTCAGTATCCAACAAGTCATCAGTGTCATCGGTGAGACTGTGAAGAACTCCAAAGTCATGGAGTTCATATGCAAAAAACCAGGGGCACGCAAGAACAAAGTAATTTCTACTTCCCTACCCAAGGGCAAGGAAAGTAAAAGCAAGCCAGCCAGTGCCACCAAGAAGCCTGACAAGGTGAGAAAGGCACCTGTGTGTGTGTGTGTTCATCCTACAAGGGAGATGTTTACCTTCATCAGTGTCACTCTAAGGGGATTTTAAAAACTCTGTAAAATTCTGTAAACATTCCATAATCAGACCTATTCACCATTTGTATATTAACTATGAAGCCTGCCATAATGTCACCCGTAGTAGCTTAGCTGAATGTCTTGGGGGGAGTGAAGATCATTTTTTGTTAAGTGAATTTTTTTAAAGAGGGATCAGCCATGATAAGTTTTGAATGTTCCTCACAGAAAACCCTTGAAAGCAGCTGTCTGTGATGCTGCCATACCTGAAACTGAGACAGATGACTTTGGCCTCAAGACACAGCACAATATCAATTTTGTGTTTTTTTGCTCTGAAACTAGACAATAGCATCTATTGTCTTCTCTGGATAAGATAATTATGTGTTAAAGCATATATTCTGTTTGCTTACGATGGAATGAGCTTCTGACCAACTTATCTTTCCATGATTTCCATGTAAGGAGTGCCTTCACTGGTAAATTGAGCTCCAACATCCTCATTGCCTGGTCACAGGATATGATATCGTAATTGGATGATCTGCTACTCTATGCTACTCTACACTACTCTACCGACAGAGACAGTTCAGACCATCAGGGCCTTTTAGTGTCCACTTGTTTGTTGGAAACTGCACTTCCAATTATTAGACAGGGTGACACTGCTAGAATGGCTATTTGCCACAGCACACCCCATTGATGAAGGCATTCAGAGCATGCTTAAGACCTTTGCTCCCAGTTTCACACATCACACAGCCTCTAAATAGGGTCATCGCTGAGGCATTCCCATCCAGTCCCCCTGAGGTCTCTCAAAGGCATGAATGGGGTAGCGTGGGGACAGGCACTGGAATTTGAACATGCTCCTTCAGGAGTGCTGTGTTTTTGTGACACACTGGAATGGGGGGATTGGGGTGGGTGGGGACTTGCCTTCATCCTCGAGAGTGTTGGTGATACTACTGATGAGTCAGCCTTTTTGCTGCTCCCCCTCCCCTCTCTCTGTCTTTCTCCTTTTTTCTCTATCTCATTCTTTCTTTCACTTTGTCTCTTATTCTGTTTTCCTTCCCTCCCTCCCTTTCTCTCTGCCTCTGTTTTCTTTCTATTATCTCAATTCCCGGTGTTTTCCTGAGTGATTGTAATTTTAACTGATGTGAATGTAATTATAGCTGATCTGGCGCAAGGATTTTTACTCATTAGCAGTGTCATCTAAGCAAAACTTTTCATAACTTGAATTATGAGTGTCACAGTGGCTCCATATCCAACAGCTAATGATTTATGTGGTGTTGTAAAATGTGGCCGCCAACTGCTGCATGCTAATGTTACTGTGGGCACCCTAGAGGTTCAGACCAGAGGAGCTTAGGCAACTGGCTTTTCAATGTAATTTTTCAATCAAATTTAGCCTGAGTCTGTTGAATATTGCATAAATATTGTTTTGTCTGTGCCATATAACTCAAATCATCTTCAGCTGCAGGTCCATGTTGCAAATAACACTGTCTCATTACTTGTTTAGATGTTATGAGGTTGTCAGTTAAGCCACCAACTTCTGTTTCTGGAGCTGTTCATTCCAGCAGAATGCCACTGAAACACAGACTGGCAGACAGGACCATTGCATAAGACGACTGTGCAGGGATTAGTGTTTTGGCAAATGTGGTGTGGGGTAATTCCTAGTCACTGACCGCCATCTGTCTGCACTCTGGGTGGTGAAGTCAGACCCTCAGTAGTTCAGCTGTGACTATCATCACCTTCTATGACCAACATGCTCAGGAATGGTGTGCATACTATGAATGGGAGATGTAATCTAGCAAAGAAGCATGGATTACATTGTTTACATACCTGATGTAAACATACCATGATTTAAAAAACATCATAAGTAAAAACATCAACAGTTTGAGTGTGATGATTTTGAGTTCAGTGACTTGGGTTATCTAATGATCATACTTCATCATCGCGGCAATTAGTGGAAGCATGTTCCAAATGATTAAGAGCGGTTGTTGTCTTCAGGTTTAGCGTCACACTGCGTATCCTCTCAGAGCCATGAGAGTTCTGCCTGCCAACTGGCGTCACACAACTCCCCCCACTACCCTCTCCATCTCCCAACCATTTGTCCTTCAAAAAAAAAAAAACACACACACATCCGTAGATATGGACACCTTGCGCTTGAAATACACACCCTACCTTAGTGTGGAAAGGCCATAGCCTCACAATACCACTCAGTGAATGTGAGAAGGCCCTGGAGGCCACATAGAAGCTGCTGGGAGCATATTGCAGTGGTCCTAAATGGACTGTTTACTAGCGCTGTCTCCCAGTCGGAACAAACAAACAGAGCGTGAATGAGAGACATTTTTCCATGCAGACTTGGCATCGGATTCCATAGCATCTATAGGGTTGGCTATAAATTCACATCATCAGCAGCGTCCATCCATCCATGATTGTCCGTCACCAGCATGCCATCTGTGAACCTGTCAGTGTACATCAGTGTGCCCCACTTTTTATTTGTTAATCATCCTCCAGCTTCTTAAAATGAGCTTAAAAGAACTAACATTATCAAATGTCAGATTTGGTCATCTTGTTGTCTCATTCATTGTTTGTCCCCTCAGTTGTTGAGAAATGTCTGAATTAGCACTTTAAACTCTTAACTCTGAACATGTAACACAACCATCCCATCCATGCATGTCTGTCTTTCTGTCTGTCTGTCTGTCTGCGTGTCACATATTTTGTGTTTTTAACAGAAAACTACCTCTACTAAAGCCACTAAAGAAACTCAAGAGACAAGCTCAGCATGGGAAGTGAGCATCTTGGAGTCAACTCACAAGCCTAGGCTTCACGGACCAAAACACTTGCTTTCTTCACGCAAATATGGAGACTTTGTAGGTTAATTGCTGCTGTCCATAGCATGATTACATGGTCTGGGTGAAGGGCAGATATGTGTAGAAAATGATTGTGTGATTGAATGCTCACAATGATAATCTTTAGTATTGTCAATTTGCTTCTAAAAATAAGGGTAGTACATGTCATCTTCATGTCCTGACACTTAACATAAAAGCAACTGTAACCCCAGATAATTTCAGTTCATTTGCCTCTTAATGGGAGCAGATTTATGAAGAAGAATTGTTACGCTATTAAAACAAGAACAACCATACAATAGCCACAAAATACTTTTAATGATCATAGTGGGGAAAGGTGTGTTAAGCTAAATTGTCCAGTTCAGTTCATTTTACCGATATCACCATGGAGTATTCAAATATTAATTTGCAATCACCCAGACCCAAAAAATACATACGTACAAACATACATACAATGCAGTTTCAAGCACTTTATGAAACCCTTATCAGATAATTTTAATCTTTTAGATGAAACTGACTAATCAAATCTTTTCCTTCCTTTCATCTTCCTCTGTGTTGACACTGAAGTTAAGAGATCATAAAGGCAAAGATGGAAAGGAAAAATCTCGTCTGAGCATTAAGGATCTGAAAGCCCAGAAGAAGAAGAAGCCACCAGATGCCCAAGGTATGAGTGAGAGTCTTAAAGGTTTATCCAGAAGTTGTTTACAACAGCCAAGAGGGCTTGGACTTGAATGAGAGTATAAGGTATTGGTGATTGTACATGTATGCGGTATCTTAATGAGTGCTTGTGTTTGTTTATCTTCTTCTGGCTAGACACCATTTCTGTGAAGAAGCAGGCACTGCTGCTTGAGGAAGTGCAGAAGCTGAACAGAGAAAATGCAGAGAGGTCAGGTAATCTGGAGCCCCAGCCCTGTGTGGACCTGGAGGCCGGAACCATGGTGGAGAAGCCACAAGAGGCTCCTGCATCACCAAGCGCAGTGGATTTTATTCTGGAGGTGCCGAAACCACCCGAGGCTCCTGCATCACCAAGTGCAGTGGATTTCATCCTGGAGGTGCCAAAACCACCCAAGGCTGAGCAAGAGAAAGTGCAAGAAGAACAGGAGGAGGTGAAGGAGGAAAAGCAGGAGGAGAAGATGGAGAAAGAGGAGATCCCACAGGCTGCCAAAGAAGAGGCCAGGGACGAGGAGGCTGCAGAGGTGTCCGAAGGCGAGCTGAAAGTGGAGGAAGTGCCAGTGGCGGAGAAGAAGGAGCAAACGGCTGCTAGTGCAATTGTCCCAGAGCTTGAAGAGCCAACGAGGGATCCGTCTCCTCAGATTGACAGCCATGACACTCCTGACGAGACGGTAACTGTGCTAAGGTAAAGTTTTGTTTGAATTACAGTTAAAAATTAAACATGAAACAACTCAACCAGACACAGTCATAAACAATATACCACCACATACCAAGCCGGCATCTCTTCTGGACTAAGTTGTCAAGCCAACTCACTTATACATGTGGATATTTGTTGTTCATATAGTTCATTGCTTTTGCTGTTTTCATAATGTGTAAATGTGCACATAATGCTCTCAGCTCTGAGGAGGCAGATGGTGAGCAGGCCAGTGAAATGAGCATCAGCACCAAGCGGCGAGTTACGGAGGAGGACCAAGAGGCAGAGGACCACAAGAAGAGCCGAGTTGAGGAGGGTCAGGACGAGCAGAAGGCCGAGCAGAGGGAGGAGGACCAGCGTGGCTTCTTCAAAGCAGACGGAGTGGAGTTTGAGCTGAACTTTAGCAGGCAGAAGCCGGAAGTCACAGATGACACAGAGGACACGGAGGAAGAGAAGTACTTTTTTGGTAGGCTATTGTCATGCTAACTCTAACTCAATGCACAGCAGTCAGTACCGTGGCTATTACACTGTTACGCATATGTCACCTTATCTGATGTAAATGGATGATTTTGGACCTGCGTGAGTGTGTGTGTTTTTAATGGTGGATTAATGTTCACTATAATCCACAATTAATGTCATGTCATTTGGTTCATCAGCATGTCAGAAGAAGCTAAACAACAGTCTTCATTCTATAGGTTGTGACACACTGGTTGCCTTTTTTGCCTCAACTGATCTCCCTCTCTCTGTTCATTGCTCTCTTCTTCCCATTCTGCTCTTCAAACATGATATCCAATGCCACTCTCTCTGTCCTAAACCTACAGACTGCACCCCACCACCAGCTGCTCCGTTTGGTCACAGAATTGTGTCTGCAAAGCCCAACCAGATCAACAACTTCTATACCATCAACAGACAAGAAGTTCTTGGAGGGTGAGTTCCTTCTCTTTTTTTTGTTTAATTCTTTCTTTCTGGAACCCTACTTGTGGAGCAGAATTGATTTATGAGGGTACAGTATGTGTGAAAGTAGACTGGCTGTTCTATAATCCTCATAAAGACTAATTGCGTAAGACACCCTCCCTCTTGTGGAACAAATCTACCCTTACTCGATTCATAGCTCCAGAGTCAGCTGGTTATTTTTACTTCAAGCTCTCGGGGTATGTGTAACTGTAGCCACTTGCCAGCTGGAAACTAATCACTATGTGTTAATCCACTGCTTCAAAGAGACGCCTCTACTTGTTGTTAATTAAAATAGGGTGGCGAGGCATTTAGTCTTCACAGCTGACTGGAGGATTTTTGCCATTCGCAAATGAATCGCATGACACTCTAAACAAGAGCAATTAAGGTTTATTTATGCAATAGTGTACAGGAAGATATGAACCTGATGTCTCAGCCGGGAAGAATTTCTGAGAATCTGTAACTTCATGTCATAACAAATAACTCTCAGAGGTTAGCTGGTTACCCTAGAGGGACCTGCCCCAGTCCTAGGAGGGAGATTTTGTTACATGAGGTGGTTGAAAATCTGAAAAGGTTGCTTTTATTTATAGCTTTGGAAAATACCACAAACGAGACTCATTTATATCCCACACTCACAAATGTCTAAGATAATTATTGTATTTTTTTTTATTTGATTCCAGAGGTCGTTTTGGTCAGGTGCACAAATGCATAGAAAATTCTTCTGGACTCACTCTAGCAGCCAAGATCATCAAAGCAAGAAGTGCAAAAGAAAAGGTAAAACATGTCGCTAAATAGCCATCAGTCAGCCATACTCTGAAAACAGACAACGAATACAGTAAATGTGACTAGATGAGTGGAGAGAGGTCGAAGAAAAGTTTAGTGTGATATACACTATACACCTCTGTCATCACTCAGTACAGGCTATACAAAAATTGTGAGTGCTTATAGTATTTGTCATCATTACTGTAAAAGACTTATAGTTAAAGTGACCAAATAATTTTTGCCATGTTCCATGATGTATATTGACAGATGTAGTGCTAGCCAATGTAAGATAACAGTGTTGATTATGTTTGATTGTTTCACAGGACATTGTAAAGAATGAGATTCATGTCATGAATCAATTGGATCATGCCAATCTCATCCAGCTCTATGCTGCATATGAGTCCAGAACTGACATCATTTTGGTCCTAGAGTTGTAAGTACATAAATATAAACCCATATTTGAAATAGGTAAGACTCCTGAATGATCTCTAGTGTTAATGTTGTTTTCTATCCAATGAAAAGGAGAGATGATAAAACATCTGTAGACATACATAAGTCAGATACTGTATAAATACTGTATCGGGAGTGCAAAATGCTCACTGATCTCTTTTAAACTGTGTTAGCTGCATGTTGTTTATTATTTTTTTCTATCATTTAATGAATCTACTGTATGCCTCTTTGTGTGCTCCTAGTGTGGATGGTGGGGAGCTCTTTGACAGGATCATTGATGAGAACTACACTCTGACAGAGCTCGACTCAGTCATGTTCATCCGGCAGATTTGTGAAGGACTACGCCACATGCACAAAATGTATATTCTTCATCTGGATCTGAAGGTAGCCTTTGCTCCCCTGGATATGTACTTTATGTTGAAATAATTGGAAAAAACACACTGGGCTGGATATTATTGTGTTTCTTGTTAGTACACCAATGAAGTGTGTTTGTAATGCTGCACAATATGGTTAAATTATTAATGTCTTGGTGTTTGTTTGCCCTCTCAGCCTGAGAACATTCTCTGTGTTAGCCGAGCCACGAACAAGATTAAGATCATTGACTTTGGGCTTGCTAGGAAGTATGCATTCTTTCTTATACTTTCATATTCTTTTTTTTCTTAAAATGAATGTACACTTGATGTTTAATTTTGATTCTCATTGATTAAGTTCTGTTTGTGATGTACCCTTTGCAGATATAACCCCAGAGAGAAGTTAAAGGTCAATTTTGGCACCCCTGAATTCTTGGCTCCCGAGGTGGTCAACTATGACTTTGTCTCGTTCAACACAGACATGTGGAGCTTGGGGGTCATCACTTACATGCTGTGAGTGTCTCAACAAATGCTCATGCACACACACAAGTGTATCCACATAAGTGTTGCATGGACATAAACACACAAAAACTTGATGATTTCTTCTAGCCTCAGCGGTCTGTCACCCTTCCTTGGAGATGACGACAGCGAGACTCTTAACAACATTCTTCAATGCCAGTGGAACTTTGAGGAAGATGAGTTTACTGGCATATCAGATGAGGCCAAGGACTTCATCTCCAAACTTCTTCTTGTCAACAAAAGGTACCTAATCCTCTTCTTTCTTGCATTTTCACACGTATTGGCACCTTTCTCTACACTGGTATTTTATTTCTTGAATGAGCCATGTGGTGTGTTGTCATCATTGTGTCTCTTTTGTTTCCAGTTGGCGGATAGGTGCTGCCCAAGCTCTTAACCACCCCTGGCTGTCAGATCCAGCCCTTCATCATCATCTTCATGTGAAGGTATGGTGGCCCTGACGCCTCTCTCAACCTCAAAGTCAGCTCTGATGCGTTGTCAAACGAGACATTTAGTCAAGGCTGCCTACGTTTATGTCTGATATTTAGTTCCCTTTTGTTTTTCTGTTTACTCTTGCAGAAGAACATGTGCCGCTCACGCCGGAACTCGTGTTTGCCACCTCCTGAGAGCTAATGTAAGCCTCCCAAGCCTTGAGTTGACTTGAGTCACAGTGCCACGCATACAGATCTATATCTCAAAGCATACTCTGTTTTCTCATTCATCTCATTGCACTCAACTTAAGATATTTTTAACTCATAGCGCGCTTTCTGTTTACAGGTTTTTGAAGAGATCTAATGGCTCATTGGACCAATTTGCTGTACATCCGTACATCTTTTGTATTGTAGGACATTGCTACACCTGGTCGCTCGGACAGCTGCAGATTTGCTTGATATTACAATGCATACATCAAAATTAATATTTTAGTTGGTGACCTACATAAATAGTCTGATTAACTGTTCAACTGTTTAGCATCCCACTTCCTGAAAGGTTAGTGAAACTAATTAAGTATAGTATAGACTCTTATCATTTGTGTTTTATTTTGTGAGATTTAAGTTGCGCCTAATGTCCTATAATTTACATATTCACGTACCTTGTTATATGAGTAATTGTAAGTAGGTGTTGTAAATGTAGGATACCATTTTATGTATGCTTGTAAGTAATACTGCTTGTGTCCATTTAAACGCATTTCATAATAATTATATAAATGTTTTTTCATCCAGCTGATCAGCATGGAACTGTAAATAGACATCTGGACATTGTTCACAATGATATTCAGAAATGTATAAAATTAAATTGACAATGACGTTGTTGTGTGTTTCAGCCAGTGCTGACTGTTTTCTTTCTGTCTGAAAAATCTGAATTTCTATTCAAACAATTCTGTTCTATCTGGGGACTCTCCTTGGGCAATGTGGCCCCCTGTTGGTCCTCTTAACATCTCCCAACAGTAGTACTACTGAACATTGATTCAGAAATACACCCGATTATTAATGCCCTTGTGATCCACGATTGACATTACTAGGGTCACATAGAACACAATCTTTCAATACAATACATTACAATACAATACAATACAATGCAATAATATTTCTCTGCAGTATGTTGAACTGTAAAACATTCTTGATAAACTGTAAGTTTCAGTCTCACCTTTCAACTGCACACAAAATGTGAAATTTGTTTTCCATTGGTAAATTGTAATTTTAGTAATGCTGTTCACTGTTTTGTTTTGTTTTTTTTTAGAGAAAATTTGTTATTGTAATTTTGTCCCAAGTGCAGAAATTAAAAAGATCTATATTTACTGGGTAGAACGCTTGGAGGGAATGATAGGAATGAAGAGTATTTATCAATGTGAAGGAATTAGCATATTTAGTATGTTTTATTGTTGACATAAGCTGCTGCCTGTGCACTTTATATTGTTATTTTTTTTTAACACAGATAATCCTAAGTAACACAAAACTTAGATTGCTGAAAAACATTACTAGTATATTTATATATTAAAGAATATTTTGTAGGCCTAACGCCCTGTTACTTTCTACATAGAAAAGGTTGTGTGTACATAAGGCAGATTTTTACTTTATATTAAAATTATTCAAGTCTTATTGTACCTAGTCTTTTTTCACA